>BDMB01000098.1:322848-648873 GCA_016859785.1 Macrotyloma uniflorum | reverse complement strand
AATATATATATATATATATATATATTAGAAAATTATAGAGTATTAGAAACTAAAAGTTAAAAAATTTAAAATTAAATTTAAAATAATCAAATATATAATTTTATATATAAGAAAAAATATTTTATCTATTACTAAAAAGATAAGTTTTTATATTTGTACTATATATCATTTTAACAAATATCATCAATTAAAAAAAATAAAAAAATATCAAAATAATCTTTTATATTATATGTATATATATATTAATAAATTGTAGAGTATTAGAAACTAAAAGTTAAGAAATTCAAAATCAAAACAAACAAGACGTCAATTATATTTTTCTTATAGTGAAGAAACAAGGTAAGAAAAATTCTTTCTTTATTATTTTTGTTCACTATCTACAACAATAACAGAACGTGCATTTTCGGCTATGAAGATTATTAAAACAAGGTTTCGAGAATAGGATGAAATATTATTTTCCTTCTGATTGCATGATTGTTTACCTTGAAAAAGAGATTGTTGCAAAGATCAATACAGATGTGATAATTGATGATTTTTATAACATGAAACATTGTCGAGTACAATTAAAAAATTAAATGTATTATGTATATATTTGATCTTATATATAGTTATTATATATAATTATTTATGTTGATTTTACCGCCCCTGTTTGCTGCAATGTTTGTCATCTTAATGACATGTTCATGCATAGTATGAGAACCATCAAACTTCATGGTGGTTAAAGTACTAATCAGTGTCCCAGCGAGGGACTTATCAGCCGTTTGGGAACGCTCTTCCACAAATTTCATAAATTTTTTCGCATTCTCAGTTTTGGGAAGAGCTGACTTAATATTGTTCGCTATGCTCATTCGCATAAACATCATACTAAGTCTGTTTAATATTTCCCAAGCTTTAAAATGAGTTTTCTCTTCATTGCTACTAGAATCCGTAATAGCAACATGTTTTTCAACCTGAAAAAACAAATCAAGATCCAAAACACCTAAGTGAAACTGGATTTGTTTGCTCCAATCAACATATTTTAACCCATTAAAGACTGAAATAGACGTAGTCTACAAATGTAAAGATACAGGAACGGATACTGCAAATTAATACACGTTTAACTTTAAGCTTCGAGTTATAGAAAAATAAAATAAAATAATAATAATACAAATTCAAACAATAAATAATTTTATGCATACTAATGCTCTCATTTGGGTGATACATTAATACACAACAACATAATGATGCTTAACAGATTAACATTATTCGGTAAGACAAACACATAAATTAGAAATATTCACTATCTTTGAATATATAAATAAAACTAATAATGCATTATCAGTACCAACAATCATATTCATTATTAAAAGGACAACTAATCAACCTTTAGGTGATTTACAAATGTCTTATAACAATGAATTTCAATTAATCCATAAATAAATTATTTATAATTTAACATCCGTTTTATGGATAATTGAAATAAAATTTATTATTAATTTTGAAATTAAAATAACATAAAAATTTGATCATTTTAGTGACTAACAAATTTATTATAAGTTAATTTCAAAATATGGTCATTTAAAATAATAATTTATATTATTTTTCAAATTATTCTTTAAAATACATAATTAAAATAAAATAATAAAAATGCCCAAAACTTAATTAAATCCTCACAAACATGATATTTGAAATTCACATCCCGAAAGTTTGCAATACCCAAAATCTTTATCCTCACAAACATGATATTTGAAATTCACATCCCGAAAGTAAATAATGAAACAAAATCTTTAATTTGAATGTGCACTACCCAAAAACAATATAGCTTAAAATCGAAACTGGAAATTGGAGCACAAATGTAATCGAAACTTGAAAGCACAGTTTAATCAAAATTCAAATTGCTTTGCTACACATCACAGCGGAATTTAAAAACATGATTGCGCATAAGCAGATTAAAATTATAAAATTAAAACTGCACAGTGCCACGCAGGGCAAGAAATTGAAAGCTTTGCACAATGCCGAAAATGAAATTGAATATGCCCAGTGCAGGAAATTGAATTTGAAAGCGTTCGCATAATGCCAATTTTAAACTTGAATATGCACAGTACATTCAATGGGGTAAATCATAATTATACAAGTGAATACGATTTTATTTATTATTTAAAACTTTAAGGTTAAGAGTTTGTGTCTTTCTCACTTATATGCTATTCAATCTTCCTATTTCTACCCAATATAAGATTTCAATTCACCTTAAACTCTAACAATTTCAAACTATTTTGGCTTCTAACCTCATGCCGTCTACTGAAAATACAACGTAAAAGGAATTGGAGTATGAAAGGGAGAGAGGGAGAAAAAAAAAGGCTAATACCAATCAGCGAATAAACTTACACATATAAAGCAATTAACTTTGATCCTCAAATGGGGAATATAAATATTATGAAGTTAAAAGGTAGCTGGTCATGAATCTATTATAGTAAAAATTAAATTTTTCCAAACTGCAATAAAAGGGAGACAAGTTTATCTATCTGCTCTCACCGGTTGGAACGAGAACACACTTTCGCTTCTGAAGCATACAAGCACCGAAGGTGGAACAAATAAAACAATTACTAATTTAAATAAATCTTTAACTGGTTATTTCGAGAGATGGTAATATATTTCATCTGCAACTCTAATATTTGTATGCTAATTTGGAGGAGACTTCTTAAAGACACAAATATTGTTTATTTGACGCGTTATAGGTAAATTGTTTGAGTGAACACATTTCCTTATTAGTTATAAGTATGAGTGAACACATCTCATAAACTTTCATAATCTTTTATTGATCTTGAGGAAAGGATTTTAGGAGGCAAGTGGAAAAAAGTTTAAGTAAAATTGACTATGTAAAGTCTATGAAGAGATTCTATTTAATGAAAGGTGTATACAAGTATCACTATACAAGATCGAGATCTTAATTATGTCAGCACATCAGTCTAGATCATTTGCAACATTTCAAGAAATTCATATAAAGAAATAAAAAAACAAAATACATGATAGTGGGAGAATCAAATCAAACTCACTAAAACCAAAAGTTAAATAGACCAAGCCTATCTCTAAAAAATTTATGACTCGATAGTAGGTATGTGAAGAGAAATACCAAAAGAAACTAACTTATCAGCACATCTATTCTCTTCTCTAAAGATATGTGAAATATTATATATCATGTTTTTCAATAACAAAATACAATTATTCCATCTATTCCTAAGTTTCCAAGGAACCAAAAAGTTATTAGTAAAATGATAAAGCCTTGAGTCTAAAAGAAGAAAACCAACGGTGTCTTAGGAAGATTACTAGAAGCATGACTAGAAAAGACACCCTTGTATCTTTTAAAACCCTCTCTTTACTTTCCATTTTAATTTCTTATTAAGCTTAATTTTAATTGGGTTTATTTTTCTTTATTTTGTAGGACTTTCTAAAGGCACCACACCTTGGATAAGCTCACCCTCATCACATTTTGGGTTTGGAGCCATCAAATACCTTGAGGGGCGCACCCCCTTCTCTCCCTAAGTGCTGCCACGTTTTTTTGGACCTTTTTGGGAGCATCCAACCCATTTTGAATTGCTTTTAGCAGCTCACATCTTTGGCCCTTTAGGAAGGTGTAAACCTAATTTTTAGACCATTCTTTAGGGTTAATTTACATGTAATTTCAGCTGCATTTGATTGTAATTTGGGGTCCATCCAAGCCTATAAATAGGGCTCCCATTCACCTTGTAAGGGAACTTTTGGAATGATACAAATATTGTGAGAAATTTTCAGCTTGTATTGTGAGTGTTCCTCACCCTCTCTTAGCCTTATTTTGAGTGTGATTCAAGTGGCGGCACCACCACTTATCTTGAGTATCCACTACCCAAGTGACGTGACTCATCCATTGCCATTTCACTTCATTTGGTTCTTATCCTCTTTCCACTTAATCTATGTTATGTTGATTTTTATTTCCATTTGCCTATCATGTGTTTGATTAATTGTCTCAATATCATATTTCCTTTTCCTCCTCTTGAATCCCATTTGAAATGAACCTTCACATCTAGATAATATCATGTTATCTTAATGTCCAGTGGAGATTTTCTTTGGAATTTTCCTCTAAAATCAATCTAATCATCAACTCAAACCATAATCCATAAAAAGGGCCTACATCATAAAAGCTTGCTCATCAGTCACGGAGTCACATTCCAACCAGAAAATATTTCCATCCTCCAGAATCTGCAATTTCAACGGTCATCACAGCACTCATAAGCTCAACATATAATGCAATATGGTTTCCAAGAGGTACTGCAAAACAACCTCCAACGGCGAGCAAGATAATCATGAAATATACCACCACATGAAGCTGGACCAGGTGAACCAAGTGCAGTAAAATACCAATTTACTTGAGTAACTTTAATTGACTTCTTGGGATGAACTACAACAGAAAATAAAAGAAATAGACTTTAAATTTAACTTATTCTCATAAAATTAGCTTAATAAAGTAAGATTTACACCCATTTTTATATATATAATCGATATAGAATCTCTAAAATAAAAAACTTTCAATATAGAGAACTCGTGTATCTTATTATACTCGGCACCAGAGCCGCAAGTAGGAGCTGTCTTAAAAAGTGAAAAAAATGCTAATTTTCTTACCGAGATAGTTCATCTGCCTTTTATCAAATCTGATCTCATTCCTGCTGTTCCGTAACTCACTTATAATCCCAATCATAGCAGCTTGAATAACCACCTTGACTTGAGCACTGCATGCTAAGTGAAAGATAGTCCAAATACCATCCAAGGAATGAATAGGAATTGGAATCCTTAGTAGATCATGTAACCAAGACCAAAGTCTATTCGCCACAGGACATTCAAAAATGAGAAGAATTATAGATTCCTCTTTAACACAACAATGACAACACATGGAAGTGATACAAGCCCATTGTTTCCTCAAAATATCATCAGTTGGTAGCCAAGCAAAGATCAATCTTCAGACAAGGATAGATTTAGATAAGGTTATAGCATTATGCCAAATATCTTTTTGACCATCCAACACCAGCTCAGGCATCTTTTGGGTGCTGATAAGCTTGTCTAAAACAGAACAATCCATCATTTGAACTAGTCCATATCAGAAAATCTGGTCGAGACATAATAGGGATAACAACCTTTATACTTCATGAAGAGAAATTCAGTAACAAAGAAGGTTAACATTACCTCCACCCGGGATATAATTTAGGATTGCAACCCTAATGAGGTCCATACTTCATACCTTCCAAACAATGGATCCATTTGAACAGAATGCAAAAACAGTGTTTGATATTTGTATTTATATTAAAAAAATTATTGTATTTTTTTAAGTATTTTTATGTTTTATTATTTATATTTTATTTATTTATAATAATTCCAATTTATTTTAAATAAATGATTTAATTTGGTATATATTTTTAAAATAATATCTATTTATTTTTTCAGTCATAATTTTTTCAATAGATATCATTTTTTACTTATTTTTGTGTCATTGGATTATTTATTTTCAAGATTTTAATTTATATATATGGATCGCGAGATTTAGATTTCAAAGCTATTTTATATAATTTTTTTGAAGTTTAGATAGAAATACAAATTTTTTTATACGAAAATACATTTTTTATTTGGACTTGTAAGGTCAATTTTAGCCAATTGTTAGATTCATTCATGTTCATCTTTTAGAACATATAAATAAATGTTTGAGCCTAAAAAAATATACATTTAAGGTTTTACATAGATTAAAACATAGTTTATATTTTCATTAGAACTTTGTCTGTTCAGATTCTCTCTTCTCTTAGTTTTTCCAATTTCTCTTTACATTTTCGTATTATCTTTTTATCTTCCTTGCACATAGATAGAAGAGTATTTCCATAAAAGGTTAATCCTTTCTTTTAATTTACAAATTGAAGATCATATGAATTATTGAATTGAGTATCATACAAATCAATCTACATATTCTTCGAATTTGTAATGATCGGGTTTTTAAAATTAGGTGGGCCTTGGGCCCAATTAGCTTTTGAAGGGAGGAAGTACAAATAATAAAAATGTTCTAATCCTCCTCATTTCTACCATTTTTCAAAAAAATTCTCTCCCACTTTCTCTAATTCTCTCTAATATCTCCCTAATTCTCTCTAATATCTCCCTAATCCTCTCCTAAATCTTTCTCAAATTTTTATTCTTTTCAAGATTTCTTACTCGTTCCATATCTAGTTGAAGATCCGAAGGTATTAGGAGAAAGATCTTGAAGTTAGGAACAATTTGATATGATTGAAATCTTCAATTAGGTAAGTTACAAATTTCCTAATTCTTTTAGAGTTTTTTTTTTTTATAAATCTTGATTGGGGATTTAGGTTCTTATTAGGTTTTTGACAATTCTTGGTTTGAATCTATAGTAATTAAAATGATTTTGTGATTAGGATATTGTACAATCAATTAGAATGTTTGGGCTCATCTTGAATTTGGAGATTAAAACTTGGATTAGAGGTTAGGGAAGCTAATTAAATATTATTGCATTCCAAGTGTTTGATAAAATTGTTCTTGTGTACCGAAGTATGTTTAGAGTGAAACTCGAAATTTTTACATTATTAATGTATATTGTGTCAAAATCTTGTGTATGAAATGAAATTTGGATGTTGAAATGTGAATTTTCATGGTTTCTTGCTTGGCACGCAAGTGACAGTTCTTAGATGTGCTCTCTAGAGTATTTTCACTTGAGTAACAAAATCTTGCTTGAGCGAAAATTGTCTAGTAGTTCTCGAGAGTTTTTTTCACTTGAGCGACCAAATCTCGTTTGAGAGAAAATTTCTAGTAGCTCTTGGGATTATTTTCGTTTGAGTGACGAACATTGTCGCTTGAGCAAAAACATCTCGCTTGAGCGTTAATACATGCCTAAAAAATTATTTATGTTTTAAATTGAATTTAAGGAATATGTATATATAGAATATGATTGTTGTATAATTAAAATTTTTAGTATGTTCTGTGAGATTTGGTGTTTCATGTTATGAAAATTACTTTGTGATAAATTATTAAGGTTAGATATTTGTGAATTATATAGTAGAAGGTGATGCGAGATTTATTGAGTAAAGATCTATGAATTTTATACAATTGTGAAATTTATGAAACATGATATGTAATTAGGTATGTACTGAACTGTTGAGATCATGTATTTTGACACGTGGTGGAAATTTTAATTGTGAGTTGTGATTGAGGTCATGCAAATTGTGAAAAATTTTATGGCAATGGTGCCAGTGAGATTGTGATGACAATGGTGCCAATGAGATGAAGATGGCAATAGAGTTAGTGAGAATGGAAATGGTAGTGATTTTAGTGAGACTGGTTTGTATGTTGTTATGAGTATTGAATGATTATGTGTTGTTTATGTGTAAGTTAGATAGTTACCACGGTGTACTATTTTATGTAGCTTTAGTGTATATATGGAATTCTAGAGATATTACTGTTAGAATATTAAGACAAAAACAAACATATTATAATATGACATAGTTCTCTAGAAAAGCTTTTTTTTATTCTTCAACCTCCCTTTCTTAAATAGGTGGCAGAGCATATATTTTATATTAATATGATAGATTCTTCAGAATATATAATTAAGAGATTCTTAACAGCTAGTCTATAAAAGATAATAAAATATATTTATCATTAACATCCCCCCTTAAATTGATGCTGGTAAGTCAATTAGCAACAATTTGCCAACAAAAAACTAATGGCGTTGGCGTCAAGAGAACCACCAAGAGAACTGCCAAGAGAACCACAAAGAGAACCACAAAGAGAACCACCAAGAGAACCATCAAGAGAACCACCAAGAGAACCACTAAGAGAGCCACCAAGAGAGCCACCAAAGGGAACCACCAAGAGAATCACCAAAGAGAGCCACAAAGAGAACCACAAAGAGAACCACCAAGAAAACCACCAAGAGAACCACCAAGAGAACTACCAAGAGAACCACTAAGAGAGCCACCAAGAGAGCCACCAAGAGAACCACCAAGAGAATCACCAAAGGGAACCACCAAGAGAACCACCAAAGGGAAGGGAACCACCAAAGAGAATCACCAAAGGGAACCACCAAAGGGAACCACCAAAGAGAACTACAAAAAGGAACCACCAAAAGGAACCCTTAAAGGGAACCACCAAAAGAGAAAAAGGGAACCACCAAAGGGAACCACCAAAAGGAACCACCAAAAGGAACCCCCAAAGGGAACCACCAAAAGGAACCATCAAAGGGAACCCACCAAAAGGAACCACCAGAAGGAACCATTGAAAGGAACCCACCACAGGGAACCATCGAAAGGAACCCACCAAAGGGAACCATCGAAAGGAACCCTCAAAGGGAACCACAAAAAGGAACCCATCAAAGGGAACCACCAAAAGAAATCATCAAAAGGAACCATCAAAAGGAACCATCAAAAGGAACCCTCAAAAGGAACCACCAAAAGGAACCCATCAAAGGGAACCACCAAAATAAACCATAAAAAGGAATCACCAAATTGAACAGCGGAACAAAACTTCTGGGTTGAATAACAAATAGTGTCAAGACAAATTTTATTGCCTTACACAACTCTAATCACGAACCTTACTCTGGATACCATATTAGAATATTAAGACAAAAATAAGCATATTATAATATGACATGGTTCTCTAGAAAAGCTTTTTTTTATTCTTCAGCCTCCCTTTCTTAAATAGGTGGTAGAGCATATCTTTTACATTAATATGATAGATTCTTCAGAATATATAATTAAGAGATTCTTAACAGCTAGTCTATAAAAGATAATAAAATATATTCATTATTAACAATTACATGAGATATCCAAATTTTAATGATATTTTAGTCATGTAGATAAGGGTATCATGTAGTAAGAAGTCGATGAATGTTTCAACTACACTTATCACTAGGGTGGGCTGAGTCATCGTGCTTTGATATGTGTGTGAGAATCACTCTGACCTGGGAGTACCTAAATGAGAATAGACTGGTGGTTCTGAGGTGAAAATGATTATGAAGGAATTGTGTCTATGACTTGATAACTAGTATGCATTAACGTGTGTTATCCCTTAAGGTAAATTTTTTTATATAATTTTATGAAAAAATCTATCTAGTATATTAGGTGTCTGTGAATGAGTGAGTGTGATGAATGCATGTGACTAAATATGATTATCTGAATATTTGGATATGATTGAATAAATGACTATGATGATGAAATTATGGATTGTATATTATTATAATTGGTTTTGTTTATATTAGCTTATCTTTACAGTTCTTTTTTGTGTTTGTAATTTTGTTGATATTGCGATAATTGTGTCTCAATACAAAAGCAAATGACAATACAGGTACAACTAAGTAGTAGCTTCAAATTTTTCAAGAGGGAGATTTAATGTGTTGTTTTGATGTAAATTATGAACTTTGTTGTTGTAATATGACTTGGAAAAAAGTGTTAGAGTTTTCTCGTGATAGATTTGTATAGAAAAATTATAAATATATCATGTGTTTATATATTTCATATTTTATAATGTCTTTGCGAGTTGTTAGAAATGCTTAGATGTATCCTTATTTTATTATAGATATAAAATGAATATTTTTGGATTCGTTACAAAATTAATTCATTCTTTCTCTAACTTTTCGATTGAAGTTTAATTTGATATATAATTAAAAATTAGGTTAATGATTATTCAATATGATTTGCAATCATAACTGTTCAAATTCAGATATGTATTTCTTTAATTATAATGATTCTTTATTTTTCTTATGTATCTAAAATTGTAAATTGATATTTCAATTTTATTTTTTACAAATTCAGTTTTAATCTTATTTATAAAATTTAATGGTGTTTTAAATTTCATGCGTTTTACATTCTGTGTTTCAAATTCATGTGTTTTAAATTTCTAAATTAATTTGTATAAGAAGATTATTAAAGGTTGAATACAATTGATATGTGTTCTTATGAATTGACTTAAGTTGTGTGTTATATTGTAAAATTTAGAGAAAATTTAGAATATTTAATTCCATTCAAAAATGAAAAATCATGGTCATCTCTCAAGCAACATATGACTACAAGAAATAGGTAACGAGCATATAGGGACAAAATTTTTTATAAGTCATAAATAATGAGAAAGACATAAAACATAATCAAAAGGTAGAGTAACAATACATACCAGTTGCATTGTGGGCGACTACAAGAGAACCAAACATTTGAAGGTCTAATTCATTTAGCCATAAAATACTAAATGGAGATGTCTAAACTTTGAAAAGGATTATTTCAGTCTAACATAGGCCAATAGCTCTTACTACATGTTGGCAACTTTCGTTTAGCACTAGTAGCATATTTGTACATATAATGTTTAAAGTTCACACTAAGGATCATGTACGGGCAGGCTATCCGGATATCTCTCAGATAAGTTAAACCCTACCTTAACTATGGATTATTTAAGCTTAAGTAATATAATTAGGCCGAGGTAAGCAGTTAGCTACCATCTTGACCTAAGTCCATGTATTTGGCCCATTTGACAATGTTATAAATAAGTAATAAATATCAAGATAAAACCAGATTCTTTAGTCATTTTCATTGTAGCATATATACCATTTTTGGAATATATATTGACTTGAGTGTTAGAGTGTAATCAATAGATACACTCCCTACCAGTGGACGGGAAGCTTGCGGAATAGGAGGCAGGAATAGGAGGCAGGACGAGAAGCTCACAAATTAAGGAGTAAGGACGTGACATGGAACTTTCTTGAAGTATTTGGTCTCAACAATAACGTTATGGCAAGAACAAATTAATCTCTTGGGTCAATACTAAGCAACTTCAATAATTTATCTTTCATATATTTTTTTCTCATACGCCAATTCAATTTCGAAAGGTTTGGGTAAAAAAACAGTTTCATAAAAAAGAACTATGCAAAAGCACACATATGCTTATTTATACCAAATTTGTTATGAATTAAAGTGCAGAAATAACTCGAGTTTCAAACACCTTGCAAGTAGCAAAATCCTAACTCATAATTAATGGCTTTGTCACAATACAGGTTAAACCAACTACAAATGTTAAACATTAGTTTAGTTTGGTAGATTAAGATTGTCTAAGGATTAGATTAACTTCTAAAACAAATTATATCTCTAAGTTTTGATGTAAATTAATAACATCAAATTTTAATTTACTAATGATCTTATGTTGACTAAAATTGAATAGATGTTAAAATGTGATCATTTTTGAAAAATTTTAACAAGCATCTTATGTAACAACTCGTCTGGTCCACACATTGTTGTCTTATATTTATCAAATATAGATATAGGATACACCCTTTAATATAAGGTTTTCTATTCTAATACTCACTTCAAAAAAAATTCAAACTTTTTATAAGTCAACTTTCTTATTTTAATGTATCAAGTGCAAGTAGCTTGAAGTTTAGAGATTAAGTAGGAAAAGAACAACCTTTTTCAAAGAGGTCCAATAATTAAATGGCTGACATGTTGAAAAACATATGATTTTATCAGATAAAGAAAAAAAAGACAACACCTTATATCTAACCGCTATTATCTTAAGAAGTTTATAAATAAGGCATAAATCACACTATATGAAATTGACGAAATTTATTGACGTGAATACATATTCTTTCATTCTTTCTTGTTCTTTGTCATCTTAAGCTCATTGCATCCCTAGGTCACGTTGTTTAAAAGATAATTTACTTGAGAGATATTCAAAAATGTTATTTATTTTTATGAAATAAAATCTCTTCATCATCGTTTATATTATAATTATATCTTTTCTTGCAAAAATATCTTCATTATAATTTTTTTAAATTTTCTATTTGTAAATTAAAAGTAACTTTGTATAAAATAAGTTTCTGTATAGTTAGTAAAAGTTAAAAGTAGTATTATATATTTATATAAATTAGAAATGATAACACTTATATAATTATTTTATTGATTAATAAAATCTTTTAAGAAAGTTAGGTAAGGAAAAAGACTTTGTATAAAAACAATTATTTTTCACATTATTACATACTTGTATTTTTCAAACTTGTTTAAAAGTTATTAAAGTTTCGAAAATTCCCTACAAATCTACTGAATCCTTGTAAAGATTGTCTGAACACTTGTTTTCAAAAGAAATTTTGAAAAAGATTTAAACACTATTCAAATCCCCTTTTCTAAATATTTCTTGTTTTTCGTAACTGTTTAATTCTATAGTAACCCCGTCAAAGGAATGCTATGAGGCTTTGGTAGACTTCTTTTAACCAATACTTTTGTTGATACTTCACAGTACCTCTCTATTCACCCAATATAAAACTCTGCTCCTGAAGAAATCCATGTTTCTTTTATTACGCTCATATGCTACTTGAGTAGCTTATGAAAGGTATTTCATGAACAATGCATGCCACCAAATGTAAGAAAAAGAGGTGTGTCCTTAACATACCTCACCTCACATCTGATAAGTTGATTAACCTACTGCTTCAAATACTCAATTTGAAGATCCTCTTAAACTTTAAATGTTGTTTTAATTGATTTGTCACCCGGTGAAGTTAGGTCTCACTATCACCTAACAAGTACATAATACTAATGAAAAGCAACACTAGGAATTTCCAAGTCATGACAGCGAGCAGTAATCACAAATTAGTGCAAAAAAGGTATTGTTCTGAATCTTACTATCAACTTTCCTCTAATATTAGAGACTATCCTACGTTAACCTTCTTGTTTTCTTATGACAAGTGTTTATTTTTAAAATATAAGATGAACAAGTGGGAGACATAACTATGAAAGGAAATAAGGTGAAAGAAGAGGTCATTCTAGAATTCAAATATTTGAGCATAATTAAGTTGAGCAAATGTAAAGAGGAAAAAACTAATGATGTTTTACTACTCATTCACTAATTTTGATCCAATTACATCTGCAAGCAAAATGTAGAGGGTTTCTGTTAAGAAAGACACTAGTTTTAGGCGCTTCAAGAACACAAAGAACATAGAAGAAACGAGGGAACCTTGACAAAGAAAAGGTTTCAAGTCTTTCATTGATATCAGGAAGAAGAATACAGATAAATTTACAAGTTTGCGGCATATATCTCTTAATTCTAACAACAACAATCATTTTTATAGGAAAACTAACACTTGAAACCAACTAACTTCTAATATAACACTCTCAACTAACTATCATTATTTCATACCAGTTTCACGAAGATTTTGATTTCACAGATAATCTTCCATAGTATTATGCTTGGATGGGAATTACTAGAAGAGGTTGTGCCTTACGCAAGGTAATCCCATATTTCTCTGATAAATCTATATCTTGTAGCTTTTGTCCAACTTTGAGCTTCCAATCATAGTTATATAGAAGAGAGGCCAAAACAATATGCAGAGTTCTAGAAGCCAATGGCAACCCAGGACAGATCCTTCTTCCTGCTCCAAAGGGAATTAGTTCAAAATATTGGCCTTTAAAATCAATGTCACTTTCCAAGAATCTTTCAGGTGTAAATTCATTTGGGTTTGTCCAAACACTTGAATCTCTTCCCATGGCCCACACATTAACCAGAATTTGGGCACTTTTAGGTACCATGAAGTCACCTAGTTCAACATCGACTTCTGACTTGTGTGGCACTAACATTGGGATAGGTGGATGCAAGCGGAAAGTTTCCTTCACCACTGCTTTTAGGTAAGGAAGTTTTGAGATATGCGATTCTTCTGGTTGTTCACCTTTGACAAGGACTTGTTGAAGCTCTTCTCTAACTTTTTCTAGTTTTTCTGGGTTACGTAGCAACTCAGCCATTGTCCATTCTATCGAGGTTGATGTTGTGTCTATTCCAGCCACAAATAAATCCTGACATATATGACCAATTAGTACAATAATATACAAGATGACATAAGTTTTATACACACACTCACCAGAAACAAATGCAGAAGATGAGGGCGGGTCAATTGTGAATTGTCTTCGAGCATAAGTTCCAGGACAGAATCTAACACATCATTGAATGCATTGGATTCATTTTCTAATGCCCTTAAACGCAGTCTTTCTTCTACTAGACCATCAAAAAAAGTAATTAACTTTTCAAAGTAACCATTCGATCTTCTCCGTGAACCTTGTGGATCAAGCAGGCGAAAGATTGGAAAAAAGTCCACAACATTAGGCTTTCCAGCTTCGTCCATGATACCCCAAATGATGTCCTTGAACTCTTGAGACTTATCGGAAGAGTAATGAGCCAAATCCATCGAGAATAAAGTGTTTGATATGGAATTAAGCACAGTTGTAAAGCAAGCCTCACCAATATCCAAAGCTTCACCTTTGTTACATCTTTCCTTGACATAATCCATCAATTCTTGCACCTTTCTGTGACGAAAAACTTGTGAGGAATCTAGCTTCTGAGAAGAGAACACTTTGGTAGCACAAGCTCTCCTAAGGGTCCTCCACTGTGCTAAAGGGGGCATCCACACCACTGAAAGTGTGTGATGATCAAGTGCTCGGACAGTATCTGGGATTGTCCTGTTAGCAAAGATTTGATCATTTTTCTGCAATACTTCTTTGGCAACACGTGGAGAGGAAATGACTATGGTGGTTGTGCTACCAAGCTTGAGACTCATTATAGGACCATAAATTTGAGAAAGCTTGGCAAGTGCTCGATGAGGCTGGTTTCCAAGCTCCAAAATGTTTCCTATGATAGGGAAAGGGCGAGGCCCTGGAGGGTATTTTGAGGATTTGGTTGGTTTGAAGCATGAGATGAGAACATGAATGCTTAACCACACTGTGGTGATTAGTAGAAGAAGGGGAAGGTAGTCCATTGTCCTTTGCTTCTTCCCCTGTGGATAATGGAAAATGAGAGACCAATTCTCTAAGACTATAAGTATTCAAAGGCCAACTTCTCCCAACAAGGTATATATGGAAATGCGTGAGTGTAGAAACGTCTTTGTGCTGCAATTTGACAAAAAAAATTGTCCTAACTTCATCAGAGTCGTCGTATGCTACAGATGCTTCCAATAAAAATGAGAAATTTTTTTGGAAAAAATAAATAAATAAGAGAAAAGAGTAGTTCAACTTGACAATGATTTCCTTTCCCCTTATTTATATAAAAAAATTAAATATATTTTTTATTTGTATACTTTTTATAAAATATAACTTTGATGTTTATATTTTAAAAATTAAGTAATTAGTTTTTAACTTTAGAAAAATATAAATAATTTTTTATTACTTTTTTACGATAAAAAATTATTATTAAATTTAGGTATAAGAAATGACTAAAATCATATATTTTGTAAAATTAATAATTCTATAAACTTGATGACAATAAAAAAAATATCATTAAATTTTAAATTAAAATATAAAAAAATTAAATTATATATTTTAAAAATTAAAAATTAAATTTATTGATTAAAAAATGTAAAAATAAAAAATAATTTTTTTAAAAATATAAGTATAAAAAATATTATTATTTCTAAAAAAATTTATTATAAGAAAAGCATTTATTTTCAAAATATGTTTTTTATACGCACTATTTACTTCTTTTTAATCAATAAGAATTGTATAATTTTAGAAATATTAGAGATTATTTTTAAATCTTTAATATATATATATTTTTTTAATTTAAGTCTTGCAACGTTGTTAACATAAAATTTACTTTCATAAAGTATGAATTTTAATCTTCAAACTTTTTTTTTTAATTTCATTCAATAAAGGTTGATATTATACGTTAAATACATGTAAGATTTTTTTTAACAACTTAACTAATAATTTTAAATAAGTTTCATATATATATATATATATAATCTTTTTTATGATAGTTAATTCTTATAATTTTTAAGTAATTTATTAAATTTTATCAAATTTAAATTATAAAAAATATTTTTATTTATATTTATTTTTCTGAAATTTTAAATTAGAGTCATGGAAGTGGGATATCTAAAAAAATATAAATATATCTATTATTATGATTATTTCTTTATTATTTTCAAAATAAATTTATAAACATCCAAATAATTTTATATTAAATTTTGTTTCTTTTTTTTATTTGTAATAGCTATATTATTACCATTTATTGATCTATAATTCTTAAATAGTATCTAAAAGTTGAAAAAAAAAAATTAAACCAAACCCAAAAATATTATTTTACATTCATAAAATCACAATTTATATCAATTTGAAACTTTGTAGAAAGATATAAAAATTATAACTTCGCATATACTTTGTTTCACAGCCTAAAATAATACGTTTATAATCTTAAAAAATTTACACATATAAAATTCATGCTCACGATATTCACATATAATAGTATTTTCTTCCGTGTTATAACACGATTATAAAAGTACTAACAATCATAAAATAACATAATAAGGATAAGTTAATATAAACAAAGCATAAATATTTCTCACATTTAAGTACTTGCAATCACCTATTTTAGTAGGCAGACTCATCTGAATATGGGATCCTTAACTATAGAGACTAATACATGTCATACTTAACGGTCGTTGAGCAATAAACGTTGTCCCTTACCGAGTATTTTTCACCTCAGGCACATATATGATAGTTAGTACAATCACTGAATAGTGTAAGTGGAACCTTCATCAATCTTACACCACATGGTACCCCTATCTACATTACTAAGATACTATTTGAGGTTTGGATACCTCTTTACACAATAGGTCTCGATAATTTCATATACACTAATACTACAGACAAATAATATCTCATGATAACTATTTGACTCAAACACAATTTTCATAAGAAAATGATGCATGCTAAGTAAACATAGTTTTAGCAATCTACCATTTCACATCAATCAGTGTATATGAATCCCCTCATTCATCTCACCTTTCATGGAAATTCACATGCAGTGCATTTATTTACGAAAGTATATTCTAACATGTTATTAGTTCCCAATTATCTCAATCCAATATTTTTGGTACAAAATCTCCATACCTCTCACAAACATACACTCATTCCAAAAACCTCTATAATTTATTTGTAACTAGATCATAATCAGTCATTTACAATAATTTCTCATTAATGATAACTTTATTTCCAATGATAACTAGTAATATAATGATTCATGATTTTTCCAACCTCCTATACAATTCTATAATGAACATACGTTGCCTAATTTATTTCAATATGCATCAAGTTCATGGACATCTATTATTTTTTCTTACTTACCTAGTTCCGTACATTCATTTTCAAAATTTAGCACTTTCCAAAATTCAAATATTTTCATTCAAGCTGAG
Organism: Macrotyloma uniflorum; assembly: GCA_016859785.1. Lineage (NCBI taxonomy): Eukaryota > Viridiplantae > Streptophyta > Magnoliopsida > Fabales > Fabaceae > Macrotyloma > Macrotyloma uniflorum. Next base: position 631,670 of record BDMB01000098.1, on the reverse strand, counting down.
GAAGTCTTACTCAAGCGAAAACTTTTCAAAGGGTACTCTCCACCATTGGAGCATTTTCGCTCAAACGAAATGGGTTTTGCTCAAGCAAAAATCCACCCGCGAGCATACTCAAGTCTGAAGCACTTTCGCTTAAGTGAAGTCAATTTTGTTCAAGCGAAAATGCACCCGAGAGCAATCTTCAGGTCTGGACACTTTCACTCAAGGAAAAGGTGTCTTGCTTAAGCGAAAATATATTCGAGAGTAATCCATACTCATGCGCTTGAGTGAAATTAAATGATTTAAAGGATCAAAAACATGTTTCATACAAAATTACACTGATTTTTCTCAACAATTCAACATAAAATCCTGGAAACCTTACACTAATTCATCAAGAAAAATCAACATACCAATCTATCCCTACATTTAGAAAAATTTAGACTAATTAGCTTCCCTTACCTTATGATTTCTTCCAACAAAACTTGTAGTTTTCAATTGAATCTCAAGTATCAAGAGTTATTCTAAGGATTTAAAACATACAACATCCAAAAAACTAGTCAAATTCTCTAATTTCCCTAAATTAAACCACTAATCAAGAATCCTAATACGGACTCAAAATTTGTATAAAGGTGTTCTTTTCTTATAATTTTGTTTATGAGAAGCTTCAATTAAAAAATGAAGAAAGAAGTACAAATTTGGAAAGAAGAGCTAAAAGAGATTTTAAAGATAAATGTAGAGAATGAAAATTCTAAAAAAGAAAATAGAGAAATGAGAGGGATTATAAAATTTTAAACTTAAATATTTACCCTTCTCTTTCCAAAGCCTCAACCCACCTAAAGGTAGTCCAAAACATCACAAAAATTAATTAATTAATTAAATAATAATTAATGATAAAACATCAAATACGCTATTATTTCAAAATATGTGAAAATAAATATAAAAGTATATTTATAAATATAATTTAAATTTATTATTTTTTTAAATGTTTATTTTAAAAATAAAAAATTTAAATATAATATATTGTTCAATATTTTATAAATTTTATTTATAAATATTATGTATAATTAATATTTATATATAATTTTATAAATATATAATTATATAAATAAAATTTATTTTTATTTTTTAAATCATTAAAGTTATATAAAATTTATGTTCAGAAATTGATTCTCCAATAACAGAAAAAATGCATATATCTGAAAAAAAAAAGTAAACGATATTAGATGTCTGGCATAAAATTTTATGTCTGCCAAAGAATTTTGATCTTATTAGATAAATTATATATATGTCTGGGAAAAAAAATTTGTAAACATAATAAGAAACACACATAACATTCATAAGTAATACTTATTGTAACGAGTGCATGCAAGTTATTGAAAAGGATTTATGTAGAATTTGATAACACACAAATATATATATAATATTCCTTGATCTTATGCTTGGATGGGAATGACTAAGAGAGGTTGAGCTTTATGCAAGGTAAATCCATATTTCTCTAACATATCCATTTCCTCATGCTTTTTCTCCATCCATGAGCTTCCAATCATAGTTGCACAGAAGAGAGGCCTATATAATGTGCAGAGTTCTAGAAGCCAATGGCAACCCAGGACACATCCTTCTTCCAGCTCCAATGGGTATTAGCTCAAAATCATGGCCTTTAAAATCAGTGTCACTTTCCAACAATCTTTCTGGTGTGAATTCATTTGGGTTTGTCCAAAGACTTGAATCCCTTCCCGTGGCCCATTCATTAATAAGAATTTGTGCAGTATTAGGCAGCAAGAAGCCACATAATTCAACATCAACTTCTGGCTTGTGTGGTGCTAACATTGGGAGTGGTGGATGAAGACGAAAACTTTCCTTCTCATTGCTTTTAGGTAAGGAATCTTTGAGATCTCTTATTCTTTTAGTTGTTCACTTTTGGCAAGGGTTTGAACCTCTTTCCTAACTTTTTCTAGCTTTTCTGGGTTACGTACCAACTCAACCATAAACCATTCTATTGAGCTTGATGTAGTGTCTATTCCAGCCACAATAAATCCTGATATATCAATAAGTCAAATAATATAAGATGACAGATATATCCCCCAAGATTTAAGTTATGTTTAAACAATTTGTTGATAAGAATTTCTAAAAATAACTAAATGCAATTTTCTATAAATTAAAATTAATTTATAGAATTTTTCTGGTTCAGCTTTTCTATACTTGTATTTTTAGTTTATTTTGAAACATTCTTGATAACAATTGCGTAAGAAGTAAGTATTCTTTTGAAGAAAACAAAATGATATATGTGCGGTCACATCAAATGATATACACAACAAATATTAGCACGTTTTATTATTCAGTTAGCACGTTTTGTACTCTTTCATATAGTCACCTTTATTCATCAATTCAAGGAAATATATTTGTGGCACTCCTCTCTCATTCTTTAAATTCTATAATGTTTGGCCCTTATTAATCAGAAATATTAATATTAATCATTTCTTACCGTAAATGTGATGGGTTTAGGATTTAGGGTTTAAATTTTAAATAGTTAATGCGTATTGTAGGGTTGGATCTAAACCTTAAATTTATCTTAATGTGTTTAAGCATTAACAATTATATTTCAGTCACTTTAGATAGAACTTTTAAAACTGAGGTGTACTCAATTTATGACACGTAATTTAGGAGATTGATTGAAGTGTATTCAACTCTTATAAATATAAGAAATAATAATAAAAGATAAAAATAATAATGTTTATCAAACTTAGTAAAGTGAATAAGTTCAGGAGATTTGATTTAAATGGAATTCTATTATCATTATTTTAAGAAATGTATATATATATATATATAATATTTTTTATTTTTTTTATAAATTATTTGAATAAAATTATGAAAATAATTTTTTTATTTTTATTAAATCAATTAATAATAATATTACAAACAATTATATGTTTAATACATACATATAAAAAATATTAAAAATATTTTTTTAATTCTCTATCTTATAAGTATGTAATAATTACTAAATTTACATAAGATTCACTTGTCCGAACCATTTATCTAGAAATCAGATTTATGACATTTAAAATAAATATCTGATGACAAAGATAATATATATAAATTACTGTCTGATGCAAGTCAATCAATAATTTTCTTATTCAATTAATTAATTGGATACTCTAACCCTACGACAGATTCGATTCATGTAAATATAAATTAAAAAGTTATCGCACATCATTAGCCATATGAAATAAATGACCCGAATCGTAAAACAAAATAATTTTTAAATAATTTGCTTGGCAACTCATCATGAGTGTATAATGCAGGAACAAGAAAAAGATAGAAAGAGAAAGAAAAGATTGACAAGCATTCCTTGCTGCTTAGTTTGTGAAAGTTTATCACTAAAGCGCAGCAAAAAATCTTTTCCCTTGTGAATGTCAAATATAACAATATTTTACAATTGTTTTTGTCTACATTTCTTTAAAGATACATAAATAACAATTATTATAAATTTCGACCAACATATTGTAGTTTTGGTGTAGGTTTAATTTTCACGACATTGTTTTATGATCTTAAAATTACTTTTAAAAAATCTCATATAATTTAAAATATAAAATATAATTAAATATATATATATATATATATTATTAAATTAGTTTAAAAAAATTAAACTTTAAATTTATTATTAATATAATATCATAATCTATTTTAAAAAATTATTATAAATCGATATTAAATTATTTATATTTTTAAATCGATATTAAATTATCTATAATTTTTTTTTAAAATTATATATTTAAGTATTTAAATTTAAAAATTTTCTACATAAAAATATATATTAAAGATTTTATTTTCAATTATAATCTTTAAAATGAATATTTTAAAGAATATTTATATATTTTTTTAAATATTATACAACCCTTAAATTTATCTTCAGAATAATTTGTTCTTTGAATTTTATAGGAAGACACATAAACTTTTATAAAGTTAACATGTATTTTGTACCAGATGTCGGCATGAGGAATACGTATAAAAGAATACTAAATATGTTAATTAATAAATACTAAATAAAAGAATACGTATATTTAAATGATTCTTTAATATATAAACATAATAATATAAATGAAACAATTATATTAAAAAAATTAATACAAATTTTAATTAGAAAGTATTTATTGATAAAAAAAATTATTGTCAAAGATTAAATATATATAGTAATGTTTATAAAATAAATACTAAAATTTTATTAAAAAATTAATTATTATAACATAATACGATAAGATAGATTAAATTACATATAAAAATGATTTAAAATTTAAAATAGAAAATAATTTATTACTTAATTATTAAATTGAAAATTGTGATTATAACTTGATTATTTCCTAATTTTTTTAAAGATTCATTATTTAATAACAAGATAAAGGTATATTACTTTATAGGATGTAGAAAAAATAAAAAATAATTTATAAACTAAAAAAAACTGCAGCTCATTAATAAAAATATTTATACGCACGGTATTATTGTATATATATATCTACATCAACACTAAAAATAAGAAAAAGTGTGTTTTTCTTAAAAGGGATAAGTAAATAGTTAAATTACATTTATTCCATTAAGTTCATGCAACCAATGTATTATTAGGAAAAATCAGAACATACCTCCGCAACCTTAGTTTTTAAAAAACAGACTATGATCAGATGCTTCTTCCTCCTTCTTATATCTTTGTCGGTGAAAGAGACCCTTTCTGAATGTATCAGGCATGACACATTGATGAGAAGAAATTCACGCAAACAATTGGTCACCACCAAAATTGTTTTTCAATTAGGAATTAAGTTTGAAAATCGAATTAATTCAAAAAAAATAATAAAAAAATAATACAAAATTGAATTTGTTTTAAATTTTGTAAATGTATGTTTTTTTTTAAAGTATGATTTGATTTTAAATAAAAAAATTAAATCAAATTAAACAAAATTATTTATTATATTTAAATATAAAATTATATTTTTAAAATTAAATAATAATTTATAAAAATATATGAATATATCTCCTAAAATTATTGTTTTTGTTAGAATGTTGTTGTTGGAACTGAGTTTTTTTTAAGAGGATTCCATGTTACACTTTTCTTTTTTAATTTGAAAGTTTTGCAGTTTGACTTCTAATCTGAAAGTTTCTCGTCCTCTGGTTAGAAGTGTATCTATTAATATTACTTGACACTCAAATCACTATATATTCTGAAAATGGTATATAGGCTATAATGAAAATAACACATAAGAATTATGCTTACTTTAGCATTTATTACCTATATATAATATTGTAAAATGGGTCAAATAGATGAATTTAGGTTAGGATGGTAACTGGTTGCTTACTCTGACCTAATCATGACATTTATACTTAAATCATCATCTATAATTAAAGTGGGTTTAGGATTATTCTGAAGGTTACCAAATAACCTACCCGTACACTAACCCCCCAAGTCTCGAATGACTCATGAGATTGAGAACCTTTCGGTTAAGACTATGGAAAGCTTGAGGAGAAATTAAGAGATTTTTTTAAGATTGGAAGGTAGTTAGCATCCACGTGGGGCTCAAGGCATAGGGTAATGATGGTTCTGCCCATTAGATGAGTAGGGTTTAGGGTTCTTCTTCTCTTCTTCTTCTTCTTCCTCCTCTTCTTCTTCCTCCGCCTCTTCTTCTTCCTCCTCTTCTTCTTCTTCCTCCTCCTCTTCTTCCTCTTCTTCCTCCCTCCGATTTTCCTTCACAACTTCAATAGCCATATAGGAGAAGAGATCAGTTGACTCTTTTTAATCAATCAGCCGTCTTGCCTTCTCTTTAAACCTTTCGCCTCCCTATACAAAAATTTTAAGAGTGGCTTGTTCAAAATCGTCTTTGAAGATTGTAGTATTCCTTTATTTTTTGACAATAATAAGCCTAGGTTCCTTTTGTATTGGACGAGGGAGCCTTTAAATGTCTACCCTCACCTGAGTAACGTAAATGTCTATATGCTCATCCAAGTCAATGGTCTCATCATTCCTATCAGTGGTCAAGTTTTTCCATTGTGTCGGGAGGGGAGTCTCCATTATCCCATCCACAAATGAATGCCTCTTTCCCCCTCTAGGCGTTAGTGAGGTTGATACAGTGGTGTGTGGTACATCCCTTCCTTATGACTACATCCCTTTTAGACAACTACTAAAGGTTGACGCCATGTTGGTTGAGACATCTTCCTTTTCTTCCAATTTCTTGCACATTCGTGTATTCTCCTATCTCAGCTCGTCCATATCTTTAGCACTTCCCTTCTTGAACTCACTTAACTCTCTTCTTAAATCGGCCAACATTGACCTTTGTTCATTGGAAGCCTCTTCCGACTCTCTCCTTACCTCCTCACCCCCTCTCCTTGGCTCCTCTACCTCCTTTCTCGGTTCCTCCTGACTCGTCATATTTCTTGTAAAAACTATTCTTGATCACCAACTCAACCCTACCATGAGTGCAAAATGTTCTTATCAGAATGTTACTATTGGGATCGAGCTCTTCAAGAGGGTTCCACGTTACATTCTTCTTCTTTAATTTGAAAGCTTCTGGTCTGTCAACCGGGAATATACCTGTTGATTACATTTTAACACTCAAGTCAGTATATGGTATATACATTATAGTGAATATGACCCAAGAAAATCCTACTTACCTTAATATTTATTACCTATTTATAACTTTATAAAAAAGACCAAATGGATGGGTTTAGATCAGGAATGGTAATTGATTGCTTACTCTGACCTAATCATATCATTTATGCTTAAATAATTTATAATTAAGGTAGGTTTAACATTATTATTTGAAAAATTACCAAATAATCTATTCATATAATTATTTTTTTATTATATTATCTATAATAAAATATAAAAAAAAATTTGATATTTTTTTGTCATTATATTTTTTATTATCCTCCTTACATATTTTAAAATTATTTTAATTTTTATTTAAAATATTTTATTATTAATTTTTATTTATAATTTTTTAATTTTTTCTTTATCAGTTTTTTAATTTTTTTTTAACTTCTTTTCATGTACTCACATTGGACTTATTTGTATTGTTTTTCTATTTAAATTTTGAAACAATATTTTATTTATATCAATTAAAATGAATATAAAATAATTATTAAAAAAATAATAAAATAAAAACTATAATTACACCGCTAAATGTATATTTCACTAATATTTATAATATATTTATATTTATAAAATATAATAATAAATTTATATTATAATTTTTAATATAAAATTATATAATTTATTTATAAATATAAAAATAATTGATATTATAAATATAATAATAATTATAAAAATAAAAATAATAAAATATTATAATAATTTTTATTATAAAATTATAATATTTTTTTTCAGAAAAATATTTATAAATTTTATAATAATAGAATCTATATAATTAATACATATCAAATTATAAATATTAATTTTTTATTTATATTTTATTTTATATTTGATTCTAATTGAAAATTTGATAAAAAATTCAACCAAATAAAATCACCTACTTCACAAGTTTTCTTTGCTCTTCTGTCGCATTCAATACCATTTAGTGCTGCACATCATTACTTTCCGTTATTTCTTCAACAGCATCCTCACCCGTCGGCACAGTCCTCTTCTGTCACATTCAATAACATATAGTGCTGAAGGTACAACTACTTCAAGGAACAACATTAACATCAACTGTAACACTCTTTACCAGAGTTTAAGTTTTTATTGATAAAGAAAACAATAATACACAATCAAATAAAAATATGGAAACAAAATATTTCCCCCAACTTTATATAACTAATGAGAAGAAATAGCAATAATAAAATATAACAATAATTATAAAAGATATAAATATTTTAATTTAAAAAAACTTTTTCAATAATATGAGACATAAAAATATATAAATATAAATTTATAAATAATACAAATATATCTTTATAACCAATTATTATATTAATATTAAAAGTAAATTTTTAATTTTTAATTTCATAAAATTATTTAAATTTCAACGTTGAATAGAAATTTATAAATAATTTATAATAATTAAAAAAATAAGAAATCGGTCAAAAAATTTATGAACGATAAATAACTTAATAAAATAATATTTATATTTCAATAATTAGAGGATAAAATTTTAATTTTAAGAATAAAAGAAGAATAAATAAAGATAAAAAATTGTGTGAAATCAATTTTATACAATTTCAATGGTGAAAACAAAGAATATTATGTTAAAAGTCTTTAATAAAAATTTTAACTCGATCTAATCAGGGAATTGTGATTTTACTGAAATTAATATATGAATAAAAAAACAGTTGTTTTTACACTCTTTCTCTCTTAAAAAAATATAAAATAACACACTCTTATCTAATCTTGGATTAAGAAAGAAAAAAATAGAATCCACAGATTTAAACTTCCATAATTAACTATTTTTTTTTAAATTCATATATAAAAAATATAAAATATATTTATTTATAAACAATTTTACTAATAATTGTCTTTAATATAATAGTTATAAGAAATTAAAATAACTTTTTATTAAAATGCAACATTTAATATTATTAGTTCACCATTTTCAAGATTTTTTAAATATATTTTCTGTTTATTACTTTCTTAAACATCATCCTGAAAAACAATGAATAACAAAAACAATATATGTTGTCTCTGATATTTATTTGAGCACTACTTTAAGAACACTTATTTTATTCCTAATACATATATTTCCATTATGTATTGCACACTCCAACAATAAAATAGAAACTCGTTTCTATTACTGTGAATAACTAGAATAAGTATCCATAAAAGATATTTTCATAAAAAAATAAATAAAAGCATGAGGTGAACAGGGAGAAGCTATATATATTATTATTTTTTAAAATTATATAAACATAAATTAAAAATAAATGAACGAATTTTGACGCGACTTAACGGGTCAACATATCCAACTATAAAATAAAAAATTAGATTTTGTTAACAATTTTGTAAAAAAACAAAAAAAAAAAATTTAACTCGTCAAATCCCTAAACCTCCTCGTAACCCTATATGCAATTTATTATTTATAAAACCAATTTACTCGTAGAATTATTTCAAGTCGTCAACTATAATTTCAATATTTACATTTCATATTATTCATTCTTTTTATATTCTCCACGTATCATATAAAAACTAGATTGCACTGACTGGTTCGATCAATACAGTAAGGAATTATAAACTAATTCATTGTTTTCTAAAATTACATTGTAATTGAATTGATAAAAAATAAAAAATAAAAGTTGATAAAATCAATTGAGTTATTGAATTATTGAATTCAAACTGGTTTAAATAATTTCTTTTTAAATAACATAGTAGTTTTTTATTTTTTTCTTTATTTTTTATAACATAAGAACATAAAAAGAAGAGATAAGAGAAAGAGAAATAGAATTTTTGATAATAACATATAGAAAAATCCTAAAAGATATAAGTCATAACAAGAATATAAATAGGACAATATATCAATAATATAAAGATTAAATTACCCTCAACTAATAAATACTAATCAATATATAATATTTTATATGATATTCTAACATCCCCCTCAAACTCACGATGCATTATCATGAAGTATCGAGAGTTTGTCAATCAAAAAATGAAAACATTTAATAGAGTGAGATTTTGTAAACAAATGAGCAATCTGCATAGTTGAAGAAATGAAAGGCAATGTAATGGTTTTATGTTGAAGATGATGACGGGTGAAATGACAATCAATTTCAATATGCTTCGTGCGTTCATGAAAGACCGAGTTATGAGAAATTTGAATAGCACTCTTGTTGTCACAATACATAGGAGTTGGTTCAGAAAGAGAAACACCCATGTCAGAAAGAAGCCAACGTAACCAAACAATCTCAGCAGTGGTTAGAGCCATGACACGATATTCAGCTTCAGTGAAGAACGAGAAACAATATCTTGTTTCTTACTCTTCCAAGAAATAAGAGAGTCTCCTAGAAAAATGCAAAAAACCTATAGTAGACTTACGATCAGTAGGGTGACCAGTCCAATCAGCATCAGAATAAGCACGCAATTCCAAGGAAGATGATGAGGGAAATAGAAGACTCTGAAACTGAGTATCACGAAGATATCGAAGATATCGAAGAATACGGAGAACAACTGCCCAATGTACTATAGTAGGAGAAACAACAAATTGACTCACAACATACACAACATAAGCAATATCAGGACGAGTAATCGTTAGATATACTAGATTTCCAACAATTGTACGATACATAGTGGGATCAGGTAGAGGAATACCATCCGAAGGAGTATATTTCACACTAAGCTCAATAGGGGTGTCAGATGTGCGAGTATCAAAAAGAAGAGCTTGCTCTAGAATAGTGCCAATATACTTAGATTGACAAAGAATATAGCCTCTAGGAGAATATGCAACTTCAATGCCCAAGAAATAACGAAGGGGTCCCAAATCCTTCATTTCAAATTGTTTTGTCAACTGTAATTTTAGTCTTCCAATTTCATCCATATCATCCCCAGTAATTATCATATCATCAACATATAAGCTGAAAATAATACGATCATGAGAAGTAGTCTTCAGAAACAAAGCAGGATCATAATCACTAGAACAAAATCCAAGAGCAGTAATAACTTTAGAGAACTTTTCAAACCAAGCCCGAGGAGCTTGCTTGAGACCATAAAGAGCCTTTTTTAACTTACACACCTCCCTTGAATTATGAGAAACACCTGGAGGAGGTATCATGTACACATCCTCTCTCAGATCACCATTTAAGAAAGCATTTTTAACATCCATCTGAAAGATATCCCACTGACGAATAGATGCAACATCAATAAGAGTGTGAATGGTAGTCATCTTAGCAACTGGGGCAAAGGTTTCTGCATAATCCAAACCATATTCTTAAGAGAATCCTTTAGCAACTAGACGAGCTTTATATCGCTCAACAGACCCATCTGACTTTGTTTTAATCTTGTAGACCCACCGAGAGCCAATAGCCTTTTTACTTGGAGGAAGATATACCAAGTCCCAAGTACCTGTCTTATATAATGCAGAAAGTTCCTCTTGCATAGCCTCTTGCCAAAGTGGATCAAGGACAACCTCTTGATAGGAAGATGGTTCAGACAAACTATGAATTTTGGTTAAGAAAGAAGCAAAAGAAGAAGAATAAAAAGAATAAGCAAAATCTGGTAATTGAGTGGACTTACGAATACGTGGAGGATAACGAGGAGGTGGAAGATCAACAATTATAGGAGGTGTTTGGGAAGCCGTGGGGACAGATGTAGTGGAACAAGTATCATTCCTGCAATTCTCAACTTCAATATTATTTATAGCATCATTATCATCTTTGGAAAAAGGATCAATACAGATGAGATCTGATTTTGTAGTTTTGTGAGAAGACTCTAACATGGTATAAAACGGAATGTGCTAAAGGAAAACAACATGACGAGAAACATAGAGTTTGTTATTGATAGGATCATAACAACGATAACCCTTTTGACCATCCCCATAACCAATAAAAACACATATTTTAGAACGAGGAGATAATTTACTACGTTCTACTTGTGGAAGAAGAACAAAGCAAGTAGAACAAAAAAACTTTTAAGAAAGAGTAATTAGGGACAACCATACAACTTTTGAAATGGAGACATACCTGAGATAACAGAGGATGAAATTCGATTAATAATATAAACAGAATTAAGAACAACTTCTCCCCAAAATTCACTAGGAAGTGAAACAGACAATAAAAGAGAACGAGTAGTTTCAAGAATGTGACGATGTTTTCTTTCAGCAACTCCGTTCTGTTGAGGAGTATCAGTACAAGAAGTTTGATGAAGAGTACTATCAGAGGCAATTAACTCACAAAATTTATTAGAAGTGTACTCACCACCCAAATCACAACGAAAACACTTAATAATAGCATTATGTAGTGTTTTAAGTAAAGCACGAAACATAATATATATATTAAAAAATTCAGAACGATGTTTCATAAGAAAAACCCAACAATAACGAGTATAATCATCAATAAATGAAACATAATAACGAAATCCACCTTTGGTAGGAACCGGTGATGGACCCCATACATAAGAATGAATCAAGTCGAAAGGTGCATGAGAGATAGAGACACTTTTGGTGAAAGGTAAGGCAGTAAATTTGGCAAGTTTACAACCACAACAATCAGAAATATCACTAGTTTGCAACTTGTCCAAAACTCCAGTGGAGACTAAGTAGTTTAACCTAGAAGAAGAAACATGTCCAAGACGAGAATGCCATAAATAAAACTTAGACGATTTTAAATTCAGATTAAAAGATGATAAATCAACACTAGAAGCTGCAACTGTTGGAACTTTCAACTCATCCAACATATAAAGTCCCCCTTGTTTACGACCTGTCCCAATCACTCTCCTTGATTAAGGATCCTGTACAGAACAATTAGTAGAGGAAAACAAAACTGAGTAACCAGATTCACATAATTGACTAACAAAGACAAGATTTAAAGTGAGATTAGGAATATAGTAAACATTTGAGAGAGACAAATTAGATGTAGAGACAGATCCAATACCATCTAATGGCATTGAGGAGCCATCAACAGTCATAACAGATATAGTTTGGGTAGAATTTAAAGATACAAAAGACTGAGGATCATATGACATATGATGTGAGGCACCGGAATCAAGGATCCATAAGGGAGGGGACATACCTGAAGAGTTCGAAGAAGACAAACCTTTTAAAGATGAGACAAACATGAGATGTGACTGACTAGCAAGAAATTATTGATTTTTTTTTTAAATTAATTGATGTTGGTAAGTCAACCAACAACAATTTGCCAACAAAGAAACTAATGGCGTTGAGAACCACCAAGAGAACCACCAAGAGAACCACCAAGAGAACTACCAAGAGAACCACCAAGAGAACCACCAAGAGAATCACCAAAGGAACCACCAAGAGAACCACCAAGGGAACCACCAAAAGAACCACCAAAGGGAACCACCAAGAGAACCACCAAAGGGAACCACCAAAGGGAACCACCAAAGAGAACTATCAAAAGGAACCACCAAAGGGAACCACCAAAAGGAACCACCAAAGGGAACCACCAAAAGGAACCACCAAAGGGAACCACCAAAGAGAATTACCAAAAGGAACTCCAAAGGGAACCACCAAAAGGAAACGCACCAAATTGCACAGCGGAACAAAACTTTTGGATTGAATGACAAATAGTAAAAAATTAATTGGCTTACACAACTCTAAGCACGAACCTTGCTCTAGATACCATGATAACATAAGAACATAAAGAGAAGAGACAAGAGGAAGAGAAATAGAATTAGAATTTCTGATAATAACACATGGAAAAACCCTAAAAGATACAAGTCATAACAAAAATATAAATAGGACAATATATCTATAATATAAAGACTAAATTACCCTCAACTAATAAATACTAATCAATATATAATATTCTATATGATATTCTAACAGTTTTATTTATCTCATACGAGTTACGAATTAAAATAATAATAATTTAATTATGTCATTATCTTATTGGTTTTTATTATTTTTTAACCTAATACAATGAAATATTATGGTTTATTATTCATTATTTTTATAATTGGTAGAAAAGTATAGTGAAAATTTAAATCTTCAACCTCTTTATTCTCTAAAATAAAGAATAAGACGAGCTGTAAACTTTTTAATAGATTCATCTGTATGGTATTTGATCCACTAAACCCGCTTATATTTGATTCCTTTTTTTCTAAGAGGCAGAAATACTACAGATCAAGTCTCATTATTTTCAAGCCACTTGAATTTCTTAATACATTGCTTGTCACTAATGTTCATGTTGAACGGAATTAACAGAAGTTTGTGATTCTGTTTTTGTAGTAATGATTACCAAAAACCGCCTATGACAGGAAGAGAATTTAGTAAAACTGACATAATTAGTTATAGAATAAAGGTACTTGAGGAGTTGGACAGAACGATTAATCTTGATATGGTATTGGTCATATAGTCACATAATATAGTTGAAGAGATTTTTGTATGATGACTACGACCCAAAGCTTTTGTGAGCATGTGTTGAAGATTCCACATCGCCTAGAGATATGACCAAATTAATATATATAAAGTGGTGCAAACCTCACTTTATTAAGCCGGTTTTATGAGGATGAGTTAGGCTTAAACCCACTACTAATATGGTATCAGAACTAGGTTAATAAGATTGTTGGGCCTAGATTGGGCTACTTGTTAATATACTAAACCCTGGATAGCAGGTTGTTGGGTTTAGATTAGACCATCAATTAATAGATTATGATCCCTTCTACATGGTTTGAGGAACCATGGTTGTTAACAGACCACTATGTAGAACCTTGATTGTTAGCAAGGTTGTTGAAACTAGATTGGATCACCTATTAACCTCACATTCTGAACCGGATTTGGGGGTGAGTTAGATCCATAGCACTCCCTAATTCAATATCAAGTGTGATATCGATGGTGGTTGGGCTCTGTGTAGGATAGAATAGATGAGAGGCTATCCAATTTTGAAATAGTTTTAGTGCTTGCTGAAACATTTACATTCAAGTGCAACTAAGATATAAAAGAGGCATCATCATCAATGAAAACATATTTAGCAAAAGAAGAATAAGGAACATTGGATAAAGAGGAATCTATTCAAGAGTTAGATTTGATGCAAATGGAAATTAGTCTTCGTAAAACACAACATCACGTGAGACAGAAAATATTTTTGACTGAACATAATATCATTTCCAACCTTTCTTACCATAGGGATAACCCACAAAAATACATTTTCTACTTCTGCTAGCAAATTTGTCTCCTCTGTGATGTTGATTGTGAGCATAACACAAGCACCCAAGAACTGAAGATGGTTAAGAGCAGGAGGTGTACCATACAAGATTTCATAAGGATATTTCCCTTTTAACACAATTATGGGAGTACGATTTATTAAGTAACATGCAACCAAAGTTCAATCTCCCCAAAATTTAATGGGAAGGTTAGCTTGAAAACATAAGGCACTTGCAACATTGAAAATATGCTTGTGTTTGTGCTCTACTCGCTCGTTTTGTTGTAGAGTTCCTATATAAGATGTGTCATGATTTATACCATGATCACGAAAATATGTTTCCATGAAGATAAATTCTACACTATTATTACTTCGAATAATTTTTACCTATTTGTGGAATTGTCTTTTAGTCATGAAAATAAATTGTTGTAAATACATGAAAACTTCTTTTTTATCATTAAGTAGATAAATCCAAGCAACCTTTGAATAGTCATCAACAATAATTAAAAAATATCAAATACCACAAAAAGTTAGAGTTCTATAGGGTTTCCATAAGTCAATGAATTAATTGAAAAACAAATATCACATAATTAGTTACATGATTTATTTATTCTACCATGATCCATCTTAAACAACATTTCAATAACTTTATTGGAAGGGTGTCTCAACCTTTTATCCATACTTCACACAAGTTTTTTTACTCATTGCAATTAATGTCCTCGAATTACGATCCTGAATAGTACAATATGTATCACTAAAATAAATATCACAATCTATTTTTTATCAATTAAAACACTGAAATGAGATTGCAAATTAAAAATAACACATAAAGGATATTAGTTAATGTTAAAGTGTCACTGAATAACATTATACCTTCTTTATAATTGTTATGTGTTCACCATTAGGAAAACCTATTGAATACCCTCACAATGTCCTTAATGTCAGTAAGATATATCAATTTTTCAACCATATGATATGAAATCCTATGTCAAGAATCCATCAACAAAACCAAATTTTATCCGTGCTCGCAATGTTATCAATCTCATTTATCATAGTTTTCTTCTTTCAATTGCATCTAAGTTATAAGATTTCAGAATTATTATTGGAAGTGATATCTAGTAAGGAGAAATCGTTCTTTTTGTGAACCTCTCTTCACTATCATTGCTCTGTTTGTTCTATGCTTCTGCCATAGTAGCAAGTGATAAATTTTGGATATTATACCATAATATAATACAATGAAATATTATTGTGTATCAATACACATAAATTATTGCATATTAACTGTATTATTTATTATTTATATTATTTTTTATTTATAAATATAATAAAAATATTACATTTTATGTATATAATTAAATGAGATGATTCTGTCTCAATCACATATTATTCAATAACTATTAGTTTAATATTTTACTTATTATTATATTTTTAATGTGATATTTATTATAATATTTAAAAAAATAAATTTTATCATATATATATATATATTTTTTTTTTTCTATAAAAAATTATAATTATTAATAAATTTATTTTTTACTTATTAAATTATTATATTATATTACTAAAAAATATATAAAAATATTATTTTATTAAATCTGATTAAGTTGTAGTTAAACCTTTAATCCTTCTCGTCCACTAATGAGTAATAACATTTGTTCCACTACCCATATTGATTATAACGTATACATTTTATAACTATAAGAAATCATGGCTATTTAAAAATTTCATAGTTGTTTCATCCGAGTTGATTTACAAAAGCTAAACCGGCTCCAAATATTATAAGAGGAATGGAGGACAACCATTTGTGCATTAATCCACGTTGAATAAAATAAGATCAAACCTACAACCCCGAAACATTTGAAAAAAATAACAACAAAGGATCAAATCCAAGAAACTAAATGTGCTATTGTGTTACACTACACAATGTGCTTTAAATTTTCTCTTGCATGCTTTTCTTTTGGGATTCAATGTCGATGTTTGAAGCATCTTCTTCTTCTTCATGGTTATATTCCTCCTTTCTCAACGGAACATACTCCACTTTCTCACCATATATTCTAACTAGAACCAAGTAGAAAGACATAGCGAAAATGGTGACTCCAATGAACAGCCAACTGAATTGAATGTTCACCAATGCAAAAGCACGATGACGGGCCTTATCATCACTGCATGTGACCCTATATTCTTTAAGGTGCGTGACGCACCCTTTGGGTTGAAACCCTGGTGTATAAAGTAGAAACCCTGCGATCATAAGCCACAAACCTTGGAAGAGTATGCTCACAGAACGAACAAAGCAGACCAAGAAGCTCTTAGGGTAGCCGATTCCCATGAGGGTTGTGATAATAGAAACAGGGATCAGAATTTGCAAGAAGTAGTGGTATTGGCCTTCTAATCCCATCGTGGTGTGAAAGTGGATAAGAAAATATTCTTGTGATAAAGCTAAGGCCCCTAAGAAATGAGTTAACTCACGTTGAGTTTTGAAGCATTTTGCATCAAGAACTATAGCAAAGATGGCATAGACCAAGAAGGACATGGCCATGGAGGAGTGTTCAAAGTTGTGGAGATGGCTGGTGGGAATGGTTCCATCAGGGTCAAATGGTTGGTGACGAGCGGGTTCGATAAAAAGCTCCTGGCAAATGAAGATTGTGGTTGCTGCAATGACAAAGTAAAGCTCCAAGTATCTTGACTTTGTGGTGGGAAACCATAGGGTTGATGTGAAGGACTTGGAACAAAGAGCATGAAGCTTGATGTTGTTGAAGAAGTGCCACAAACCAATTACAGAGAAGCCAAACCCAAGAAGTTGATGTCCCTCCAACATAGTTCCTATTAGGTCAACATAGCAAACAAACTTTAGGTTTATTTGGATACAAGTTAATGAAGAAAGTAATATATATTTTTAATTATAAATGGTTATTCGTCATAGATGAATAAATCATAAAGCTTATGATATAAAATGGATATTCTTTTTAACATGATTAATTTTTTATTTAAAGTATATAGACACCATCCACTTAACTCTGAAGTTAAAAGTAAATTTTGATTTCATTAAAATTTAAACATGTACTTACTTGGTAGGAGTTATAATTAGCTGGTTCTTGTCCACCAAAGACAATAAGCAAATGCAAGCTAAGTTACTAAAGGAAAATGAATTAACGTAGTGAGTTTAAAGTTCTTAAAACCAGAACTAAATAATTAAGAAACAGTAACATAACAAACTGCTTATACCAAACCAAATGAGATGATCCTTTATAGTGTTCTTGTTGTGCAACTTGATTGAGTAGACATATATAATGCTGAAGAAATTGATTAATTATGATGAGTATGAGATGAGTAGTGTGTGAAGGTTACACTGTCTGAAACCTCCTTACACAAGGGAAAAGGTTGGTGTGGTGCGTGTCTTATAAGACAAAAGGGTTGGCATTTTACGCCAAGAAAAGAGTTAGGGGACAGCTAAAAGTAGGGTTGTTAAATTGCTTTTCCATTAATATAATTGTACGATAATATAAAACAAAACTACACCATTATGAAAAGTTGGGTTGTTGAAGTGCTTTTCCTTAACATAAATATTAACTGTTCCATTCTCAAAGTTGGGGTTGTCAACTTAGCTGCTTTTCCATTGATAATTGTTAAAGAAATTTCAGGCTTTGCACGAGTGAAATTTCTTATTATTTTAACTAAAAATCTTCTTTTTTTATTACATATCATTATGTTGATGTATTTGTAATATATGTACTATCTATTAAATATTTTTGCTACTTATCAACCAATCTCTTAATATTTTATATTTTTTTTGAACTTATATTATATATTACCTTGAGTCATCAACGATATTTAAATTTTTCGTAACTCTAACTATTTTAAATATTTTATTTGTAACTTAAAGCAAATAATGTATTTATTATAATTATTAAGTTTAGACATGAAGGTAACTATTATAAGTAAGGAACCTTATGATAATGACTTGTCAATAGTTATCATGCAAAACAAAATAATTTATTACGGAAAAAATAATTTATTTTTTGACACAAAACAAATAATTTCTTAATAAATACAAAATAGTGGTTACCGTGAATATAACAATGCTATAATTGGATTCATAAACAGACAAAAAATTTAAATTAATGAATAAAAAGAGTGTCAACTACTACTATTGCATTCTCTTTGTTTTTTTTTTTTTTCTTCAATTTATATGGATAAACGTAACAAAAACTATACTAGTGTTCATATGATTGAGTTTCCACCATGAAAATGATGTTGCTGTACGTTTTGTTTAATAATGGCAATATCATATTAATTATGGAGATGAAAGCTACTAAAAGCTTTAATGTCATTGTAATTACAATAACATGCCAATTACGAAATGGGGTCACGATATTTGAGTCTTATCCGAATGTGGGAACTATAAGACTTTTGGTGAGAGTTAGGAATTGAAGAAGACGTAATAAAGTTCAATATAAAAAACGAGGTGAAGAATTGAAAAAGACTTAAGATGACACATCAAATGAACATATGATGCTGTGATATTGATGTATAAACGTATGGTTTTAGAGGTAAGATTTATATTATATTATATATTCATTAATTATTTATAATATTAATTATTATTGTTAATGTAATGTTAGTGTCGGATCAAGTATTCCAACGAGTTATTAAGTCTTTTTCTTATTTTTTAATATGTAAATTTCTTATCCTGTCAATTCGTTAGTTTCGCGTCCATTGATAGGAATGGTGTATGTTGATTACATTCTAATAATCAAGTTAATATTGAGATAAAATAGTATATTCTCAATAATAAAAATATAGTAAATCTTAAAATCATATCTCAAATTCCTATCTTATTTATAATTATATAAAATGGGCATACATGTGGGCTTAGGTTAAGGTGTCCTAAATACCTAGCCTTAATTACCTTAATTTGCGTGTTTAGTGGATTTTAACTTAATCCGAGAGCATGCTAGATTACCTACCAGTACATTAACTCCCAAAGTCTCGAGTAACTTTGGAGGTCAAGAGCTTGTTGGTTTAGATGAACCTCTGCTTGGAGAAGGATGTAGAGATTTAAAACAATTAATCAATTACCTCATTTTCTATAAGGAGGTTTCTTGGGAAGATGTACAATTTTGCATGACTCGAGACATACGGGTAATGATGTTTAAGAAGATGTTTTATTTGTGGCGGTTGGAGGTGCGTGGCTCGAGGCATAGAGGTAATGATGTTAAGCATGCCTTAGTTGATAGGTTTTTAAATGAGGGAGAATGAGATTGGTGATGGTTCAGTATCTGCTCAACCTCTATAAATAGACGTTGTATGGTTTAGTACTCGCTCCCTTCTTCATTTCTTAACTTCATCTCTTGAGAAGATTTTGTCTGGTATGTCTTCTTGCTCTTCTTCTTCCGGTTCCGAGAGGCCTTCGAGTCTGTCTACAGGGTAGAGCGATCGGTTCAATTTTGATTCATCAATTGGGCTTTCATGTAAGTGGCTAAAGAGACTTTGCCCGAGAAGTGAAGGATGATGTTGTAGAGGATCCCTTGTCAATTGATGAGATGGAAAAGAAGTGAAGGATGATGTTGTAAAGGATCCCTTGTTAATTGATGAGATGGAAAGGGATGAGTGGAGGAAGCTTAATATTCCCCCTCGCCCTGACTATGAATGGGTTAGGGTGACCGAGTACTTTTCTCGATTTGGTAGGTTAAAGGAACTTATTGAATTTTTTAATGAGTATGATGTTTGTCATGGTCAGGAGGATTCTGACATGAATTTATTTTATATGTACGTGTGCTTATTTTCGGATATCCACGTATGAGTTCCATTCTACAACTCCACTATCGGAGTTCTTCGCACCCTCAATGTTGCTCCCACCCAACTACATCCTAATAGTTGGGCCTCCCTACAAGCTTTTCGGATTTTATGTAAGTCTTTGCCTATTGAGCCTACCCCTCCTATATTCCTTCATCATTATAGTACTTGAGTAGAGGAGGAGATAAATTGACTATTGTTAATAGGTCAGGCGTCCTTGCTCCTTTTTAGGCCTTTCACTTCATCCTACAAGAATTTCAAGGGTGGAATTTTTAAATTTGTCATTGAAGATGGTGGTGTACCCATGTTTTTTTAGAATAATAAACCAAGGTTTCCTCTTTATTGGACGAGGGAACCTCTTCGGTATAGCTACTGGCCGTATACTCATATGTCGGAGTACGATAAGTAGATTCTGGAACTTCTTAATGAGCTCCCCGCCTAACTACCAACTTGTAGATTTTTCGGGGATTTTATATCTCCGAATGTTAGAATATTAAGACAAAAACAAGCATATTATAATAAGACATGGTTCTCTAGAAAAACTTGTTATTTTATTCTTTAGCCTCCCTTTCTTAAATAGGTGGTAGAGCATATCTTTTACATTAATACGATAGATTCTTCAGAATATATAATTAAAAGATTCTTAACAGCTAGTCTATAAAAGATAATAAAATATATTCATCATTAACATCCCCCTCAAATTGATGCTGGTAAGTCAACCAGCAACAATTTGCCAATAAGAAACTAATGGCGTTGCCTTCAAGAGAACCGTCAAGAGAACCACCAAAAGGAACCCCCAAAGGGAACCACCAACGGGAACCACCAAAGAGAACTACCAAAAGGAACCCCCAAAGGGAACCACCAACGGGAACCACCAAAGAGAACTACATAAAAGAACCCTCAAAAGGAACCACCAAAGGGAACCACTAAAAGGAACCCCCAAAGGGAACAACCAAAAGGATCCCCAAAGAGAACCACAAAAAGGAACCATAGAAAGGAGCCATAGAAAGGACCACAGAAAGGAACCATAGAAATGAACCACAGAAAGGAACCACAGAAAGGAACCACAGAAAGGAACTACAGAAAGGAACCATAGAAAGGAACCACAGAAAGGAACCCCCAAAGGGAACCACCAAAAGAAACCCCTAAAGGGAACCACCAAAAAGAACCCCCAAAGAGAACCACCAAAAGAGAACTACCAAAATGAACCATCAAAGAGAACCCACCAAAGGGAACCACCAAAAGGAACCCACCAAAGGAAAACCATCAAAAGGAAACCATCAAAAGAAACCACCAAAAGGAACCACCAAAAGAACCACCAAATTACACAGTGGAACAAAACTTTTAGGTTGAATGACAAATAGTGTCAAAACAAATTTTATTGTCTTACACTATTCTAATCACGAACCTGGTTCTTGATACCATGTTAGAATATTAAGACAAAAACAAGCATATTATAATAAGACATGGTTCTCTAGAAAAACTTGTTATTTTATTCTTTAGCCTCCCTTTCTTAAATAGGTGGTAGATCATATCTTTTACATTAATACGATAGATTCTTCAGAATATATAATTAAAAGATTTTTAACAGCTAGTCTATACAAGATAATAAAATATATTCATCATTAACACTGAATGGTCCTACAAACATTGATGGTGAGTAATGTTTCATTTTTCTCTCTTTTGATTAAAGTGCTTGAGTTTTCTAAGTTTGTTTCTTTGTACTAGGTATTATGGCAGCCAAAATGAACATGTCGAAGAATGCTTTCTAGGTGTACTCGAAGCAGGTTGTTGAGAAGGCCGAGAAGGCCAAAGCTGTTGTCGTGGATTTTTCGGCAGAGAATGCTGGTGTTTACCAGCCAATTGAAACTGAGAAAAGGAAGCATAAGAGGAAGAGAAAGGACTCGTGTAAGCATCATTGCTATGAGCCTACTTCCAAGAAAATTTGCATTTCATCCGATCCGCAAGGTACATCTTTGGCACCTTCTCAGTTCATTGGTGTTGTTGATATTTAAACCAGTAGAAAGATAAGTTTAAATTTGTCATTGATTGAGAAGGAATATTTTGAGACTACTAATGAGGAAGATGTTTACACCTCTTTTATTGACTTCAAACTTGGGCGCTACTTCTGGGGCAGCGAATGACAGCTAATCTTAGAAGTGTGGTGAACTTGCCCACTTCGGAATGAGTTGGGCAAGGCGAGTGCTTCTCTTAAAGTTGTCCTGGAAGCGAACTTAGCTTGAACGCCAAGGTGAACAAGTTGGAGGAGAAAAAACTTCCGTTGGAAGTAGATAATGCTGCTTGGAAAGATAAGTTTGGGTTAGTGGAAAGGTCTGAAAGGAGGCTCAAAGATGATGTGAAAGGTTTGGAGCGAAATCTTTCAAGGGCCTTGGCTACTAATGCTGCTACTGAGAAGGAGTGTGACAACCTAAAGCATCTCCTTGTCGGTGAGTATGAGTTGGGGTTCCAAAAGGGGGTATGTTAGGTCATCTTTTTTGTTGAGAGGGGGGAGGCTTTGGAGCCCGAAAGATTTGATGTTGGCTTGGACGTCTATAAAGGCAGATTGATTTCAATTGATGATATCCCCCTTGAAGAAGAGTCTCCAAAGAAGTTTGTCACTCCTCCACCTGCAGGACCCACCAACCTAGATTGATGTTTATATGTTTTAGTCTTTTTGTAGAAACTTTTTGTAGCCCTTCTAGGTAGCTTCAACAATTAATACTATATTACTTTTTTCTCTTCATGATTCGTTCTCTTTTTATCTTAGTTGTCAGCTTGTGTTTACTTTAACTTATTTGCCTTTCACGTTTATTTGAATTATAGAACATTTCCTTGTTCAAAAATGTGAATATGCCGAGAGGGATTCTAAGCCGGGAGGGATCGCTCATGGTAGAGTTAGGAGTCTTTATCCGGTTCAATTTGGCCGTGAGGGATCCCTTGCGGTTGAGTGAAGCGTCCTTATCCGGTTGGTGTTAGTTTGGCCGGGAGGGATCACTTGTGGTTGAGCGAAACGTTCTCATTCGATTGGTGTTAGTTGGACCGAGAGGGATCACTCGTGGTTGAGTGAAGCATTTTCATTCAGTTGGTATTAGTTGGGCCGGGAGGGATCACTCGTGGTTGAGTGAAGCATTCTCATTCAGTTGGTATTAGTTGGGCCGGGAGGGATCACTCGTGGTTGAGTGAAGCATCCTCATTCGGTTGGTGTTAGTGAAAAACGTTGTCATAGAGGAAGAAATAACTTTTTTCATTTCTGGAATTTGTACAAGATTAACTATAATAAAATTTTAATAAGCTGTCATTCAATGATCTTGGTAATTGCTTGCTAGTCAAATCTTGTAAGTAGTATACTCCATTACCCAACACTTTGGTTATCTTGAAGGGTCCCTCGCAGTTTGGTGTAAACTTTCCTTCAGCTGGATCCCTTCGAGCAACACTTTTTACCTTGAGTATCAGGTCTCCCTCTTTAAAGTTTTTCAGTTTTACCTTCGAATTGAACCTTGTGACAGTTCTTTGTCTGCATGCTTCCTACCAAAGGTAAGCTTTGTCTCTTAACTCGATGAGTAGTTTCAGCTCGACCCTCATGGCTTCTTCATTATTTGACATGTCCATCAGCTTTCTTCTTGGGTTGAGCTCGCCTATCTCTATTGGGATTATTGCATCTACTCCATAGGTGAGATTGTAGGGGGTCTCACTAGTTGCTGATTAAAGGGTATATTTGTATGCCTATAAAACTTCTATTAACTCCTCGGTCCACTTTCCCTTGGATACCCCCAACCCCTTCTTCAGCTCATTCAAGATTACCTTGTTGGCAGTTTCAGCTTGGGCATTGGCTTGTGGGTACTCAACTAAGCTGGTGGTGTGCCTTATGCTTAATCTCACATGAAACTCCTCTAGTTCTTTTTCTATGAATTGGTAACCATTTTCCGTGACTATGGTGTGGGGAATGTCGAATTTGCATACTATGTTTTTCCACATGAATTTTTGGACTTGTTGTGCTGTGATATAGGCGAGAGACTTTACTTCGATCCATTTTATAAAATAATCTACTACTACCAACAAGTATTTGTATTGTCCTTTAGCTGGCAGAAATGGGCCGACAATATCCATTCCCTAGGTTACAAAGGGTCATGGGGAGATGACGTGTTGCAGCTTCTCGGGTGGTAGGTGTATGGGGTCTCCATTAAATTGACATTCTTTGCACTTCCTCACATATTTGGCACAATCCTCCCTAATAGTTGGCCAGTAGAAACATGCTCTTAGTATCTTGGCCGTCATAGTTTTTCCATCCGCATGTGACCTACAAATACCCCTATGCAACTCGTCCACACACATAATGGGTTTGATTGTTGTCAAGACACTTCAACAATGGACCCTCAAGGCTTCGTTTGAACAACTCATCTCCCACCAAGATAAACCGAGAGACTCTCTTCCGAAAGAGGCGGCTTCCTTCTTGTCACCAGGGCTTTCCCCTTTCTTCAGGTACTTGTAATAAGGCATCATCCACGTAGGTTGTGTCTCTACCTACTGGCATTCGGTTGGCTCGACCGAAGACTGACTTAACGTGTGTCGAATAATCGTCTAATGGTGTTGCCGTTTTTTCGAAGTGGCCAACTTGGATAGTGTATCTGCTAAGGTATTTTCTATTTTGGGCATGTACTTACTTGAATTTCTTCAAATTCGCTCATTCTTGCTAGTGTGAAGTGGTAGTATTTGAGCATTAACGGGTCCTTCACTTGGAATTCCCCTTAGATTTGTCCTACCACCAACTGGGAATTTGTTCTACAATCATCCTTGTGGCTCCCATTTCCTTTACCAGAATCAGTCTTGCTATCAAAGCTTCATATTCAGTTTGATTATTCAATGTCTTTAATTAAAATATCAATGACTGTTCCACTGCTACCCCTCTTGGTTTTTTCAATACTATGTCAGCTCCACTTCCTCTCTTGTTGGAAGACCCATCTACCAACAGATTCCACCAATCATTCTTCTCGGCTTGGACCTTCGTGGCCACCCCTTACAACTCACCTACAAAGTCAGCTAGACACTAAGCTTTGATAGGCCTTTGCTTTTCGTATGAGATGTCAAACTCTGAGAGTTCCACAATCCATGTTGTCATTTGTCCAAATAGTTATGGTTTTTTTAGTATCTTTGCTATTGAATAATTTGTCTTGATAATGATTTTGTGACTTTGAAAATATTGCCTTAGACGTCTGACTACCATCACTATTGTCAATGCTACCTTGTCTAGCAGTTGATAGCGTATCTCGGCTTCTTATAGCATCCTGCTGATGTAGTATATCGGTCTTATTTCTCCATGACAATCTTGAACTATTACCAAGCTTATGGCATTGTCCAAGACTAACAAGTAGAGGATGAGTTCTCGGTCAAACTCTGGCTTATGCATGATGGGTGGGGAAGACAAGAAAATTTTTATTTCTTCAAAGTTTTCTTGGCATTTGTTGCCCCACCTAAATTTGGACGCTTTCTTCAGGAGCTTGATCATAGGGCGAATCTTGTCGGCCATTATAGGTGTGAAGCGGGAAAAATTCGTTAAGTTTCCAATTAACCTCTATACTTCCTTCATGTTACTTGGGCTTCTCATGTCAATCGTTGCTTTGCATTTGTTAGGATTTTCTTCGATTCCTCTGTTAGTTAGCATGAATCCAAGAAATTTCCCTCTTTCCACACCGAAAACACACTTCTCTAGGTTCAATCTCATATTATACTTTCGTACTACCGAGAAGATGTCATTCAAATCCTGTAGATGTCGGTCACATGAATCTAACTTGACCACTATATCATCTACATACAATTTCATATTTTTGTTAAACTACTTCTCAAATATTTTATTCACCAACCTTTGGTACGTGGCTTCAGTGTTTTTGAGTCCGAAAGGCATCACTCAGTAGTAGAAATTTTTATCTTTTGTGATGAATGCCGTTTTTTCTTCGTCATCCAAATGCATTTGTATATGGTTATAACAAGAATAGACGTCTAGGAAGCTCAATATCTTGTGCCTTGTTACCTCAGGTATAGTTGACCAACCTGTTGTGATGTTAGTCGAGTGGTTGAAATGGTGAATGTTTGATTGCATGTTGCAATTATGTAGACTTAGCAAAGCTATGGTGGTGATGGCTGAGTTATTGAGATGGTTGGTGTTCGGCTACTAGTTGAGGTTATATGTACCTAACTAACCTATTGAGATGTTGGTTGAGTTATTGAAACATATGAATTAATTAATTAAAATGTGGTTGACCAAGCTAAGTTGTACGGATTGATACCCAAAATTAGTATTTGATGTTGGCCGAGCTGATCCGTAAGAGTTGATACCCAAAATTAGCATTATATTGTTAGCAAGTAGATTCGTAATGTTTGATACCCAAAATTAACATTGTATTGTTGGTTGAGTTAAACTTTAAAGGTTGGTGCCTATAATCAGCATTGTGGTGTTGGTCGAGCTGAGTTATAAGGGTTAATATCCAAAATCAATTATAATTGTATGATGCATGGTACTTGTGGTGGTACATGTATGTAATTAGTGTAGTGAGCTATACTAGGAAGAATTCAATTAGATCCCAAACTTTACTAATTGATTGGGTTATGTAAACTATAGAATTAAGTGGTAAGAAGTCGATGGGGGATGCTGGTGGTGCACTTACTATATAGAGAGGTATCCCAATATGGGCGAGGGAGAGCGACAATAGTCCTATCCTTTATGTAGGGTGGTTAGGTTGCACTCTAGTCAAGTTTGACACATTGTCAATCACAATATGACACATAGGTGTTAATCTTTGAATTTGGACATAACCAATACTTTCCAAAAGCTATATCATGTATTGATGAATTATGAATACATATTGTCTAATTTTATTTTATTTTACATAATAAATGTTTGAACATATCATGATTTTGAATACATAACTAACGTAATTTTTGTCTATTGACAAAATAATATGATTGTGTTTATTACATGCAAACAAATAATATTGACGATCTGTTTGATGTTTATTGTGTATAAATACTATGAGTTGAGTTATGAAAGTGATTGAAGTGTATTTGGTCGACATGTTGAGGTAGTGACCAAGTTATTGAGATGGTTGGTGTTCAAATATTGGTTGAAGTTATATGCACCTGACCAACCTTTTGAGATGTTGGGGGAGTTATTGAAACATATGAAGCTTAATTAGTGTGGTTGGCTAAGTTGAATCATAAGGGTTGATACCCAATGTTTTGATGTTGGCCAAATTGAACCATAAGGATTGATACCAAGAATTAATATTTGTCTTTAGGCAAACTGAGTTGTAAAGGTTGATACCTATAATCAATATTGTGTTGTTGGTCAAGTAGAGTTGTAAAAGTTGGTACCCCAAAATAACATTGTAGTGTTGGTTGAGTTGAGTTATAAGGGTTGGTTCCAAAATCAATTGTGATTGTATGATGTGTGATACCCGAGGTGATATATATATATATATATATATATATATATATATATATGTGTGTGTGTGTATGTGTGTGTGTGTGTGTGTGTAATTAGTATGGTGAGATATGTTAAGACGGATTAAATGAGATTCCAAACTTTACTAATTGGTTGAGTTATGTAAATTACAAAATTAGTTATGAGAAGTTTATGGAAGGATGTTGATGGTACACTCAATATATAGAGATTTGTACCAAGATGGATGAGAGAGAGCACTAATAATCCTATCCTACAAGTCAGGTTGCACTTTAGTTAACTTTAACCAATTTTCAATCACAAAATGATAAATAAGTATTAATATTTGAATTTAAACATAACAATCAATAGTCTTTTACGTTATGTATAAATTATGAATATATTTTGTATAATTTTATTTTACCTAATAAAATTTGAACATAATGTTAAACGTATATTATATTAAAGGTAAATCAGATTAAGCCTTTGGATCAGAGGATTTTCTGTTCCAACGGAAGAAAGAAGACGGATAGAAGAAAATGTAATTCGTTTGTTTCTACTAATTTGAACAAATTTGTTGAGAAAAAAGAAGAAAGTTGAAACCTTCAATTTCAACGCTGGAAAGGAAAGATTTGAGGGGAAAGCCACGTAGATCAGAGTCTTTCCCCATAATACCCTTCCTTTCAAATTGCAGTAGTACTGAAAGATTCCTTCGTCCAGAAAGATCCCTTCGCCCAGAGGAGCAGTGTTGAGTTGCCTCGTCCAGAGAGCAGTGTTGAATTGCTTCGCGCAGAGTTTCACGGACGAACAGTGTTGAATGGTAGAGTGAGAAAAAAATTGAGTATAAATACGATAGTTTAGGATTTAGTAAAATTTATATTTGTTGACGAAGAAGGAAGAAGATAATCACGGATTCGAGGATTTACAGATTCGCATCGTTGGAATAGAGGTAAATTTCATTTGATTAAAGTTTGATAGTGTTTGATTTAGGGCAATCGATTATTTGATGGGCATAATCGATTTTGGTTTGGGGATAATTGATTCTGATTTGGGGATAATCGAATGTTTGTATTTTTACGCAATGTTATGTTTTTCTGTATTTATCAATTTGATTGTACGTTTATCAGTTTGATTTTGGGTTCGTTTGTGTTTGATTCTGGGTATATTTGCGTTTGATTTTAGATTTGTTTGCATTTGATTCTCGGTTCAATTCTCGATTCGTTTGTGTTTTTCTGGATTCGTTTGTATTTTTCTGGGTTCGTTTGCGTTTTACTGGGTTTGATTGCATTTACTTGGTTCGTTTGCGTTTTTCTGGGTTTGTTTTTGTTTTTTTGGTTGTTTGCGTTTTTCTGGGTCGTTTGCGTTTTTCTGGGTTCGTGTTCATTCTTCTGGATTTGTGTTTGTTCTTCTTGATTCGTGTTCCTTCTTCTAGGTTTTGCGTTCATGTGTTCGTTCTTCTGGGTTTTGCGTTCATGTGTTCGTTCTTGGTTTTGCGTTCATCTACGTTCTTTGAATTTTGGAACATGACTAAGGAAGACACATAATTTTATAAAAAAATATTTTTCATAATAAATAAAAATTAAATTTTTTTATATTATAAAATTATTTTTAATATAGTTAATTATATTTTAAATTTATTAAAAATTATATATAATATTAATTATTATATATTTTATATATTAATTTAAAATAAATAATATAAAATTAAATAAACCTATAATAATAATAAATTATTATTAAATTTAATATCTAAAATTTAAATTATTATTTAAAATGATAATTTTTTTTAATTTTAAAATTTTAGTAAAAATTATTCTAAAATTATAATTAAAATTTTAAAAATATAAGAAGTGAAAAAATTTATTTATTAAAAATTATTTTGATTATATTTATTTATATATCTTATTTAATATATAAAATTATATTATTCAATAATTAAAATTTATTATTATAATAATATTTAAAATAATCAATATTTAATATAAATTAATATATTTATTTTATATTATATATTTTTAATGATATAAATAATAATTTAAAAAATTGTTTTAAGTAATAAAAAAAATATATTTATAAAAATATTTTATAAAATATAATGAAATATATTAATAAGTATATTATTTTAATAAAGAATTTATATATTATTAATATATTTTAATTAAATTAAAAATAATTTAAAAGTGAATAATTCTTTATATATATATTAATTTAAAATTATTCTAAATAAATAATAATGTTTATATAATAATAATAATAATAATAATAAATTATGTAATTATTAAATACAAAATATAAAATAATTAATAATTTTTTAAATTTATAAATTAAAATAATTATTATTTTAATTTTTCAAATTTATTTAATATAAAATTTTATTATTATTTTTATTATTATTATTAATTTTGTAATTTAATCCAAATATTTATAAATAAATTTAAATATATATAATTGAATATGATTAAATTAGAATTGATATCAAAATAATAAATTTATTATTATTATAATTTTAATAATTTTATTAATTATAATCTAATTTTTTGTAATATATTTATCAAATTATAATTATATATCATTTTTATTTATTTAAGTTAAATTTTAGAAAAAAAAAATAATAGATACATAATTTAAATCTTTTTGTTAAGTTTATTTTGATAGATATGAATGATTTTTATTATGTTTAATTTCATAATTATGAGTTTTATTTATATTGAATTATTTTTAAAATTTTATTATTTATATTGTGTATTATTTTTTTAAGAATATATTATAATTCTAATTATGGTAAAATATTTTATTTAGAAAAAAGTTATTGATAGAAGCATGGAAGATGGAAAAAAATCGATATTGGATTTAGAAGAAGAAGAATCAGATAATATTATTATCAATAATGATATTATTGGACATCCTCAACAACAACAACAAATGCGATTGACAACTGCAGCGATCACATTATTGTGTTATATTACTCATGGTTTATATTTATTAAGTTCTTTACAAAGTACGAGTAGATCTATGATTGAAGATGGTCTTGAAAATGATCGTCGTAGGTGTGAGTTGATGTCTTATCTTGTACATTCGAAAAGGTGTCGTGATATTATACGTATGGGACTTGAGGCATTTATAAATTTATGTCATCGATTACGAGCAATAACTATGATCAAAGATGGTTACAGGTCCACCGTAGAAGAACAACGAACAAACTAAATTCTTACACATCTTAGGGCATAATGTTAAAAATCGAACTGTTTCTTTCTTCTTCCATCGATTTGGAGAGACGGATAGTCGTCATTTCCACAATATTTTGAATGTCATCCTTGAATTAGAAAGTGAGTACTTAGTTTAACCATGTACAAACGAGGTGCAATCACAAGTGTTGAACAATAGCAGATTTTACCCGTACTTCAAGGTATGTTTTTTATGTGCATATTTAGTCATGTATATTTTAGAATATAATGACTTTATGTTTTAATATACATATTATTTAAAAGGATTGTTTGGGAGCCATTGATGGAACTCATGTTCGAGTCAAGATTCGTCGGACAGATCAACCTCGTTTCTATGGTAGAAAAGATTATCCAACACAAAATGTATTTGCAGCTTATGATTTTGACATGAAGTTCACTTATGTACTAGCTGGATGGGAAGGAACGACCTCTGATTTTTAGGATATTGAAGGATACCCTTACAAGAGAAGATCCATTAGTCATACCTGAAGGTGATAAGTTATATTTGTAAATATTGAATTTTAAACTATTATTGACCAACTATATTTGTCAATAGTAATATAATATATTTTGTGTAGGCAAATATTATTTGGGAGATGCAGGATTTATGCTAAAAGGTCAAATCATTACTCCGTACCGTGGTGTGAGGTACCACTTGAAAGAGTATTCCCAAAAAGGACTACTAAATGCACGTGAATTGTTTAATCATCGTCATTCATCGTTGAGAAATGTTATTGAGAGAACTTTTGGGGTTTTAAAAAAAAGATTCTCTATTATTGCAAGTGGAACCGAACCTCATTATTATTTTCAAACCATGAGGAATATAGTCCTAGCATGTTGTATTCTTCACAACTATCTCTGTGGTGTTGATAATGATGATTCATTTTTGAATGATGTGGATCGAGAGTTGATGGACCAAGAGGATGATATGTCTATATCACAAATCCATGAAGATGATTATAGACAAGGGGCAAACATTAGAGATATGATATCAAATCAGATGTGGGCTAATTATCAAAGAGATTAATGTTATGACTTGAGAACAATTTTTTTTTATTTTAGACAATTTTAATGTTATATTTGATTAATGTTATGACTTTTTGGTATTATTTGTTATTGTATTTAAGTTATGAAATTCTAAATATCCATAAATAAGGTAACTAAATTTGGTACAAGTTCACTATGAATAGGGAAAAGGGACAAATGGTTGAAAGTAGCCAGTGCATTAGAGAATTTGTAAAATGGACTGACGATATGAATTTTCGTTTATTATCGGCAATGGTTGATGAGGCACGAACTGGTAATAGGGTTGATGGTGCATGGACAACACAAGCCTACAGTAATATCCTCCAATCGTTGCAGTAGTTAGGATTGACTGGATTGACAAAAAAATAATATTAAAAATAGGCAAAAAAAGTCTAAAGGACAAATGGCGAGAAGTTCATGACCTATTTTAGTGGACTAAGTAGATTTGCATGGAACAACAACACAAAAAAATTTGAAGCTGAACCTGAAGTTTGGGAAGAATTGATAAATGTAATATGAATAATGAATTTCTTTTAAAATTAGCTTGTGTAAATGTTTTTGTACAAATAATCGAATGTGTGTATTTGACCAGGCTAAACCTTTTGCTTCAAAGTGGTGTGTTCACCCAATCAGCCATTATGATTTATTAGAAGAATTATGGGGTGCAGATCGAGCCAATAGTAGTATGGTTGCAATTGCAAGACAAGCTCGACGTGAAATCACTCGCCAACAATTTCATGTAGATTTGAATGATGATGTTGAGGAAGTGCAAGTACATGATGAATATATCCCAACATTTAACGATTCTATTCGTTCTTCAGCACAAATGGATTCATATAGTCTCGGAGCATCTCAATCAATTCCATCTGCTGGGACCTCTTCATCTAGAGGGACAAAGAGAAAAGCACCCATGATTGACCTCATTGATTCCCAATTTGATAAGATGACAATAGGATTAGACAAGGTTGCTGAAGCCATCGGTGTTGGAAATATGATAAGCCAAAAATTATTAGAAGTGGCTCAACGACAATGCGATCTTGTTGAGAGACAAGTGACAATCATGGCTGAACGAAATGAGTTAATAAGACAATCTACAGCCGTGCAATATTCAGAAGGTGACATTTGGGACATGATGATAAGATTGAATTTGCTAAATGAACAAATGATTCTTCAATGTTACGAGTTCTTGACTAATAATGAAACTCAAATGAGGCGCCTTTTTGGGATGCCCCCATCTAAGATTGAACTATCTTCTAAAAGTCATGTCTGATGCTAGTTTTCAATAAATATTTCTAAAAAATAGATTTAAGATTTATAATATTTTTATGTAAAAGTTAGACTTTAAATTTCCATGTAGTTGTAATATTAACTTTGACTTTTATGTATGAGTTGATCTTATCATATTATATATAACATTAGCTCTAATTTTTACTATACTTGTACAATATTTAACACATTAAATCAAATATTGGGTGGTATTCAAAGACTACAACAGGTCTAAACACATTATCCTTGTCTAAACACAATATTTAGAGCAAATATTTGAAAACTTGCATTATAGTCTTAGTTAGACTTATGATTTATGTGAAGTTCTTATGTAATATTTTGTTTTGTTCTATTTGGAAGATCGTAGTTTCATTTAAATTATTTTCAAACTATCAATGACTTAAATTTTTTACCTTTTATTAAGTTATCTAATATTATATTATTTTTATTTTATATCTTTAAATTTTACGTAATTCTTTTCTTAATTTAAATAATATTTTAATTTCAAAAAATTATTTTTTTAATAATATATTTTTTTTAATTATTATATCTTTAATTATTTTTATTTATAAAAATAATAATTGATATCAAATAATATTAATTTTATTTTAAAAATCTTTATTTTATAACTAAAGGTAATTTAGTCAATAACTATTTTTTATCATTAATAATATTTTTTATTCTATCACATCAATCAAATTAACTACAAACTTCAATATACTTTCTCTCACTTTCCCCACACTTTTCCTTAATTTAAACAACATAACTTTCACACACTTTCTCTTATTTTCTTTCATTTTTCACTCTTCCGCTTTCTCCACCCTAATCCAAACATAGGCTAAAAGAGTGGCTAAGTTGCAAGAATTTGAAAAAAAAAAATATTATTTTATATCATGCACAAATTTTTTTTATAAGAATTATAAATAATATATAAATATATATTTAATAATATTTTAGTAATTATTTTAAAGTCTTTATAAGGTGTGGTAATTATATTTTTTATTTTTATCATTAAATTTTAATTAATTTATTATATTTTTTTTATTTATTTTGTATGTCTATTTATATGTAATTAAACTTTTTATAATAACAATAATACTTTATTTTTAAATATTTATGTTCACATAATCAAACTTATTTATATCAATTATAATCAAAGAAATGTTTAATCAAATTATTTTTATATAACAATAAGTGCCTTAAAATAAAAGATATATACATATATTTTATTTTGATATTTATATAATGTAATTTCAAATATTGTTTATAATAAAAATTTTCTAAAATTTGAAATAGTCCATACATACTTTGACTTAGTATTATTTAATATTATCATTAAAAATTCTTTTAATTTATTTCTAATTTTACATTATCTTTTCAATCTAATATTATCATAAATATTTATTTATTTTGTTTATTGCACGAATTTATTATCTAGTTTCTATTTTACAAAAAAAAAAGAAATAAATAATTAATCAAATGATTAGGTTAGTTAATTTCAATTATTAATATCATATATTTAGTTTTATATTAAAAATATATATAGTTTAGGTGTTTATTATATTTAATCACTTTTATAAATCAAAATACCATCTTTCCAACATTGAGCTTGTCTTAAATTGTGAATTGACGAATGAATACATAAAAAAATTAGAGTGTGTTACCAATAGACTTTATAAAAAATTTAAAATATAAAAAATTAAAAACTAATATATTAAAAATAAATATTTATGTTTATAATAAAAAAATATTTGTACAAAACTAGTTTTTGTAATTTTGAAATGTATTTTATTTAATCAGGAATAAAGATTGAAAATTAGTTTTTTAATTTTTAATTTATAATTAGATTTAATTAGCAAAGTACTATAAATATGTGTAAAATCTATTATTTAGTAAAATTATATCAATTTTGTATGCTCATACTTATGATTTTATTTTAAAAATACACCTAAAATTGACTCATACTTTTTAACATACAACCCAATTTTCATTAAAGGTGTTTTTCGATGCTCTGAAACTTATGGTTTTTAGAACAAAAACATTCTTATATTTTATAATAAACTCTTTGATATTTATTTCACTATCGATATATTTGTTTTTAGGATTATCTTGATGATTTGTTGTAAATTGTGCTTTTGAAATAATAATAATTAGAAACTTTATAATTTTATAAAAATTCTTAGAACAATGTCTTAATAATAGTATATAGAAGAAAGTCAATCAAAATTGTTTTAAGAAAAAAAAAATTAAATTAAACTTTTGAAGACAATAAATGATTAAAGAAATACTAAATTCGAAAAGTATAAAGGAAGATAAAATGATTTGATGTATCCTCGAAATGTTTACAATAATTATTTATTTTATACACTAAAATTAATAATTATTTAATTATAAAAACGTAAAAGAACTACACATCCTCTAATTCTAGATGGATCATATTTCATCCGTTTCTATGATTATTTAATCATAACTTCTACAATATTTTCGAGTTAACTTTATTATTTTTTCATAAATTATATTGTTTTATCGATTAACTTAAAGCCTAGTCGATTAATTTTACAAATATAATTCTTCACAATCGATTAATTGAGATCTTTTGTTATTGATTCATTTATAAATAACTTCAAGGATTTCATTCTCTTTTACATCTATAACACTTACATAAAAGACTAGAGCCAATATCTTATTTACATAAAACTAATAGATATTTAATCCTATTATTAACGTATAATGTGAGTGCCGATTTTGTTAAATAACTAAAAACATGACTAATCACGTGGTATTATGCAAAACTTTGTTTAAGAAAATATGAGTCCAGTGTTATTCTGGTACCAATTGCTTAGTGGTTCTCAATGCATATTTAACTTCTTTTTTTTCTGATTTTATAATTTTTTAAATTTATGATTAATAATAATAAACATTTGGTGTGTATTAAAAGAAAGGTGTAAGAAGAAAAATTCACTAGAAAGAAAATTAGAGGAAGAGAAAAAGGGTAGAATAGAAGACAAAAAAGCACCACCGAGCTAACCGTTGGTTTGTCAAATTTCCATGTTTGACTGGGCAAAGCCACAGACACAAATACTTATAACCATCAGTTAGTTACAGTCATTCATCACTTTGCCAAATCCCAATTCCACCTTCACTCTCGCGCCAAATTCGCCTTCTCTCTCTCCCTCTCATTTCCATTCCCTAGCTTCGATCAAATCTTGACGTCACTCCACGCCGCGTTCATTGCACCGAGGTATCCATTCTAGACATTCGTTTTTTCTTGAATCTCACGTCACCGAAACAATGCCGATTTCGCCACCATGATCAGTGTTTTTGTCTTTTGTTTTTCTTCGTGTTATCTATGCATGTAAGTGTGTCCGCGTTTGATGCGATGAAACCATCTCTGCTGCGTTAATTTGTTCTCGCCACGTGAGGCATTCGAGCTGATTTCAGATTCTGTAAGTGAATGATCATAACCAGCTGTGCGAATTTCAAATAGTGTAGGTTATTGAGAATGCTTTTTATGAGTTAATAAGTTAAGCCAGCGCTTTTTAACGGTTTACTTGTTTGAGAGTTTTGAATTTGTGGTGGTGTTTGTTTTTATTTTTTGTAATTTAACGTTTTCATGTTTGCCGTTGTTGATTCCTTAGCAAAGCGCGCGCCTTCGATTGCAAATGTTATATTATAGTTGTTTTTGTCTCTTGATATCTGTTACTGGTTTCTTTTTTCAATTAAATTTTTTTAGATGAAGAAATTGTTAATTGTGTTATTTGCAGGTGCATTGCTGATTTCGTTATTTGAATGTGTATTTATTAGCTTCTTTGGTTATAGTATAATGGAAGAAGAGGAAGACTCAAAAGAGAAAAAAATATCTGATAATGGATTAGATAGTCATGAACTGAAAAATAGTGGTGTGAAACGGAATGTTGAGAGTCCTCAGAAGGAAAATGTGAATGCTGGCAGTGACATTGGGGATGGACAGGCAAATGAAAAGGTGCACTCACAAGGACATGGAATTGATTCTGACATGCAACATGATCATCTTCCTTATAGACCTGGGTCAGAGGGGCATTTTGGTCACAAGGACAACGAGTATCCTCCATCAGATAATTTTGGTTCACCTGTATACTCTCCTGTTAGTTCTCCACAAAAGTCTTGGGATAAAAATTCCGGGCAAAATACATCTGCAGAGTTATTGCATTTAATTGATTCTGCTATTATGGGGAAACCTGAAGGTATGGAGAAACTAAAGAATATTGCAAGCGGTGTAGAAATTTTTGGGAATGGTGAAGAAATGGAGAGCGTGTCTTTCTTAATAGTAGATTCACTTCTTGCAACAATGGGTGGGGTTGAAAGTTTTGAAGAGGATGGTGATAATCCTCCTAGTGTAATGCTGAACTCTAGGGCAGCCATTGTGTCAGGTGAACTGATTCCTTGGCTTCCTTACGTTGGTGATTCTGATATTTTCATGTCACCTAGAACACAAATGGTTAGGGGACTTCTTGCCATATTAAGGGCGTGCACTAGAAACAGAGCAATGTGCTCAATGGCAGGTCTGTTAGGAGTACTGTTGAGAACAGCAGAAAAAATTTTCACTGTAGATGTTGGCTTAAATGGGCAAATAAGGTGGGATGGAACTCCTTTGTGCCGTTGCATACAATACTTGGCTGGGCATTCTCTTACTGTTAGTGATCTTCAAAGATGGTTTCAAGTCATTCCAAAAACACTTACTACAATTTGGGCTTCGCGCTTGATGCTTGCATTGGAAAAAGCAATAAGTGAAAAGGAATCTAGTGGACCAGCTTGCACTTTTGAGTTTGATGGGGAAAGTTCTGGTTTGTTGGGTCCTGGTGAGGGTCGCTGGCCTTTTATCCATGGGTATGCATTTGCCACTTGGATTTACATTGAATCATTTGCCGACGCCCTAAATACAGCTACAGTTGCTGCTGCTATTGCTGCCGCTGCATCTGCTAAATCAGGTAAGTCATCAGCTATGTCAGCTGCTGCAGCAGCTAGCGCTCTTGCTGGTGAAGGTACAGCACACATGCCACGTTTGTTCAGTTTTTTATCTGCTGATAATCAGGGTATAGAGGCTTATTTTCATGCTCAATTTTTGGTTGTTGAAATTGGTTGTGGAAAGGCAAAGAAATCTGCTTTACATTTTACTTATCCATTTAGACCACAATGTTGGTACTTCATTGGTCTTGAACATACAAGCAAGAATGGTATTCTTGGGAATGCAGAAAATGAAATTAGATTATATGTAGATGGGTCTTTATACGAAATTCGTCCTTTCGAGTTCCCCAGGATTTCCAAACCCCTTGCATTTTGCTGCATAGGAACTAACCCTCCTCCTACTATGGCTGGTTTGCAACGGCGTCGGCGTCAGTGCCCATTGTTTGCAGAGATGGGGCCTGTTTACATCTTCAAGGAACCAATTGGCCCTGAAAGGATGACACGCTTAGCTTCTAGAGGAGGGGATATAGTACCTTCTTTTGGTAATGCAGCAGGGCTACCATGGCTTGCAACAAATGCCCATGTGCAGAGCAAGGCAGAGGAAAGTGTTCTTTTGGATGCAGAAATTGGAGATTTCATTCACCTACTCTATCATCCTAGTTTGCTTAGTGGGCGTTTCTGTCCAGATGCTTCACCCTCTGGTGCTGCAGGTCAGATAATTTCTGGGTGTTGATTTTACGGTAATATATACAATTTTCTGCTATGGCCTAAGTATATGCTGTTTTTCAGGAAAAAAAAGGGCCTGATAAATAATCTAAGTTTTGTTTGTAGATTTATATGATGTAACTAGAAAATTATTACAACCTTTTGGATGGGAAATTGGAATGTTTTATGGGTAACATAAGGGTTTTTCTTTCTCACTCAGTGGTAGCAATTTGTTTGACTATTAAGAGGATATTTTCCACTGTATTTCTTCATCTTTTGTTCTCTTTCTGTTAACTGCACGCTTCTTGTTTATTCTTCAATAGATAACTATCCATAAGTTATGAATTTGCATTAAGAAATTCAGTTATCAGTGTATTGAAAAAACTAGGTTGTTTATTTATTTTTAGTAACTTCTATGAAAACTTGGAATACATTATAGTTTCATATTTAATTAGAGAACCTTGCCCATGAAAATACAATATATCTACCATGCAATATTATTGGAATCGACGAGTAAGTAACATAGTGGGATTCTTTTGTGTAGCATATGGCCAGGCATGAACTGTCTTTTCGTGCGCTTGATTAATTGAATTCGGTTTCTTAATCCGTTATGTAGTTTAGTCTTACGAATACACTACAGATTAAGAGATGCTGTTACAATTTTAGGCACTATTTCTCTCTAGTTTCCTCCCTTCCTTCCTTCTTATTATTCTTAGTTTTAGTTTAAACCAATTTCCATGACATCGCTGGTTCTTTTCATCTCTTGTCAGTTTTTAATTTTTGACATCACTGATTATTTGTTGGATAAGCGATGATTTGACCTCAGAAGTCCAACAACAATAACCAAGTGTTTTTCTACTAGGTATGTGGGGTCAGTTACATCGATTAAATGACACCCCGATATCATGTCATAAATCAAGTCTATAGACAAAACTATTGCTCTCTAAATTCTTCTTAGGAAACAATTATGTGTAAAATATTTTAGTATTTAAAATCCAGATCCTTAAGTTTATTGAAATAATTGCATGTATTTACTATCAGACCATGATAAAATTTCTTT
Organism: Macrotyloma uniflorum; assembly: GCA_016859785.1. Taxonomy (NCBI): domain Eukaryota; kingdom Viridiplantae; phylum Streptophyta; class Magnoliopsida; order Fabales; family Fabaceae; genus Macrotyloma; species Macrotyloma uniflorum. The sequence goes on along the minus strand of BDMB01000098.1, from coordinate 591,463 downwards.
ATGCAGCAAGGCATGTAAAATATGTTGCATTGCTGTTCTTGTTATGGTTGGTTCCTTTATTATGATTCAGGATTGCTTCGACGCCCAGCTGAGGTTCTTGGGCAAGTCCATGTTGCTACACGAATTCGGCCTGTGGATGCTTTATGGGCATTGGCTTATGGTGGTCCATTATCTTTGCTTCCCTTAGCAATTAGCAATGTACACGAGGATACTCTAGAACCACGGCAAGGGAATCTTTCTTTGTCTGAAGCCACTTCGTCTCTTGCTGGTCCAATATTTCGAATTATATCGATGGCTATTCAACAACCGAGGAACAATGACGAGTTGGCTCGTTGCAAAGGACCTGAGATTCTTTCAAAGATTTTAAATTACCTTCTCCAAACCCTGTCCTCACTTTGTGATGGAACACATGATGGTGTAGGTGACGAGGAACTTGTTGTTGCAGTTGTCTCACTTTGTCTATCTCAAAAATTCAACCATACGCTCAAAGTGCATCTCTTCACCTCACTGTTGCTGGATTTAAAAATTTGGAGTTTATGTAGTTATGGCATTCAAAAGAAGCTTCTATCATCCCTTGCCGACATGGTTTTCACTGAGTCGGTAGTGATGCGAGATGCCAATGCCATTCAAATGCTTCTTGATGGCTGTAGAAGAAGCTATTGGACTGTTCCAGAAAAAGATTCAGTAAATAATTTTTCTTTAACTGGATCAACAAGACCGACTGGTGAGATCAATGCTTTGGTTGACGAGCTCTTAGTGGTAATTGAACTTCTAATAGTGGCAGCTTCTCCTGAAATGGCCTCAGATGATGTCCGATGTTTACTTGGGTTCATGATTGACTCTCGACAACCTGGTCAGGTAAGAAATATGCTAATATGAAGCACACATATAGAACATCATTTTATAATTCATATTTCTTATAATAAAATATTCTTATGTCACGTTTCTGTAGTTCGTGTCACGTAATACAGAAATATTGTATTTCTTAATAACATCCTTTTACGAATGACAAAACCCAAGTTGATAACATATAAGACCATGGTTTTCTTCTTTTAAACCATTCTTGTTGAGGTTGTCCATATTCCAATGGTGACGATGGGTTTGCTCGTTTGCCCAAAATATTTTAGACCATTCTTTTAGACCAAAATATTTTACTAAAGGCATTGGTTTTATGTTTGAAGATTGTTTATTAATTTTTTTTTATCTTCTGTTTTCATTTTTGTTTGCTATTTTTAAAACTTTATGCAGTAAAAACAGATTATGTTTTAAAACATTAATTCATTATAAAGATAATTAGTTATTTTATGAAATGAAAATGATTTTCTTATTATTGATTGATCAAAATTACATTAGAGTTATGCAGGCAGAAATGGCTAGGAGAAATCCTAAAACCTTGATTATAAAACAAAATATAAATATAAGGATACAATTAGGAGAAAATAAAGCTACTATCTACTCGGATTATATAAGTATTTCTCACATTTGAATATTGTAATGGCCAGTCTAATTTGCAACTAATGATAAAAGTACTCTAACTGGTGGTTAACATCGGAAAAAGGGCAAAGACTTTTGAGTAATCAATAGCATACGAATGAGGGAAGTCTTTAATGACTAACCTGGCTTTCTATCTGTGAATAGACCCATCTACCATTTCCTTTATGGTAAACATTATTTTCGAAGTCTGATTCTTCTCCAGGACTCCAATCTCTTCCAAGGCAACTTCCTTCTACTTAGAAACCCTTAAGAGTTATAGCAACCTTTATATCTATTGGAGTTCTGCTCTTTTGAGTTCTAAAGTAATAGAAGTAGGAATGTCAGAATCTTTAGGGACAATAGTTTGAACAAGTTGGACAGAGTTAGAAAAGATGTTACCCGATGGGTCCTTAGATTCATGACAGTCTTGAGGATCATTTGGCTCTATCCTTTGATTTTTTTTTTCTGGAATGAACAAGATTAAAGGGTTTTTACACCTTATTAGTTAGTATCCATTATAGTCGTCTCATTTTGTTCAGTTTGTAAATTTGAAATAATTAGTTATTACCAATTGTAAACTTCAAGACATAGTTTGTAAATTTGAAAACTGGTTCTGAAATAAAATAATTTCTACGATGCTGTCTTTACTTTGCTGACTTACTTATTTTGAGCCTTTGAACTTTCTTCTTTGTCAGAATCATGTATATAACTTGAATAATTGGAAAAATCTTGTGTTTATTTCTTATTAGTACATGTTTAGTAAATCAGGAAATATCCCATAGTTATAGGGATCGATCTATCTACCTCGTTAGCATTGACAATCATTCACTCTGAGCACAACTCTTGAAGTTTGCAAGTAGAGGAGTCAAAAATAGCTGAACAATTTAAATCATATGTCATTTTACTATGGACAAAAATGTCACATGACAAATTTGGGACATGGATATTTTAAAGAGTTTTAGATTTAGATATAGGAGTAGAACTAACACCAACTATAATAGAAAAGTTACCATCTACAATTTTGATCTTTTTATGACATGCACAAGGATTATATGTGTGGAACAAATTTTCTTATATGGTATATAGCTTTAGAATCATCAATGATCCAGGGGCTTTAGAAATTTGTTAGGAACTAAGAAGAGCAGCAGAAAAAGAAATATCTTTTTGGGTTAGAAAAGATGATGGATTAATTGACATTTTAATTCAAAAGAACTTAAACAAATGTTTCAATTGTTCCTTTGTAATTCTGAAATGCTTCTCATTTGTTTTTTGCATTTTTAAGTAGTTTCCCATCTTTGTAATAATTTGTTGGTTAGTAGTGAAGTTTGGCCCAAGGATCTCTAGACATTCCTGTGAGTTAATTTAGAGGTTATGGCACCAATAGAGATTGTAAAAGACTTTTTTGCATTCTCAATTTGTGGCTGTTTTATGTATATAGTTTGAAAGAAATGCAAGGAATTCACTGGTCAAGTGTTTCCTTTGGAGTTTATGATCAAGTAGTTCACTAAGTTTCTTGTGGTTCTCCTCTCCTGTCCTCTCCAAGAGCAGGTTTTTCTCGCTCACTCGGTAACTCAATTCAGGGAAGGTATCGGAGAAAGTATTGAAAACTTTCTATCTCCTCTTTTTCAGTCAGGGAATTTCCACTCTTTGAATCTTGTAGAGTAACGAGGTCTCAATGAAAGGAGCTAAGGAGTGACTAAAAAAAACCCTAAAATGGATTTGATGAGTCTTCTGAGGTCTTTTTAGGTTGATATCTTTGGTACATCAGAGATTGGTTTGGTACTGTGCTGTGCTGTGCTGTGTTTTGTGGTTTTAGATTTCCCCCCTTTTCTTAGTTTATTTTTTGAGAGTTGTTAATCTAATAAACTTCTGAAAGTCAATTTAAGGTTATTAATAAACTATTGGGGTATCAGAATCTTACTCATTGATTACAATAATTACAGAGATGACAAAGTACTGCTATGGGTTGTCCCCTTGAACTAGAGCTTCTAACTTGCTCCACGCTTTTACATTTTATATGGGAGGGTGGAATCAAACAGTTGTGTTTGTGATATTTGATACTCTTTGCCCCAAAACTAAACTCTGTTTTCCACATAACATGGTATTTCTATAAAAAACTGTATTTTCTATATCTACATGAGCTATTAACACTAATTACCTAATTGTTGCATAACTAAATTAGTAGAAACTCAGGGTTATTGATAGTTTATGTTCTGCTGTATCTGAACACAAGTTTATCCGCTTATTTGGAAATTTGAACAATCAAACAATTTTATTATGCTTTGCTTGAATTTTTAAACTCTTCAGTTATCTAAATTTAAAGAAAATTTTAATCATTATTTACTTCATTTTCCAGATTGCTAGGGTGTTACATCTCTTCTACAGGTTGGTTGTGCAGCCTAATACAGCTAGAGCTCACTCATTTGCAAAAGCATTCCTCGCATGTGGTGGGATAGAAACTGTTCTTGTTCTTCTCCAGAGGGAAGCTAAAGCTGGAGAAAATGATTTCCTGGAATCTGTGCCAAAGAATCCTGAATTTAAAAAAAATGAAACTAATGGTAGCAGTGAAATCACAGAAACATGTCAGGATGATGAAGGATCAAATGGGAAAAATGAAGCCATCTTAAAAGACGATGATGAAGGTTCTCAATCTGCTGACAGTAGCAGTAACATTGATCCTAGTTCTCCTGATGTGTATGCTGAAAGTTTGACACTTACATCAGAAATTCCATCAGCCAAGAATTTGGGAGGCATAAGTCTATCCATCAGTGCTGATAGTGCTAGGAAAAATGTCTATAATGTTGATAAAAGTGATGGCATTGTTGTTGGGATTGTAGGTCTCTTAGGTGCTTTAGTAGCTTCTGGGCATCTGAGGTTTGGTTCCCGTGCTGGTCTTGATACAGCAAGCAACCTTTTGGGTGTTGGACTGCAAGATGGAGGAAGTACAATGTTTGATGATAAGCTTTCTTTTGTTTTTTATGCCTTACAAAAAGCTTTCCAAGCAGCACCTCGTAGGCTAATGACAAACAATGTCTATACAGCTTTATTGACTGCCTCGGTATGACATACTCTCTTTACCTTATCCCTAATCCCTAGTGCATGCCAATAGAAGGATACTATTAATGTCTGTTAATTATATCTACTATGAAAATCGTTTTTTTATTATTTTTTTTAATTTTTTTTTTTTTCATGTTTATTGCAATGCCCATGCTTTATTTAGTATAAGCTTATTTTCTTTGGCCATTATAATCTTATAGGTTTTTGTTCTTTGAAGTGTGTAGATATTTAAGAATGAGAATATGTTTTTTTTCTTCAGTATGAGCAAAATTTATCATTCTTCCAACTTAACTATATATGATATAGTTGTTACATTCTTTGTTTTACATATATACTATCCATGTTATTTGCACTCTATGGCTATGGATTACATACACTTTTAAGATAAAACGAGCAAACTCTCTCTTATATTTTGTTGAAAGAGAGAAATAGGTGCAAGAGATATTGAAACCATGTATGCATGATATAGTACATACTGATTGTGATAAAAACAAATAATTATAAGAAATTAGTTTACTCTACAAAATTAGTTTGCATGGTGATGGTGGCCCTCGACTTTATAGAGTAGGTGCCCAAATAACGAATCTAAGATAAGTTATGATATTATATTTTAGAATATTGGTTCAGGTTTAATTTAACCTTACAAAACCAACCAACTTATGAGGCGAGAGTTTTCCTTCAGTTATACACTCTATTTTTGTCTTATTTCTAATCAATGTGGGACTTGAGTTTTTTACTAAACACTCCCTCTTGCCCCCACTATTGAACTTGATGTGTGAATAATTTGGTGGGTGGCCCAAAATGAATCTAGGATAAACTTTGACATAATTTTAAAATGAGTTTGTCTCCAACTCAACCCCACAAAACCATCTTGTGGATGAGAATTGACCTCAAATTATATACTCTATCTTGTTTTATCTCTAGTCTATGTGGGACTTGATTTTTTTTTAATAATGAGAAAGCAATTACCATGGGATGATCGTGGGAGGTAAATGAGTCACTATTAATATGATACATCTATGGGAAGAGTCAAACCAAAAGATCATATACATGATCTTTTGCAATGAAATTCTTCCAATGGTAGCATATTTGGTGCACTTCACGTCAAATATACAGTCATGATGGAACTCTAGCTACAAATTCTACAAGATGCTGGCATACTCTATAGGACTTGTTACCATGGTCGTTGGTCACTGTTGTTTTGTTTCTTCTTAGAGATGGTGATGCGTGTAATACCTTGAAATCAATAGGATGGAACAACAGAGAAGGTTATGCAAATTTTCTTGATGTAAATATTAACTATGTACAATTGAGATTCTCTTAATGCAGGAAAGCATGTGCACCTATTAATGTTGCCCTAGCTCGCTGAAGAGAGAGTGTTGCAGCCATAGTTATGAAATGTGGACCAACTCGACTAGTATGATAAATCCAGTAGATAGATCGAGTCGAGTTGATGATTGGACTAGTTATGAAACGTGGACCAACGCGACTTGGGATAATTTGACCGGCTCAATTGAAAACCTTATCAATGGGTTAGACATAAATAATATATATTTTAATGTTAATCGAGTTAATGTGTGATCCAACAAGCTAACTTAACCCATTGACCCATTTCCTTGACTAGGTCAATGACTGAGTCGGTTTTCACAACAATGATTTTAGCAAAAAAGGTCGCACAAGAGGGAGTAGAAATGAGAGACCCTAATGATAAAACTAGGGCCCTAATACCATGTAGTAAAAGATAGATACAAAATTATATTCCTATTATTTATTGAATAAGATAGCTCCTTATTTATAATGTGACATAATGATGTAAAAACGGAAATAGAACTAATCCTTGGTGGGAACATCCTTCGTTTGCATGCTCAAGTATGCTCAAGTGTGCAACATGACCTAGGTCTTTGAATCAAAGCTAAACAATGGCAGCACAAGTACCATAGTTTGTTGTCCTTGTCAAAATTTCACATGGGATCAATGAAACTTTAGTAAATGTCACAATAGAACTAAATTCCAAGACAAAAGGATAGGGACTTGGGTATTATAGGGTACTCTAGTCTGACATGGAGTTGTAAGGGATGATTGGTGGAATATTTAAGAGCTTGGTTCTCCCTGCCTAAAAGCTAGCTTTTTAGGATGGGTCCCCAAGTACTTGGATGCTTATCAATTGGTATTAGAGCTCGGTGTCTTGGAAAGGGATACCAACAGAGGGATATAACTGGTGGACTCATTCTTATCAATGAAAAAGTTGAGTGAAGTGTCACCTAGTGAAATGTCTTAGAGAGGGTTACCAACAAAGGGATATAACTGGTGGAAGTGAAGTGGCACTTAGTGAAGTGTTGTAGAGTGAAAGTTGTTGAGATGTAGGCTCTTAGGGGGTAGTGCTTTAGTAGGAACTTGGATATTATATGGTACTTAAGTCCCACATCAAGACGTATAAGATGTTCGGTGAAGTAACCAAGTGATTGGTTCTCCCTCCTTAATAGTTTAGTTTTTGAGAAAAAGTTTCCTAAGAACTTGAATGCTTACCAAAGAAGCGTTGGTCGCCATAAGAAAACAAGTTAAAAAGAGGCTAGAAAGGGGTTTTGGACTATAGATCGCACTAGAAAAGGCTTACATATTGTTTTGGTGTAGGCCTATTAGATACACTATGGGTCGGATAGTGTGGTGGTCACTGAACATCAGAGAAAAAGCATCATGGTGGTGATCAAATCAGGATCATAGCCACACAAGTACTGTCCACCTATAAAAAAAGACATCTATTGGTAGAGAAGATTGTAAAAGCCTAAAACGTTAATACCGTAAAGAATAAGCTTTATCGAAAGTGTGTATAACACTTTCACATGCTCTTTATTCATAGTCAAATGAGGAAAAATTTAAGGGTATAAAGAATCAATTAAATTCCTAATTTCTATTAATGAAAAATTTCCATCTTCCTATACTTACATAAAATAAAAACAGCTTAAATATTTTTTTGTCCCAAATAAATTTACTAATTTTGCATTTGGCCCTTCATAAATTTTTTCTATTCTATTAGTCCTTGATAGTGTTTTTATAACATTTGCTCCCATTGTTAGGTTAGGTTTTGTTATTTTAGTTCTGATGTGGCCATTAATTCTCCACATCATTATGTACGTGTTTGTCCATGTATTTTCTTGTTTTATTGTAAATAGCTTTTTGGTTCCTAATAAATTTAGTAATTTTGTGTTTGATCCCTCATAAATTTTTTCTTCCTTTGTTGATCTTAGATAACTTTTTTTTCATATTTGGTTCCCATCATTAAGTTCCATTATCTTAGATAAATTTTTTTTCATATTTAGTCCCTATCATTAAGTTCCATTATCTTAGTGTTTATATGAGAATTAATGTTATTTTTTTGGTGTTTAGTAAACTTGTCAATGTTATCTATTAAGTATAGGATTTTGGTTTTTTTGAGCCTTTAATTAATGAGTGTTATTAAAGTTATAATTTTGTATGTTTTAATGCAAGACATATTATCTATAGGAATAAAATTTCATTTCATAATTATAAAGTAGGCGATGCCAAAGAATAGACAAAATATTTATAAGAAATATTAGGCCATTACAAGAAACGAACCTCTTTGGACAAAACATCCTAATATGTGATCTTACCAATTTTGATCTTATCTATTATGGTATGCATAAGAAATAATGATGAAGTTAAAACCTGAGTTCAATCGCTAACATTGACCATCAAATATTCAATATAACTTTAATTACCAAATCTTATTATTGACTTGAGATTCTGAAATGACATCTATGGTTGGTGATGGTGAAACTAATCTGGGTCTTTTATTTGTGACTGTATGTACTGAATTTTGAGGTGCTCCAGTTTTCTAGGGTGATTTTTCAATTGATTTGTCAACATCATTTTGTTGTCTAGCTTTTGGCAATCCTGATATCAACACTAAGATAATAAAACTGAATGATGATAGGGACCAAATATGAGGGATTAAATGCAAAATATCAAATTTTTTAGGGACCAAAAAAGTTAAAACGTGGACAAATACATAGATGATAACATAGAGAATTAATGGCCATGTCAGTACTAAAATAACGAAACCTAAAGGTTGGACCAAATGCAAATATTTTTTTTTATTAAAGACCAATAAAAACACATCTAACAATTTGCATGATTTGACATTTCAAATGCCTTATTTATTTTAATTATTTACTACTAGGATATAATTAATGATGCATTTCTATATTCAAACGCTATCATCTTGTTCTTGCATGCTTTATCTACCACTTTTCTAATGGTGTTCATGTAATTTTCTTGATCATTTATATTATAAACTGGCTAAATCTTGTCGTTTGTAGAGGGAGCATATTAATTGAAATGAGAAGAGATGCTCTAATATAAATGACAACTCCTATAGCAATAGAACATTAATGCACCAAAGCCTTGAAGCTCCTTTGAATATCTATTGAGGATTGCTGATGTTTTCATTTTCCACGTTTCTTTTGGTATTTTCTTTTCCTTTTTTTTTTTCTTTTTTTGTTTCAGATCAATGCTTCTTCAACAGAGAATGGGCTGAACCTCAATGATTCTGGTCATCGCTTTGAGCATTCACAACTGTTATTAGTGCTTTTACATTCCCTTCCATTTGCACCTAGGTCTCTGCAGAGCATAGCACTACAGGTATTGGCTTAACAGTCTTTTTCACAATATGCATGCAATATTTGTGCAATGTATCTTTTTTTTTTTAGGTTTCCTTAGTGTCTTCTTTTCTAGCATTCTTGATTTATGCATTTGATTTTTTTTAATACAATTTACTTCTTTATGGAAATACTAGCTTAATTTATGTATTTCCTCCACCATGTTATTGGGTGAAATGTAATACTGTTAGGGCTGCTAAAGAGACCCCTGGCATTGCTGAATATGGTGGGATGTTGATGGATCAAAGAGCATCAGTTTTAGGCTGTTTTTCTTTATTATTTCGTGTTCAATCAGCTTGTTTGCAGAGGCCATGGGAGTTATTGTGGCTGTGAAGATTGCTACTAGCAGAGGATGGACCAATCTTTGGATTGTGTGACTCCCAGTTAGTTGTTCATGCTTTTACAAACATCAACATTATACGTTGGAGGCTTAGAAATAGTAGATGAATTGCTTAGTTGAGGCTAGTCATAAGCTTTTTATTTGACACATGCTTTTAGAGAGGGAAGCCACTGTGCAACTTGCTAATTTGGCACTAGACATCATTGCTAACATGCTAGGACAACATTCCTTCATTTGTAAACACTGACTTCTTCAGGGATAGATTCCAGTTTCATGTTATAGGTTTACTTAGTGGGTAATGGTTTAGTCCCCCCCACTCTTTTGTTATTTTTTATTTCTTCTCTTGGATTCTTGCTGTGCTGCAAATGGTTGTTGCTAATAGTTAAGTGGACATAGTTGGGATGACAATTAGAATAGTGCAGTAGCTAAGTTTATTGAAAATAAATAGAAAGATGTAAGTTATGTTGGCTATGTGTCACTTCTAATTCTATAGTCTCTCCATTTCTTTCTGGTCTTATGAGGGAAGTTCTGTTTTATGCCAGTCTTGGCTGTTAGTACATAGTTAAGGAACTTGTGCATGCGCATGCGCATGCCACTGACATATAGAATGTCTGTTTATGGAATTTAGTTGGATGAAGTAAGAGTTCCAGTAGTGCAAGTATTTCCTACGGGAGAACTTGTTTTGTACCTGTAGTTTTGAGCTCCCTTTTTGTGTATGATTTCAGGATCTTCTATTTTTGGCTTGCAATCATCCAGAAAACAGAGGGGTTCTGACAAATATGGAGGAATGGCCTGAATGGATTCTTGAGGTTCTAATCTCAAACTATGAGGTAACAATTTATGAAGTTCTTATCTTTGCCTTTCTTTACTGTCCTTCATTCTCTCTATAAAATTTAACAGACAGGGATATCTTCCACTTTGAAAAGTGGAGAATGAATTTTAACGGATAATCGATTATTGGGAGGCCATGATTCATTATCACCACATTTTTTCTCAAAAACTAAGTTTGAAACAAAGAATTGACAAGGGTCTTTATTATAATCGATTGTAGACTTAATAAAAGTGATTTTATTTAAAAATGCTTTTTCGTAGAGTAGAAAAACTTAATTTAATTTTAGGTTTTAAAAAATATTCTCATGAGTAAATCTAAGTTGTATTAGAACCCCTATATATGATCGTAAGCAGGGATAATTTTACACTTGGATTGTTTTCGTTGAAAGTTATCTACCTCAGCATGTGGTGGAGGTTTTGCTCTTCAGGATGGTCCAGAGAGAGAGAGAAAGAGAGGACAAGAAGAGGAACATCTAAGAGAGAAAGAGAAAAAGTTATGATTTTAGATAGAGAATACAAGAGACGAAACTGATGGAACTCTATTTATAGAGCTTGCTGCCTATATGACATATGTTTGTCAGTTAGTTAAAACGGAAATAACTACTACAACTAGAAATGCTACTGAAAAAAAGAGAGCATAATGAACTGCACTAGGTTTATACTTTAATACAAGATGCTTACAACATGGTATGTTTCCAAATTAGTGTGCTTTAAAAATAAATTGATGTGTCAGAATACATGTCAACTTCTTGTGTAATGTTATTATTTATGCTACATGCTTTTTTCTGCTTGAACAGTTGGGTCCAGGCAAATCATCTGATTCCACAAGCCTTGGGGACATAGAGGACCTTATATATAAATTTCTTGTTATCATGCTAGAACGTTCAATGCGCCAAAAGGATGGATGGAAGGTTGATGTTTATTTATTTGCATTATGAACTTTCTATTTTAGGTGTGGCACTTTCATGATATCTGGCTACTGCCTGCTCATGCAATAGTTTGTTTTTTAATATTTTTATATTAACTCTTTGTTTCTTTGGTTGGCGTTCTAATTAATGAATGTCAAAATATTAGATGAGACTTGAACTTGAAACGAATTTTGCAAATAATTTTTGGATCACTCAAATTTCATTGGTATAGTGCCTAATGTGTTATTTGATCGAAGTAGCTAACCTTGTGAGATAAGGTTTGGTTATGTTAAGTTTCATATCACATTTAGATATACAAAATATTCTTTCTTCTTTTTATTTTTATTTTTTTCTAAAATATATAATTGAATTTAATTTGGTTCGGCAGTTTAAAATAAATGAAGATACTACCAAGGGCTCTTGGTGCCTTGTTTTGCACGCTAAGAAACCAATAAATTAGAAGCCAAAAGTGACTCTAAAATAAAACAGAACTGTCTTATTTGATAAAATTTCTAGAACCATATGATTAAGAAATATATACTAAACCCTAGGGCTGAGTACATATATGTTGACAGGGTGTTGAAATATACACTGGAATATTTCGGTAATTAATTCTACTAAATTTATTTTGTTTCCCTGAAATTATTATTCTTTTCTAGTTCAGCCTGTTTTAGGCAACTCATCATTCTCACATTTTCCCCCCTAATTTAGGATATAGTTTTCCAATTTTAGGTAATTCCCTCCATAGAAAGGAGGAATCCTGCACAGTTAATTGTCAATAATGTTTCATATTTTCTATTATATATATGTAATACAAAATATAAATATTAAATATTTTTCTTATGTATGACATCATGTAATTCTGGTATTTTAACATAACCTAGAATTTCAATATGGAGCAACAATTGACCACTGAAATTTTGTGGAATGTTTTAGTTACCACGTAATATTTGTGGTGGAATTCCTATTTGTTTGCTTGCTTGCCGGATTTCTTACTGTTGCTAAATTTTTGTAGGATATTGAAGCAACAATTCATTGTGCAGAATGGCTTTCAATTATAGGTGGATCTAGCACAGGAGAGCAGCGAATTAGGTATGTATAAATCCATTTTGAGCTCATTTAATTTCCTTCTTCTATAATTATGCATCTAGCTTCTATAATATTACAACTACATTTTGTTTCTTACTTCTTCAAGTCATCAAGTTTCCATCTAGAAGCATACAATATCTTGATGTAAATCTCCAGTCAATAACAGAAGCAACATAGTCTACATTAGTATATATCTCCATATTTAATTTTTCATCCTTCTTAAACATCTTGAACTTACTTTCAAATATTGTAAGTGTCGCTCTCTTGGATCATGCATGAATTTTGGTGTGGGCTAGGTAAATGAGTTTCCCTACGAGTCTCTGATATTGCCTTTGTTTATTGCAAAACTCTCTTCATCACTCCCAATGCTATGATTTTGTTCTATAGGTGATCTAGTGACCTTACAATCAATCTTACCATTTTTTCCAAGTAAATCTAGAACATATTTTCTTTGGGAGATAAAGATACCCTCTTTTGAGTAGGCAATTTCAATCCCAAGGAGATACTTTAACTTTCCTAAATCCTTCATCTCAAATTGGTTAGAAAGCTTTTCTTTCAAGATAAGTTTTTCACGTTCATCATCTCCTACAATAATCATATCATCAACATAAGTAAGGAGAAGAGTAAGTCTCCCTCTAGAGGAATTTTTGAAAAACAATGTATGGTCACCTTGATTTTGTCGGTATCCCTAGGAAAGCATAACTTGTGTAAGTCTCCTAAACCAAGCAAAGGGAGACTGCCTTAAGTCCATACAAAGTTTTCTTGAACTAACACACCTTATTACTTTCTTCAATAGATCCAAATCCAAGTAGGATTTCCAGGTAGACTTCTTCCTCTAGATTCCCATGCAAAAAGCATTTTTTACATCAAACTGTTGTAGTTACCAACTTAAATATGTAGCCAATGAGATGAGAGGATGATCCTAACTGTATTCATCTTTGCTATAAAAGCAAATGTTTCTTCATAATCAACATCGTAGGTTTGAGTATATCCTTTTGAAACTAACCTTACTTTGTAGCAATCCAATCTGCCATCAGATTGATATTTTCTAGTGTAGATCTATTTTCATCCTACAACTTTCTTATCTTATGGCCTATCAACAATCTCCCAAGTTTGATTTTTTTCTAAGGCATCCATCTCTTCATTCATGGCTTGAACCCAATTCTTATATTTATATGTCTCTTGAACTGATGCAGGGATTCTAGTTGAATAAATGGTAGAGAGAAAACTTTGGTGTTGAATAGAAAGGTGTTTAGTAGATACAAATTGAGAAATAGGATACTTAGTACAAAACTGTTTTCCTTTTCTCAATTATTTTGTAAAGAATTTTCTAAACCTTCAGAATGATGAATGCTTTAGGTTTAGTTTCTCTCCAATGATATTGAATATGAAAAAGACCCTCTAGACAATTAATATTTGGTGCTGGTTCTCACTCAAAATCAGTAATGCCCTCATTAGGAGCACCCTAAAAAATATCTTTGTAAGATGAACTAGGTTTAACATCAATATGAGAAGATGAGTTAGGGTCAACATCAATATAAGAAAATAAGCTAGGGTCGGCATCAATATGGGAAGATGAGTTAGGGTCAGCATCAATATGGGAAGATGAGCTAGGGTCTGCATCTATATGGGAAGATGAAGATTGATTTTCCTACAACAAAGGGACAAGGGATGACTCAATTGATTCAAAAGACCCAACTTCAGTAAAACTCTCCCCTTGAAGCTAAAGACGTTCCTTTCATGTGGATTTATGAAAGCATACATCCATAGAGGTATAAATCTTCTGACTCAAAGGATGATAACAATAATATCCCTTTTTATTAGGCATAACCATTGAATATGCACTTAATATCTCTATCTCTAGGATCTAATTTCCCATAGAATTGACTATATATATGGACAAATGTAGTACATCCAAAACCACGACTAGGGAGGCTGGATAAAAAAGGAACAAATGGAAAAAGGATGATATAAATTTAATAGGACTAAGACCGTAAAAAATACGAAAGGGTAATCTATTAATTAGATAGGTAGTAGTAAAGATTGTCTTTCATGAATAATACCATTTTTATAAGAGAAACTTAGCTATGTCATGATTTACATATTCTCTCCCATTATCAAAACACAACCATTTTATAGATTTTCCAAATTGTGTATGTATTGCACGAAAATTTTTTACAAATGATGGAAAAACTTCAGATTTTTCTTTCATGAGAAAAATCCATATAATGCACGTCCAATCATCAATAAATGTGACAAACCATTTAACACCAAATATACTAGTATTTGACGTAGGACCCCATACATCAGAGTGAATATAATCTAAAGGACGAAGACTTTTTGTATTAATAGGAGAATATGTGGCATGTTGATGCTTTGCAAACGGACATACATCACACTTAAGAGAAACATAGACTTAAGAACATAAATTGAAGGATGACTAAGACGACGATGGAGTAGCCAAATTTGAGAGGAAGCAGAAGTAATGAAAGATGGTTAATACGATGGAGTTCCTTCTTCTTTCCTGATACATCCCACCGTTCTCATGCTTTTAAGAAAATATAACCGTTCTTATTTCTTAATAGTTCCAATCATCCTCCCTATGGCAAGATCCTGAAAAACACAATAAGAGGGAAAGAAAGTTATAGAACAATTGAGATCATGAGTAAGTTTGCTTACAGAAACAAGATTATGGGAAATGTTTAAAACATGAAAGACATCTTTAAGGTTAAAAGGTGGAAGAAGTGAAATATTGCCACGTCCAATTGTTGGAACCTGAGTTTCATTGTCCACAGTAATGTGATTACCAGAAAGAGAAATGTAGAATGACAAGTAATGAAAATAATGAGTCATATGGTCAGTTGCACTAGAGCTTAGAATCCAAGAATCCTCACATATAGTTTTTGAAACATTAAAGGAGGAATTAAAGTTCTTACCCCTCATAGTTAGAAAACAAATATCCGAACATGATTACTGATAGACTCCATGAGACCCAATAAGCGGCAAATTTAGTGTTGAATAAGACTAGTCAGGGATGGATCTGAACTGTCTCCTTATGGCAATGACAATGGTGGCAGTGGCAGCGATGTCAATAGTAGCAATAGTTAACTTGGGAGCACTTTAGGAAATCCCAAAAACAAAATGAATTCACTTCAAGCAATCCAAACTAAAAAAGAATCCACAAATAATGTGGCTAGAGTTTGATAAGGAGCTTTGATACCAACTGGAAGAAGATAGAAAAGATAGTGAAGAAAAGAAAACTATAGTTCTATTTCTTGATTAAAACATGACAAAGATGTGCTATTTATAGAGAATTTTGAAAACTCCCAACTATTTTAGTGATAATTATAGAGAATTTCTCAATTACACTGGTAATAATTATTTAGAGCTCAACTAGTCAAGTAGTAATTATAGGAAACTCAACTACCCTAGTAATAATTCCAACTATTAATAAATAGAACTCTTTAAAACTCAACAATACCCATTGTTTCTGAAATAAAAATTTAACCATATTATAGTATATAAACATTCTTTCAATCTTTGGAGCTATCACAACATATAAAGTGATCTTGAGCTTTGGGAGTGACTACTTTATAAATTGGAAGAATTTTGGATGCTATTAAATTATCCTATTTTATTGTTGCTAGTAAAACGAAATTTTTTATTTTCTCAAAGGGCCACTATTTGGAATTGAAACACAACATATCATTGCTATATATGTGCCACGTTGCGAAGCTAGTCCCAAGGTTAACTGAATTGATCTTTGGAAAATTGTAAATTTCACTTAAGTTTAAATCAGGTGTTTATAAGTTCTAAAATTGAATAAAATGCAGACACTTTCAGATATGTTCCACATTGATTGACTGGGAACCCAATGAGGAACAATGACGTCTTAAAGACAGGCGTGAAAAATAGATGTTAGTAGCATTCATGATAATGGATGAGCAGTTCTTTGAATAAGACTGCTGTATGCTATTATCCTGCTGATCTGTAGTCCTCTATTTTCTTGTGGTTTTTTTTCTTTTTCCCTTTCTGCATACATTGCCATGATCCTAGTCTAGCTTTGTAGAAAAAAGATTATGAAGAATTTTGGGGAAATCTTTCACAGTTTCTTTCTATACTATATCACATTATTCTCTTGTCCCGATAAAATGTTTACACTACTCATTTTTTTTTCTTATCATGGTTTATATAACCATTCTTCCTTGGTTCATGTATTGAAGGCGTGAAGAATCATTACCCATATTTAAGAGAAGACTCTTTGGTGGCTTGCTGGACTTCGCTTCTAGCGAATTGCAGGTCCAGGTACATGTGTTTCCATACTTATTGATCTTTCCTGATGAACAGTTTCATTTATGCCATTACAAGATAATTTTATCCTTTCTGTCTTCTGATGGTTTTTCCCTATTGGTTAATTTTGGTTATGGATATGTATTTATATTTAATAACGAAAGAATTCTATTGCATCACTATACAAGTAGTAAACTTAACTAGGTTAGTTCTAGAACTTGTATCAATCATATGCAGTATTCTTAGAAATATTGTTAAAGAAAAAAGAAATATGAAAATGGGGGGTCAAACCAAAACCTCTAAGAAAAATGAAAGTGCAGAAAACAACACTTATCCCAACAAAAGTCACATACAATACAAGTAGATACACTACCCTACCAAGAAAAAATAAAAGTTCTCAAACTATAAGTTGGTAAACCATCATCATACCTATTTCTCTCTAAAAATATGAGAAAGGAACTCTAAAACATTAAGCCGTTACTTAACTTCCAAGTAATTAAAGAGCTATCATAAAAAGTAAAGAATCAGTCTCAATCCAAAGAGCTTTCCATCCTTTTTGTATAGTAATCTCAATAGCATGCATAACTCTCATAAGCTCTGTTTCAAACACTAACTGTACATGTAGAGACAAAACAGCTCATAATTTCAGCTTTTGAATTCTTAGAAATACCACCACACGCTTATTTAATGTGTATGCTCATCTAGAAAACAAAATCTCTCGACTTAAGCCCAAGCACATTTATAAAATTGCTTGTATCTACAAGAATAAGGACAAATCCAATATTATATATATTTCATGTAGAGTGGAAGAAAAACAGAAATAATGTCTACATTCAGATTTTCCTTTCTGCAGACTCAAATTATTGCTATGGCTGCTGCTGGTGTTGCTGCGGAGGGTTTGTCTGCAAATGCTGCCAAGGCAGAGGCTGAGAACGCTACTCAGTTGTCTGTGGCTTTAGTAGAGAATGTCATTGTGATACTAATGCTTGTTGAGGATCATGTACGGTCACAAAGCAAGCAATCCTCTTTTTCACGTGCTACAGATGGCTCTCCATCTCCCCTCTCTCTCTTTTATCCAATGCATTATAACTTAACATCATCATCACGCACAAGTTCAGAATCAACAGAAGTTAGGGGTGATCGTACATCAGCATCTAGCAACTCTGGGGGAGTCTCTCTTGATGTATGCTTACACTACAGTAATTTAAAAGTAGACATGCATGCATGCTATGTGTTATAAACACCGTAATTTGCATTTGCACTCCAATGTTGTTCTTGTAATTCCTCCAAAATTCATGCAATGGTTGCATACCAGCCTATTCTTTATGAGCCTTTTCTAATATCATTTATTATGATAGGTTGCTTATGTAAGTTTAAATTTTTTTTATTTTTTTATTTTTAACAATGCTTTATCTGTTTTCTCCATAAACATCCATCTTTTGCATGGCTCGTAGGATTGAGAAATATGTTTTCTGATTCCTTTCCTACTCTTAGTTAATTTGCATTCTTGTTAATTTTATAACCCCTTCTCTCTCTCTCTCTCTCTCTTTCTCTCTCTCTCTCTCTCTCTCTCTCTCTCTCTCTCTCTCTCTCTCTAATCTAGTTTTGCATGTTTTTATTTCTATAATGATGAGATTTTACTGTCAAATTTTTAGGTACTTTCTTCAATGGCTGATGCAAATGGTCAGATATCTACTAAAGTTATTGAAAAGCTCGCTGCAGCAGCTGCAGCTGATCCATATGAGTCTGTTTCTTGTGCTTTTGTATCATATGGTTCTTGTGCTAAGGACTTAGCTATTGGGTGGAAATATAGAAGCCGTTTATGGTACGGTGTTGGCCTTCCATCAAATACAGCTTCATTTGGTGGTGGTGGGAGCGGATGGGACTTTTGGAAGTCTGTATTGGAGAAAGATGCCAATGGCTACTGGGTTGAACTTCCATTGGTGAAGAAGTCTGTGGCAATGCTGCAAGCATTATTGCTAGATGAGTCTGGGCACGGTGGTGGTCTTGGTATAGGTGGAGGGTCAGGTACTGGAATGGGAGCAATGACTGCGTTATACCAGCTTTTAGACAGTGACCAGCCATTCTTGTGCATGCTTCGGATGGTTCTTCTATCAATGAGGGAGGATGATGATGGGATTGACAGTGAGATGCCTGAAGGGAGGAAACTGCAATCAGCACTTTTGTGGAGGTAAAATAACCTCTGTAATCAGATTACTTCCAGCCCATTTATTCATTAGAGTACCTTGAAAAGTTCCATTAAGGTTAGATGCATTGACATTAGCTTGTTTTTCTCTATAGTCACCCAGTAAGATGTACTTTTTTCATTTCTACTTTATACTTTTATTTTTAAATGTAGGCACTAAAAGTAGAATATTTCACTATTTATCTTATTTTTCATGCAAAACTTCATACAAAAAGAGATGGATACAATGAGTTCAAACAGCAAAATATCAGTATGGCATAACTCACAGCTGAGACTAAAGCATAGGACATACTAGACTTAGTCAAAAGTTAAATTAAAAGATTTCACGGTGGGTGACTACTGGGGGAGCTTTGCCCAGACTAGAATTTGTCAAAAGTTAAACTAAAAGATAAATTATATATGTAATCACTATCAAAAATCAGTAAACCTCTTATAAAACCCATATATGTATGGACAGAGGAATCCTGCATAAAGAGTGGTAGATCAGTTGTAACAAACTACAAACTACAATAACAAATAGTTGTTCAGAAACAACACAAAATATATTACAAAAGCATATAGACTTTGTCAAAAGTTAAACTAAAAGATAAATTATATATGTAATCACTATCAAAAATCAGTAAACCTCTTACAAAACCCATATATGTATGGACAGAGGAATACTACATAAAGAGTGGTAGGTCAGTTGTAACAAACTACAAACTACAATAACAAATAGTTGTTCAGAAACAATAACACAACATATTACAAAAACATTGCAAGGAAATTGAGGTCATTTGTTAGTCTTTTTATGGAGATAAGACTTGTTAGAAGTTTTGGGACATGTAGAACATTTTTAAGAATAAATTTGGAGGATAAATAGATATATCCATATCCTGCAACTGTGGATACAGAACCATTGACAACAATAATTTTCCTACTAGATGGAATATAAGAATGAAAGAGTTGAGATGAGTATGCCATATGATCAGCAGTTCTCGAATCCACAATCTAAGAGTTAACATTTTCTGAGTCACTCATACAAGAAACATTACTTGAGAAAGCAAGAGAATATGATTCAGACAGTTTCTCATTTAATCTGTATGAAACTCTAATGTCTAATGGGTGATTTTACAAGGAGAAAAACAAGAAAAACAACAATAAAGTCTGTTACGATGAAATTGCAGAAATTAAGACTGCACCCTCTTGAAGATAAAATGACAATGAAGGCTACAAATGATAAAAATAGAGACTACGGCTCCAGGAAAAAAAGACCTAGAGTTCTGATACCATGTGAAAATATGTAGAATAAGCAATAATTATGGAATTACTTTTCTTGATATTGAAAAAGTAACAATACATGAGTATTTAAAAGAAAAAAAACTAAATCCTAATAAAAGGAAATAAATCTCCTGAAATAAAGAAAATAAATCTCAAGAAATAAAGACTCTAAATCATGAGCAAATCTTCCAAATAAACTCCTAATCAAAATTCCTTAATTTTAGGGATTTCTTATTAACAAATATATATTTATTGTACATTAAACGTGCAATATTTACACCCATATTTTAACAAAGAGTTGTTTAGAAATAATAATAGAAAAAAAATATCTAACAAAAATAAATAATCTATACAAAGATCCTTCAAATATTTTTATCCTAATAGGCCTCTATTTACAACGGTGCACAAGTTAATTTAAACTTATGTAGAAACTCATTTCATTTTTCCTTTTATTTTTCTCTTTAAAAGTCTTTTTGGTGTAGTTTGTCCAAATAGACCCTAAACCACCCCTTGAGACTGCAATTAAGGCACCCCCTAAGAGACTATGACTAATTCTAGCTAGGGGTCACAACAATTAAGACAAATTTTTCAATAAACAAGAATGTTTAGAACTCGTGAAGGGAAGTGGGAGTATTTAGTTATGTGATTTGGATTAGTGAATGCTCTTTCTAATTCAAATCCTTAATGAAATAAGGAAGAAATCCTAATTATTTCCTACAGTAAGAACTTTATCTTATTCTAATGGATTTTAACATTTTCGTAAGTTAATTGTTTCCTGGCTTGATTGACTTTGTACTCTAGTATTAGCTATATTTGTAGTATAAAATAAAGGTTAGTGAATTGTTTATATTCTCTCTCTGATCCTTGCTTACCTAAATCCTATAATTTCATCTGGTTGTTATTTATTTAATTATTTATTCTTATATGACAGTGTTCTCTCACCTATTCTCAACATGCCGATTTCTGATGCTAAGAAACAAAGAGTCTTGGTAGCATGTTGTGTGCTTTATTCCGAGGTTAGAGTTGTCTTCTTTTTAAAAATTTTATTCTTGGTTAATATGTCATCCCCACTATTTATCGTTTGTCTTTATTTTTTCTACAATCATTGTAGTCACCATAATATAATATTTGAGCAGGTATACCATGCTGTTAGCATAGATCGAAAGCTTCTCCGTAAAAAGTACATTGAGGCTATCTTACCACCGTTTATTGCTGTCTTAAGGAGGTGGCGCCCTCTTTTGGCTGGAATTCATGAACTTGCAGCTGCAGATACTGTGAATCCTCTTATGGTGGATGATCATGCACTAGCTGCTTATGCTGAGTCAGTTGAGGTAGTTCAATTTACTTAGTTTGTATGTGCACATCAGGCATACATAATTATATACATGAAAACTACGTTTCTGAAAAAGTTATTGAATTTATGTAGAGTACAAGCACTAATCTCATTAGATTAAGCTATACTTATTGTGGTTCCAGAGTCCTTGATACATGGGGCTTTGAAATTTTGTTTGGTACTAGTAAGATGACCAGTAGAAAAAGAAATACATTTTTGGGCTAGAGAAGAGAATGCACTAATGTACATTTTAGTTGAAAAGAACTTATACAAGTACTTCAATTATTCCTTAGTGAAACAGAATGACTTAGTTTCCCTTTGCTCCATGGTTTCTCCATTTAAGACAATAAATGGTGATGATGTATCTTCGATATATAGGACCACGCTCTAGTACCATGTAATTTAGGAGAGCAAATGATCTTTCTTTTTTTACGTTGATCAAAATTATGTAAGTTTATATAAAGATGGCTAAAAAGGATCCTAACCACCCTAATTACAAAATAAATATAAAGATAAGAAGAATAAGATCAAATCAGATTTGAAAAATTTGAACTTGATCTTAGCTAACTAAATATTCTAGACTAAAAGACTTGAAAAAGCTTTAGGGGAAGAAAACAAAAACTCTATTTCTAATTTCTTGATTCAAAGAGTACAAGGAAGTACATTATATAGAGTTCTACCGCTTACTATAATTTAATAGCTCTACCAACTTCAATGGTTAATAATGTCTTTTTCTATCCCTACAATATCTACAATAATTTATGTTCTTATAACTCAACATTCCCCCTCAAGATAGTGAATGAATATCTATCATTCTCATTTTACATATAAGATCATGAAAACATTTTATAGGAACTCTCTCTCTCTCTCTCTCTCTATATATATATATATATATATATATATATATAAAACAACAAAAGAAATGGGCCCAAGCCCATGTATTACAAAACTCTAAATATAATAACATCTAACACTCCCTCTTCAATTAGTTCATATAAATATATGCATCAAGCTTGTTATAAATATAGTCAATTCTAGGTCCCCGCAATGAATGGGCAAAAATAACTGCCAACTGATCATTAGAGTTAACAAAATGAGTCTTAATGACACTAGATACAATCTTTTCTTGTATGAAGTGACAATCGATTTCAATGTTTTTAGTGTGCTCTCATGAAAAAATTGGTTTGAGGCAATATGAAGGGCAGCTTGATAATCAATTCACCAATTGAGTGTCATTTGAGTGACCTCCCCAAATCTCAATTCATTTACCAATTGTTTGAGCCAAATAAATTCATAGGAAGCAAAGGTCATAGCTCTATATTCTGCTTTTACACTAGATCTTGCCACCGCATTTTGTTTCTTTCTTTCCTAGAAGATCAAGTTGTCACTAATGAAGACACAATACCTAGAGGTGGATCTCTTGTCAGAGGGAGAACCTGCTCCATCTACATCTTAATACCCCACAACTCTGAGTGTGATTATTATGACTATATAGTAAGTCTTTTCTAGGGAATCCTTTAATATACTTTAGAATATGAATGATCACATTCTAATGTCTTGCACATGGAGAATTAAAAAGCTGGCTAACCACACTTATAGTAAAAGAGATGTTAGGGCAAGTGATCGTGAGATAGTTCAGTTTTCCAACCAATCTCTTGTACTTCTTAGGATCTAAAAGTGGCTTCCCCTAACTAGGTAAGAGTTTGGCTTTAGGATCCATGGGTACGTCAATGAGCTTTAAATTCATTACAATATCCAATGCATACTTTCTCTGAGAAATAACAATTCTATTAGAGAAATAAAAATTCTATTGTTGAATTCTGCTATCTCAATCCCAAGAAGTACTTGAGTTTTCCAAGATCTTTAGTATGAAAATAGTAAAGGTGTTTCTTTATTTGTGAGAGAACATGATGATCACTGCTTGTGGGGACAATATTATCAACATACATTACTAGGTAGACACACCCACTAGTCGAGTAACAGTAAAGCACTCTATGATCAACCTCACTTAGATTGTACCAAATTATTGGATAACGGTAATGAATTGACCAAAGCATGCCTTGGGGGTTGCTTGAGATTATATAAAGATTTGTAGAGGTGACTTACGAATCCAAAAGACTCCCCTGAACAACAAAACCTACAAGTTGTTCCATTTAAATTTCCTCCAGCAAATTACCATGAAAGAAGACATTTTTGACATCCAACTGATAAAATGGTCATCGGCGAAAAGTAGCCAACTGATAAAGTGGATGGAGGCCATCTTGGTGACTAGAGAGAAGGTATTACCATTGTCTAATCCAAAGATTTGAGTATAACCTTTGGCTACCAAGAAAGCTTTAAGGTAGTCAACAGTGCAATCTAGGCAAAATTTGATTACAAAGATCCATCTACAACCAACAATAGATATTCTTAAGGACAAAGAACGAGATCCCAAGTTTAACTATTCTGAAAAGCACACAATTCATCAAGCATGGCTTGGCACCAACCAGGATGGGATAAGGTGGCTTCTATAGTTTTAACAATGGACACTGAGGAAATAGAAGAAAGAAAAGTATAGAGGGGTGAAGACAATAAATTATAGCTCATGGTAATATAATGAGAAGGGTTATGAGTTAAGTGTATACCTTTACATAGAACAATGAGAAGATTAGACTCAAGTGACAAAGTTGAAGAGGATAGATTGGGTGGCGTTGAAGAGGATAGATTGTGTGGCGTTGGACTGGAAGGGAGGAATGTTGTCGATGATGTTAAACCTGAAGAGGAGGCAAAGGTGAAGGTCTAATAGGGACATCGGACACCACAAGGGTATCCAAAACTATAGGAATGTTGAAGGGGTTGAAGATAGGCTTAGAATGAGAAGAATTAGACTTAATGAAGAGGTAAGACTCAAGAAAGATAATGTCTATTGAAATGAAATAGTGATGAAGGGACAGGGAGAAACATTGATACCCTTTTTGACATTGAGAAAAGCTTAAATAAACACATTTATGAGATTGGGTTAACAATTTATCAAGACCCAAATCTAAAATGTGAACAAAGCATATAGACTTGAAGACATAAGGGGTAAAGGATGAAGGATTTGAAGAGGAAATAAAATAAAATGAGGGATTTGGTTGTCAAAAACAGAACATGACATGTAATTTTGATGAGATAGCATGCATTGAGAACAACATCACTCCAAAAATGTTTAGAGACATGACCATGAAATAAGAAAATGCGATTGTTTCAATAAGATGTCTATTCTTACACTCAGCCACCCCATTTTGTTAAGGTGTATAAGTACAAGAGATATGATAAATAATACAATGAGAAGCCATAAATGTATGAAAAGAATGGAAGAGATACTCACCAACATTATCACTACACAAATTACAAAGAGAAACACCAAATTTTAATTTCAATATAGAAGGATTGAAAAATAGAAAACAAATTAGAACAATTTTTCATTAAGAACAACCAAGTATAGTGTGAATAATCATCAATAAGAGTTACCAAATATTTAAATCTCAAATTAGACTTGACATGACTCGGTCCCCAAATAGTGAACTCAAGCAAAAGGAAATAAAGCTCAAAGACACTCTTAGAAAAAGAACTACGATTATGTTTACCTAATTGACATGACTCACATGACATGTTTGACAACTTAGACATATACGAAACAAGTTTCTGCATTTTGGCAAGACAAGAATGGCCTAATTGAGCATGGATGAGAGAGGGGGAATCCACCACCGAACCAACATGAGTAGATGTTTGAAGATGGTAAAGACCATGAAATTCTAGTCTTGTATACAGACAAAACCTTTAGTACAAGATATAATACAATTAAGGGAAGGAGTGAGACAACTAAGGGATAATCAATTAAAAGGACACCCAGGAATACAAAGGCCAATGTCAATAGAAAGAGAAGGAAAAAGATGAATAGTACCAACAATCTGACAACCTGAGGAAGGCTCAAGAGTCATTAGCTATGGTGACAAATGGTAAATAACCTGAAATGGAAAAGAAAAGAGACTTATTATTAGAAATGTGATTGGTGGCACCCGAGTTGAGAACCCAAGGGCCAAGAGAGGTGGTATGAGTGAGCTCAACAAAAGAAGGGCCTATGTGCGCAATAGAAACAATGGAACAAGAAACCTGACATTCCTCATACAATATGAGGAAGTCATGGAACAGAGTAGGTAGTCCTAAACTATCAGATAAAGTAGGACCTGCAGCAAAGGAGAGAGAAGGGATAGCCTGGGCAACAAGAACAGTTCGAGAAGAGCGACCATGCAAGGAATAACATCAATTTGTGGCAATTATGATTGTTATACTTAGATACCAAAGCAGAGGAGTCATTAGGGAGGACAAAAGAAGATAATTTAGTGAATGACTTGCTTAGCACACACAATAGAGTGACCAAGTGGAGGTTAGTGTTGGTACAATTGGGGACACCAAAATCTGGTCACAAACAAGAGAGTACTCTTTACGAAGCCCATATAAGACTATTAACATAAAAAATGTATTTTGGCATTGCTTTAGTTCCTATGCAAGAGTGGAAGTCGGAGTTCATTGAAATCATGAAGAAGCTCATGGACTTTGCCTAAATACTCAGCCATTGTGCCATCCAAGCATCAAGGTGCAACAATAATTAAAGGATTTAAACAAACTCCATAGATGCGTTGAGTGACAAAACTCTCGAGCAAGTTTCCTAGGCCTGAAATATTTGCTTCAAAGTAGGATGAATTGTGGACTTGATGATACTACATATTTGAGCATTAATTTTGACCAATAGGAATTATCCTTTTTGCCAATGGAGGCCATTGTTTAAGTTAGATGGTCAACATAATCCTAACCTATAAGCCAAAGGTTCAGGTCAAAGGCCCATGTATCATAGTTAGATCAATCTAGCTTGTCAATGGATGGAGGGACATTGACACAATAATGATGCCATGCTTTCTCAACAAGTCATTAGTAGAAACTTTTCCATTAATGAGCCTCCACATAGTGAAAGATTTTGAGGGTAGAATAGCTTTATTCCGAATCTTTTTCTCCTTAAAACTTCTGGCTTTTATTGATAAACAAATGAATAAGCATCCCTAGAATTGAGTTCTTCATCAAAAGAATGTTTCCATCTCACCTGATCAAGAACCTCAAAGGTGGATAGTACTGTATTGAGAGTATTTGATGTGCAATATTGCCAGGAATTTCTACAGGAATCCTCCAAGTATTATTACTTCTGAAATTTGAAACTTTAGCTTTCAGAAGTGATTGAACTTGTCTATCGGTATTCATCAAACCAACTACTAGTTCATATAACCATTTTTCAGTCAAAAAATTAACTAATTTACCATTTCCAATTTTCTATGTTGTATTCAGTTGAAAGAATTAACTTGAATGAAAGAGGATATACTTTCTATTTCGTTTTTTTTTTGAAGTAGTACATCAACATCTATATATATAGAGAATCCTAGCCCTAAAGGAATATTTCTAGAATCTTCTAACAACTTCTAACCACTTCTAATTACAAAGAGATCTCTAGAATCTTCTAACAACTTCTAACCACTTCTACTTTCAAAGACATCTTTAGAATCTTCTAACCACTTCTAATAATAATTACAAAGAGATCTCTAGAATATTCTAACAACTTCTAATATTACATTTAATATCTTATTATCAACACTCCCCCTCAAGCTGGTGAATGAATATCTATCATTCCCAGCTTGCATGTGAGATCATGAAATCGTTCAGTGGGAAGTCCTTTTGTAAAGAGATCTGCCAACTGAAGTCCAGACGGGACATAAGAAGCAGTGATAAGGCCACTATCCAGTTTTTCTTTAATAAAGTGTCGATCTATCTCTATATGTTTGGTCCTGTCATGTTGGACTGGATTGTGAGCAATGCTAATAGCTGATTTGTTATCACAATACAAAGTCATAGGCTCTTCACATGACACTTTAAGATCATTTAGAATAATTCTCAGCCATAACAATTCACACACCCCATGAGTCATGGCTCGGAATTCAGCCTCTGCAGTAGACCTTGCAACAACATTTTGTTTCTTACTTCTCCAAGACACCAAATTTCCACACAAGAACATGCAATATCCTGAGGTGGATTTCCTATCTGTGATAGACCCTGCATAATCTGCATCAGTATAAACTTCCATTTTCAAATTTTCATTCCTCTTGAACAATAATCCCCTTCCTGGACTTGTCTTCAAGTATTGAAGGATTTTGTTTACCGCTTGTAAATGTCTCTCCCTTGGATCATGCATGAACTGACTAACTACACTTACAGCATAGGCTATGTCAGGTCTAGTGTGGGTTAAGTAAATGAGCTTCCCCACAAGTCTTTGATATTGACCCTTGTTCACAGTAGAATTGTCTTCATCACTTCCAATTCTATGGTTTTGTTCTATAGGAACTCCAGTGGTCTTACAATCAATTTTACCTGTTTCTTTGAGAAGATCAAGAACATACTTTCTTTGGGAGATAAAAATCCCTTTCTTTGAGTAAGCTACTTCAATCCCAAGGAAGTATTTTAATTTTCCTAGATCCTTCATCTCAAACTGAGCAGCAAGCTTTTCTTTCAAGATTTTTTGTTCATTTTGATCATTTCCTGCAACAATCATATCATCAACATAGACCAAGAGTAGAGTAAGTTTACCTTTTGGGGAATGTTTGATGAATAGGGTATGGTCACCTTGACTTTGTCAATACCCTATGGAGATCATAACATGAGTGAGTCTACCAAACCAAGCACGAGGTGACTGCTTGAGTTCGTACAAGGCTTTCTTCAACCTGCACACTTTATTCCCTTCTTCAATAGACCTAAAACCTGAAGGAATTTCCATGTAGACTTCTTCTTCTAAATGTCCATGCAAGAAAGCATTTTTCACATCAAATTGTTGCAATTCCCAACCAAAATAAGCTGCCAATGAGAGAATGATTCTAACAGTATTCATCTTTGCCACTGGAGCAAATGTCTCCTCATAATCAACACCATAAGTTTGACTATATCCTTTAGCGACTAACCTTGCTTTGTGACGATCTAATGTGCCATCAGATTTATACTTTACATTATAAACCCATCTGCATCCTACTACCTTTTTATTTAGTGGTCTATCAACAATTTCCCATGTATGGTTCTTTTCTAAGGCATTCATCTCTTCATTCATGGCTTGAACCCAATTCTCATCCTTCAATGCATCTTGAACTAATGTAGGGACTCTAATTGCATCAATGGCAGAGAGGAAACTCTGGTGTTGCATAGAAAGGTGTTTAGTGGTCACAAAATGAGAAATAGGATACTTGGTACAAGACCAAGTTCTTTTTCTCAAAGCAATGGGCAGGTCATCAAGGTTAGGTTCACAATTATTATTCTTAGAATTTTCCAAAGGTTCAAGGGTGTTAGAAGAATGAATACTTAACCCTGGTTCAGACGATTGAAACTGTCCTTGGATCAGTTTAGGTTGCTTTTGTCTCCTCTGATATTGTATACGGAATAAACTTTCTGGACGACTAGTTTCTGGAGTTGCTCCAGACTCGAGGACAACATTGCTCTCGTTAGGAACAACTTCAGAGACATTCATATGAGATGAGTTAGGAGAAGTATCAAGAATACCAAGTGTAGTATTAGTATGAGACGGTTCCGGGATAAGAGACTCAAAAGACTCAGCTTCGATAGAACTCTCCCCCTGAAGCTGAGGACGCAAGTAAAAGGATTGAGTTTCATCAAAAGTGACATCCATTGAGGTAAAAAACTTTCGACTAGGAAGATGGTAACACCGATATCCCTTTTTATTTGAAGCATAACCAATGAATATGCATTTAACAGCTCTAGGATCTAACTTCCCACGAAATTGACTATGAATATGGACAAACGCAACACATCCAAATACTCGACTATGAAGATTAGAGAGAAAAGTAATAGATGGAAAGAAGGAAGACATGGACTCAATGGGGCTTAGGCCATCTAAAACTCGGGAGGGTAATCGGTTAATAAGATAGGCAGCAGTAAGGACAGCCTCGCTCCAATAAGATTTAGGGACATACATTTGGAAGAGAAGTGCTCGTGTTACCTCAAGAAGATGCTTATTTTTTCTTTCAGCAATGCCATTTTGTTGTGGTGTATCCACACATGTAAATTCATGAACAATACCATTGTCGGAAAGGAATTTAGACATGTCATGATTTACATATTCCCTCCTGTTATCAGAACGTAGACGTTTAATTATCTTTCCAAATTGTATTTTTATCATATGGAAGAATTTGACAAATAAGGTAAAAACTTCAGATTTTTCTTCCATAAGGAAAATCCATGTGACACGGGTACAGTCATCAATAAAAGTGACAAACCATTTCGCACCAGATATACTGGTGTTTGATGCAGGTCCCCAAACGTCAGAGTGAACCAAATCAAAAGGATGAACACTTTTTGTATTACTAGGAGAATATGTGGCACGATGGTGTTTTGCAAGTTGACATACATCACATTTAAAAGACTCAACAGGCTCTTTGGAAAATAATGAAGGAAACATAAACTTTAGAACAAAAAATGATGGATGTTCCAAACGACGATGGAGAAGCCAAATTTGAGAGGACTCAAAAGTAGTACAAGACTGGAGACAAGAGGTAGTCGGGGGTTCTTACTAATACTATCCTTAGTTTCCAAGTTGTCAAGGTAATACAACCCTCCCTGTTCCTTAACAGTTCCAATCGTCCTCCCCGTGGCAAGATCCTGAAAAACACAATGAGTGGGAAAGAAGGTTACAGAACAGCTTAGGTCATGAGTAAGTTTTTTGACAGAAATAAGGTTACTAGAAAGTTTTGGAACATAAAGAACATCTTTAAGGTTGAGAGATGGTAAAAGAGAGATGTTACCACGTCCAATTATTGGGATATGGGTCCCATTTGCAACAGTAATGTGGTTACCAGAAAGAGAAACATATGATGTTAAAAAAGATGAATGAGGAGTCATGTGGTCTGTCGCACCAGAGTCTAGAACCCAAGAGTCCTTACATACAGATTTAGAAACATTAAAAGAGGAATTGGAGTTCTTACCCGTCATGGTTAGAGAACAAGTACCAGAAGATGGCTTACTGATAGACTCCATCAGAGATTTCAGTCGTTCAATTTCAGCACGAAGTGCAGGCATTCCTTCATCAATTGCAGGAGATGAAGGAATCTTGCTAGTATTTTCAAGATCTGAAGTTGCCTGATAAGCCTTCCTTGGGGGCTGTCCTTTTAGTTCTGCCAGACGATTGAGAACTTTTTCTTTTCCATGTAGCTTGAAGCAAGTTTCCTTAGTATGACCAGATTTCTTATAATGAGAGCACCAACGATCATCTTTCCCTTTGAAACTGAGTTTAATGTTTCCAGGATTTGCAGTCCCAACTTTAGAGGTCTTTCCAGATAACATGGCAGCTCCTTCTGTGGAGGGCTCATTCATCATGACCATCCGACGAGTTTCTTCACCTTGGACAATGTAGAAGACTTCAGAAAGAGAAGGAAGTTTTTCCTTCCCAAGAATTTGTGCCCTAATAGGGTCATATTCAGGATTCAATCCTGACAAGAACTTAAATATCCGAGATCTTTTAACAAACTGAGAAAGAGTTGCAACATCTCGGCTGTTTTCTAGCCTTAAATTTTGATATTGATCCAACTCAATCCACAGTCCCTTTAACATTCCATAGTATTCTGCGACAGAAAGAGTTCCTTGCTTGGCACCAAAAATCTTGCTTTCAAGTTCATAGCACGTGGAAATGTCCTGTCGCATAGAATAAGTATTTGCAAGGTCTTCCCAGATTTCACGGGCACTGGAGTAAAACATATAATTTCTACTTATTTCTGTAGTCATAGATCCCCATAGCCAAGTAATAATTCGCGAATCATCATTGTCCCAAATTTGAAAATTAGGGTTATCTTGAGCTATGGCATCTCCTTCAATGTGGTTGAGCCTACCTGTACCTTTCAACGTGCGTATGATAAATTGAGCCCATTGGAGATAATTTCGACCATTAAGGCGGCTGTCATCTAGTAAGTGAGGAAGATCGGCATTGCTTAATGGAGTTGACATGTTGTAGAGAGAGAACGCAAGCTTGTGATGACTCCAAATATGGCTGATTCGACAACAACAGCTCCAATGACAACTCTGGCAACTGCTTCGGCTCCGGAGGTGGCAGCACCAGTGATAAAACTATAAGTTGGGTGCACTTCAGGCTAACCCTATAATTAAAGGAAATGGGTGCTCTTCAGGCAACCCTAAGAAGAACTGTGTCTATAATGGTAAAGGAATGCGGAAGCAGAACCCCCAAGATTAGGAGCTCTGATACCAAGTTGAAAGAATTAACTTGAATGAAAGAGGATATACTTTCTATTTCGTTTTTTTTTGTAGTACATCAACATCTATATATATAGAGAATCCTAGCCCTAAAGGAATATCTCTAGAATTTTCTAACAACTTCTAACCACTTCTAATTACAAAGAGATCTCTAGAATCTTCTAACAACTTCTAACCACTTCTACTTTCAAAGACATCTCTAGAATATTCTAACAACTTCTAATATTACATTTAATATCTTATTATCAACATATTCCTTTATCAAATGAAAGTTTTTCTCAAACCAGCCCAAATAGAGAGGATACAAAAGAAACTACTAAACGAGATGACTTGAACACATGAGCTGCAAGATGTTATATTTAATGAACAAAAATTTCTTTATAATGATATTTTTTCCACCTTAAACACTAGTAACATCAGCTTTCCTTCATCCTCCTTTTTTAATTCTATTCAAGTTGTTCTTCCTAATACCATTATTGAGTCTAACTACTCATCACAAAACATTGATCCTATCTGCACTATTCCTCAATTTGAGTCTTTCTCTTCCACTCAGGCTATTTCTCAAACTGAATCTGCAACTGTTATGTCTCAATCTCAGTTTGGTTCTTCCACTTGGACATGGGTTTCTCTTCCACCTTCTTGGTAGGCTATAGGTTGCAAGTGGGTATTTAGAGTCAAAGAAATTGTTGATTGCTCAATAAATAAGTATAAAGCTCATCTTGTTGCTAAAGCTTTCCATCAACAACCTGGTTTTGATTTTGATGAAACCTTTTCTACTATTAGAATAATTGTCATTGGCTATTACTAGACATTAGCCTCTCCTACAATTAGATGTAAATAATGTCTTCCTAAATGGTCTATTAGATGACATTGTCTACATACAACAACCCCCTGGCTTTGAGGTCACTAATTCCACTTTAGTTTGAAAATTACCCCTTGTCAATAGTTTGTTAAGTTTCAAGGCACTGGTATTCCATACGGGTTTAAGTCCAATAAATGTGATCCATCTCTATTTATTTATCAAAATCATGTTGATAATGTTTACCTATTGTCTATGTTGATAATATAATAATTACAGGCACCCTTCCAGTCTTGTTCAAAGAATCATATCTCAACTTAATTCTTCCTTCTCTATAAAACAATTGGGTCAACTAGATTATTTTTTAGGAAAAGAGGTCAGATCTCTTCAAGATGGATCTCTTTTAACCCAGAGCAAGTATCTTCATGATCTCCTTCACAGATCCAATATGTTGAAGCTAATCCTATTTCCTCTCCTATGGCTTCTACTTGCAAATTATCCAAAGAAGGTTCTAATTTTCTTACTAATGCAACCTTATATAGGTCTACGTTAAGTATACTTCAGTATGCCATGATAGCTCGTCTTGCTCAAACAACAACTGAAATTTGTGGATTGAAACTCTTTCGAAAGAACTTGGAATATTGCATGGTCCTCCTACCACTTATTGTGATAATTAGAGTGCAATTGCTCTTGCTCACAATTTGGTTCTGCATGCAAGAACCAAGCATATGGAAATTGATCTTTTTTGTCAAAGAAAAAGTCCTATGAAAAAGTTCAACATGTCTCAGCTCAAGCTCAGTGGGTTAATGCTCTAACCAAACCACTCTCTCATACTCGTTTCAATTTTATAAGGGACAAACTCAATGTGATTGTTCATTCTCTAAAGTATCAACCACCTTGAGTTTGAGGGGAAGGGGGTGTGAACAGTGTAACTTTCTATTAGTTGTTAAGCCTTCGGCTTTTCTGGTTTAGGCTTATTTATTGTTTTCACATCTGTTGTACATATCTCTTTCTCTTTATAAAGAGACTCTTGTAATTCTGTTTCGTGTAATGAATACATGTATTACATTTTTCTTTTCTCCTTTCTTTCTCTCTCTCAAGAACTGTAGTAAACCAAAATAAAATTTCTAAACCAGCTCTCAGTCATTTTCAACAATGTTTTAGCTCATCTATATATCTGAAAACTGAAGAAAAGCATGCTTTGTTTTGGGTCATCTATATATAAGAGAATAAATAACCTTTCCATTTGGCTTGGTTTTCGTTAATTCTGTCAGCAATTGGCATCAGATGATATAACTTTGGCTTGCCCTTATAAAATAGGTACACCAAAGTATACAAAACGCACTAGTCCTTGAGAGAAACCTTGTATAGATGAAACTTTTCAAACTCTAGCACTGGGAATATTCCCTGCATAGAACTTAGATTTACTATTATTCACTGTCTTACCCAAGATCTTTCCATATCTACGTAAAGACATCCATAATGTTGCTCAAATTTTTCATTGTATTGCTTTGCTTTTTGCTCCAATAAAATTTGTACAACAAAATTCAAGTGATGTATTAATCAAGAACTTCTAGTGCTAATTAATATAATTATGCATCTGACATTTCTTTCAGGCTTCTCTAGATATGATATCTCCAGCCTGGGCTGCTGCTTTTGCATCTCCACCTGCTTCATTGGCATTGTCTATGATTGCAGCTGGTACTTCAGGTAGTGAAAGTCATACTCCTTCAACAAATTCCCAGCTTAGGCGCGAAACCTCATTACTAGAACGTAAACAAGCCAGGCTTCATACATTTTCAAGTTTTCAGAAACCTTCAATGATACCTAACAAAACACCACCCATACCAAAGAGCCAAGCAGCAGCAAAAGATGCTGCATTGGCAGCTGCTCGAGATGTCCAACGTTTTTCAAGAATTGGTTCTGGAAGAGGTCTGAGTGCTGTTGCAATGGCTACATCTGCACAACGAAGAAGTGCTAGCGATATGGAGCGGGTTGGGAGGTGGAATATTACTGAAGCAATGGGAGTTGCTTGGATGGAATGTCTACAGCCATTTGATACAAAGTCAATATACGAGAAAGATTTCAATGCTTTGTCATATAAATTTATAGCTGTTCTTGTTGCCAGTTTTGCTCTAGCAAGGAATATGCAGCGATCTGAGGTTTGTTTGCTAATTGTTACTATGGTTTTCCGATTATATTGAGATATTGTATGTTAAACATTTCTCTGTTGCCAGATGGACAGGCATATTCGAGCAGGTATAATATCTCGGCATCATATCAGCACAGGAATTCATGCATGGCGCAAACTTGTTCGACAGTTAATTGAGATGCGAAGTCTTTTTGGGCCTTTTGCAAATTATTTGTACAACCCAATTCGAGTATGATGATATAACTGTCTCCATTGTTGTTGTTACCAGTTGAAAATCTTTGTTGCTACCCATCTTTTTTGGACTTAAAATATCTTTTGCAGAGTATATGAAAAATCATTTGGAAGATGTGTAAATTTCTTTCTATGTGATTTGGTGTATATGCTTGAAAAATAAAATCCACAAATTCAAAAACAACTAGTGTAGGGGCTTTGGGCTTTACAAAAGAGTTGGATTGCTCTTTTGAGCTGAAACTCCTATTTTTCTATTTGTGCTTTTTAAATGGTTCAGTCACCATGCTGATTATTTTCTATTTTTCACTAGGTTTTCTGGAAGCTAGATTTTATGGAAAGTTCTTCTAGGATGAGAAGATGTATGAGAAGAAACTATCAAGGGTCTGATCATTTAGGTTCTGCCGCAAATTATGAGAATTATTCAAAGGAGAATAATGATTCTAGCACTCCAGTTTTATCTGCAGAAGCAATTACAATAGAAGGTATAAATGAAGACGAAGAACAGATGGAAACTGAAAATTTGGATGTTACAGTTGATGATATAGGAGATAAAGTAGAGAATCAACCTAACTTTTCAAAAGGAGCTGATCAAATTGTACAAGAGTCTTCAGACTCCAATGAAATTCAACCTGAAAGTGATGAGGCAATTGTTCAGAGTTCTTCAGCCTTTGCACCTGGTTACGTTCCAAGTGAGCTTGATGAAAGAATTGTTATTGAGTTACCATCAACAATGGTCCAACCACTTAGGGTTGTACAGGGAACCTTCCAAGTAAGTTTCATGATCTAATTTTGAAAGTAATTTTGAAACTATCCTGATGATACTGCTGATACTTAAAGATAATTTTTGTGAGAACTGTAACTGTATGTGTCTATTTCATATTGTAGCCATTTTGAGATTACTTGTGGATCTAAGAGGACTATTAGTAGAGAAGAAGAGCATAAATAAAACTACAAAAAAAAAAAAAAATATAGTTAGGGGAAAAAGAACATCAATATATGAAATAACTGTATTGATTGACATTCCCACATTTTCCTTTTCTACTTCTTCCAAAGGGATGAAAGCTTTCTTAAAGATTTGGTCCACGGGCCATGGGCAAACTCAGCACCAAAATGGTTCAATAGAGAAGCAGTACTAGAACAGTGTAAGAATATTTTAGAGTTGGTGGGTTTGAGCAAAGCATGAGGGTATTTACTGACAGACATGGATAAGATGACGATTAATATAGTCTCGCTCATGATATTTGTCTCAGTTACTCTTATGATCATCTTTAATATGGTTTTTTCAGCTTTTGGTTTCTTTTTACAAT
The DNA here is from genome assembly GCA_016859785.1 of Macrotyloma uniflorum. Taxonomy (NCBI): domain Eukaryota; kingdom Viridiplantae; phylum Streptophyta; class Magnoliopsida; order Fabales; family Fabaceae; genus Macrotyloma; species Macrotyloma uniflorum. Next base: position 555,188 of record BDMB01000098.1, on the reverse strand, counting down.
CACAATACATGGAAACTTATAGATGGATAAGTTAAGATTTGGGCTGCTATTTTTATTGAAGGAAATTGATTAAGGATTTACAATTATTCCCTTCGCTTAAATATATTTCAATGCACTAGTGTGAATTGTCATTGTCTTGTTGTAGGTGACTAGTAGGAGGATAAATTTTATAGTTGACAGTATTGAGATTAGCACCACGATGGATGGTTTGAAATTTGGTTGCGAGACACAAGACCAAGAAAAGAACCGCAGCTGGTTAATATCCACTCTTCATCAAGTATATAGTCGGAGGTGAATTCACTTTGTTGACTATTTATTATCTTATTCTATTATATGCACTTGCAATCGTTTTGATTCTGATACATAAATATATATCTTATATTTTAGGATATGAAAAAAATTTCAAATTTTTATTTCTATCTTTGTTTTTAGTCTTTCCTTTTTTGTCCCATTTTAGGCTTAATTTTTATCGTAAGGAATATTAGAGCTTGTATTAAAAACATATTCTGAAAGTCCCTTCTTCTAAATGTTTAAGAGAAGGAATACTCAACATTCTCAACTGAATGAATATTAAAAACACTGAAAACAGTTTATGAAGATCTCTATTTATAATAGAATTTAGTAAAAGATTAGTGTAATGTCAGTAACATTAACAGAGATAACAGTGAGAAGCAAAACAGAAACAACTAACTAATAGATTATAAACAAACTGTAACTAACTAACTGAATACAAAATGTAACTAACTTTCGGTTCAACCTATTGCTGACCTTGATCCTCTTTTCTAACACAACGACAATTTGCACAACAAATCTTCCATCATGGAATTGGCCAATTCAAGGAGTGATTCGCTATTACAAACTCCTTGTTTACTTGCAAAGCCTACAATTCTATCATGCTACCTATCACAGTAGATTGTGATCTCAATAATGTCAATCCTACAATCTCAATAATGCTACCAAACTCCTTGTTGATGTTGTTTGGTGTTTTTTAACCCTTCAATCTGCCAATTTCAGGATCAAGGAATAGGGAAGATGATTGGACTTGCTAAGGAAGAAAACAGGCTCTACCTTCTAGAGGAAACTAATAGGATGGATAGCACTAGGAGTTAAATTCCTTTGTCTTCGTTGTCAGAAACAACCCTCTCCAATAAAGAAAAAATCTGGTTATACCACCTCCGTCTAGGTCACCCATCCTTCAGTAACCTAGAAAATAAGTTCCCTAATTTATTTCATGAAGTTGACATACAAATATTTCATTGTGATACTTGTGAAAATTTGCAAAGAACAAGCGTGTTGACTTCCGCTTCAGTAATAAAAGAATGATTGTTTCCTTTAAATTAATACATAGTGTTGTGTTGAGACCCTCCAGTATTCCTAACATATTTGGGGCTCGTTAGTTTGTCATTCATTGATGATTGCACTTGAGTGTCATAGGTATTTCTCTTGAAATAGAAAAGTGTAGTTTGTCAAGTTTTCAAAAACTTCATCAAAATGGTTAAAAATCAGTTTGAGACAACCATTAAAAGAGTTCTTTCAGATAATGCCGAAGATTTTTTCAACAAAACTTTGTCCTCCTTCTTCAATGAACAAGGAATAGTTTATGAATCTTCTTGTGTGAATACCCCAAAACGGGGTGGCAGAACACAAAATTGGGCACATCATAAATGTAACTCAAGCCTTTCTTCTCCATAAAAATGTCTCAAAACAGTATTGGGAAAAGTTGTCCTTACTATACTACCTATTTGGTCAATCGTCTACACTCCAAAAAACTAAACAATAACAATCCCATTCAACTATTCTCCAATTTTTTCCCAAACTTTAGAACAATAGACCATCTTGCACCTCAAGTCTTTGGGTGTGTATCCTTTGTTCTTGTTCATTCTAATCATACAAGGTAACTTGATCCTCGAGCTATTAAGTACATATTTAGTGGTTACTCACCTACCCAAAAGGGATACAAATGTTACCACCCTCCAACAAAACGATTCCTTATGTCTCGTGATGTCACATTTGATGAAAATACACTATATTTTCAACCTTATCTTTAGGGGGGAAGCTCATGCATTGAAGATAAGGATAATTTGTTCTTAACAGAAAACTATTTTTCTCTCCAAAACTTGAGCCCCATTAATACTCTACCATCTATTGAGTCTATTCCTATTCTTTCTCCTATTCATTCTCCTTGTGTTTCAAGCCCAAAGATAACTAGAGAGCAAATCAGAGCGCTACCCATCCACTCCAAGTATACTTATGAAGGAGAAGGTCTATTATTCAATCACCACAAGTGCAAGATTCTGAACCTATACTTGAAATACCTAAAATTAATGAAGAACAGAATATGCCAGCCATCGAAGTTCAGGATCTTCCAATTGTAGTAAGGAAAGGTGTTAGAGCATGTACTCAATTGTCACACTGTGTCCTATGGCAAACTATCCAATAATCACAAAACTGTTGATGAGGCATTGACTAGTAAGGACTAGAAAAGTGCTACAAAGGTGGAAATGGTTGCTCTAGAAAAGAACAAAACTTGGGAGTTGGTGGATCTATCCTGAAGGAAAAAATCTTGTTGATGTAGGTGGGTATTCATTGTTAAATACAAGGTAGATGGGAGATTAGAAAGGTATAAGGCAAGGTTAGCAGCGGAGGGATATAGTCAAACATATGGGATTGACTACCTTAAAACTTTTTCACCTATTGCAAAAATGAATATTGTTAGAATTTTGTTGTCTGTGGCAGCTAGCTAACTATGGATGGAGTTTGCAACAATTTGATGTCACAAATTCTTCTCTACATGGCAATCTTGAGGAAGAAAATTTACATGGAGGTCTCTCCTAGGTTTAAAGCAGAGGAGGGAAAGGTGTGTAAACTAAGCAAGGCACTTTATGGATTGAAACAGTCCCTAGAGCATGGTTTGGCAAGTTTACTAGTGTAATGAAGACTATAGGGTACAAGCAAAGTCAAGGTTACCATACACTGTTTATTAAGCATTCAACTTTAGGGGGAGTTACTGCACTAATTGTTTATGTAGATGATATAGTTGTAACCGGAAATGATCAGGCAAGAATGGAAGCTTTAAAAAGATGTTTCCAAACAGAATTTGAAATTAAGGAGTTAGGCAGACTGAAATATTTCTTGGGCATTGAAGTGGCTCATTCCCGTCATGGTATTTTCATCTCCTAACAAAAATTTGTGCTGGATTTATTGGCTGAAACTGGTAAATTATGATGCAAACCAGTGGAGACACCTATTGAACGGAATAACAAACTTGGTGAATCAATTGAAGATGTCAAAAGCTGGTTGGGAAATAGATCTATTTATCAAGTGTAGAGGAAGAGTTTAGAGCTATGGCCTTAGGGATTTGTGAAATACTATGGTTAAAGATAATTTTAGAAGACTTGAAGATTGATTGGAAGAAGCCTATGAGACTGTATTGGAAAAACAAGTCAGCAATAAATATTGTGCATAATCTAGTGCCACATGATTGAACTAAGCATGTTGAAGTAGATAGACACTTAATAAAGGAGAAGTAGGAAAATGGGACAATTTGTACACCATTTGTATCCTCTGCAAATCAAATTGTAGATGTATTGACAAGAGGGCTTAGTAGTGCTACATTTCAATCTGTGGTTGGCAAGTTGGGAATAGATGACATCCACTCTCCAACTTAAGGGGGAGTGTCAGAATCCTATGAAATATGTTGAAGATAATATTTCCTTGTACAGATTTAATTAAGTAGGAGATTTAATTACATTCCATAATTAGGAGGATAATTAGGGGGATTAATAGGATGACAATATATTATATATTTATTGTACAGAATCATTGACCCTGAATTATAGGGATAAATTGTGTCTATCATAACTTAGGGTTTTCCTTTAGTAAAATTTTTTGTATTCTATTTAAGAGTAATTTCTCTTCTATGAAAATCATTAGAAACAATTTCTCTGACATTCACTATCTACGATTATTGAGTATTGCACTAAACCTTGTGATAACTTAAAGTTCATTTCATGGTTCTTTTTACTTGACAAAATTAAAGAAAGTCAAAATATCATCTCTACTTGAACTACTTGCAATCAATGTTGCTGAAGAATAGGTTAACTCACAATAATACTTTGGTGGCTCTTGTAGTAGTTGTTGTGGTAGTCATTCCAATGGGACAATCATTTTTTCGATGCCAAAATTTCCACAAACATGGACAAGATGCAAGTATTTGCTTCAACTAAACTCGGATCTTCTCCTACATGGGCTTGGCCCTATACTTAGGCCTCACCATGGACATAAGCCTCCTCTATAGCACTGAATGCACCTCCCATGTGGTTAGTACCTTCTTAATGGCTAGATAACACCTGGTCAAACCCATCCTTCTAGCCCAATCTTTCATCCTACATCACTTGACCTTCCTTTCAACCAGCAACGCCAACCAATTCTCATGTCATGTCACCAATGATTCAAGCAACATGGTGGATAGCAACCCTTTATTAGACATAAATCAAGTTCTAACAAGAAATGACCAAGGTTTAACTTTTGTTGGCTCAACTAAATTTTCTTCTCCTAATCAACCTCATACCCCTTTAGCTCTCAAAAATTTATCGCATGTACCTGGCATGACTAGAAACTTGATCAATGTTAGAAAATTTCTTAGAGATAACTCTTTGATTATTTTAAGTGTCATCTAGAATTTTGTCTTGTTAAATCTCACTGAACCTCTAAGGTATTCCTACAATGATCTCTTGGCAAAGATAGATTCAAAACTTTGGTAACATCCTTCCTTCTCCTAAAACATCAAATCTTTCAAATATAAATGGGACAAACAACAACCAAACGTAAAGATGTACGAAAAAAGGTAGTGATATTTTATTTTAAATCTTGGGTGGAACATGGCAAAGCCAAAAACATAATTCTACACCAAATCAAACTTCGGGGCAAAGGAAAACTCAAAAAAGATGGAAAAGATAGTGAAAAAGAGAAAAGTGTAGTTCTTTTTCTTGATTTAAAACAATATAAGGATGTGCTAATTATAGAAAAACTATACAGAATTCAACTACCATAGTAATAATTATAAAGAAATCAACGGAACTCTATTTTCCTAGTAATAATTATAAAGAACTTAACTACGCCAGTAATAATTATAGAGAACTAACATACGCTGTTAATAATTACAACCATTAATACAACTCTTTGTATACCAACAATATCATTATAATATTTCTTGCAAATCAAACAAAAACTTTTCATAACTCAAGACTCTCTCTCAAGCTAGTGAATGAATATTAATAATTCTCATATTGCATGTAAGATCATGAAACTGTTCCAAGAAAAGTCCCTTTGTAAATAAGTCTACAAGATGAAGTCTTAATGAGATGTAGGAAAAGTTGTAATGCCATAATCTAGTTTTTCTTTGATGAAGTTTCGATAAATCGTTATATGCTTGGTCTTATCTTGTTGACAAGATTGTGAGCATTACTAATATCTGATTTATTGTAACAAAAGAGATTCATAAGTTCTTCATTCAAAATAATTTTCAACCATAACAATTCACACACACCCTAGCAATAACTCAAAACTCAACCTCTGCACTGCACCTTGCAACCACACTTTGTTTCTTACTTCTCCAAGTCACCAAGTTTCCATCCAAAAACATACAATATCTTGAGATGGACTTCCTTTTAGTAATAGAACCAACATAGTCTACATCAATATAAAACTAAACTAAGAATCCACATATAAAACTGCAAGGGTTTGAATGTGGAAGCAGAATCACCAAGATCGAGACCTCTAATACCATCTTGAAAAAGATAGAGAAGATAGTGAAGAAGTTCTATCTCTTGATTTAAAACAATACAAGGATATGCTATTTATAGGAAAACTCTAAAGAACTCAACTACCCTAGTAATAATTAAAGAGAACACTAGAGAACTCAATTATTCTAATATTAATTATAGAGAACTCAACTATCCTAATAATAATTATAGAGAACTCAACTATCCTAATAATAATTACAATAATTAAATACAATTCTTCATGTACCTACAATATCATTAAAATGTTTCTTGTAAATCAAATAAAATCTTCATTAAAACTCATTTAAAAACACCTCATGCACACTCACCAAAGGCCTACAAAGACTGCATATTGCTATAAAAATTCAATTTCCTAATTTTTCCCATCGTGTTTCTTTGGAAGTATTGAACAATAAAAATTTCTTTCAAATATCAAGTAGATGAGCACACCCAAGATCCATTCGGGTATTCCTAAATTGATTGTTCAATTTGAGCCGAGGTATAATGCAATAATAACTGACCTAATGAAGTAGCTGTCATAAAAATTTAGCAGTAGAGCAAGGTGTATATTTTTGTATCTAACTGGACCTTATTCCCATGCTTAGCTACTTTATGTTTTATGCTTGACAGTTTATAATGCAAAGTTGTCCATATGGAGTGAACATTTTGAATATACTTGATGTTGTCTGTATGTCATTAATTGGTTCCTTATACAGATATCTTCTTAGAAGAAGTGCACTGGAGATATTTATGGTGGACCGTTCCAACTTCTTCTTTGACTTTGGGGTATTAAGTCTTGAATATTTCACTTTGTTTCATTTTATATTTTAGCAATATAATCTTCTTGGATTTATAACTATAATTAATCTTGATATACTTTTTAACATCTAAGTGATGAACTGGTGATTGTTAAATGTTGCAAACTTACAATCCTAGAAATTATTTTCCCTACCTAAATTTCCTCTGCAGAGTAGAGAAGGGCGAAGAAATGCATATCAAGCAATTGTTCATGCACGACCTCTGTATTTAAACAATATATATTTAGCTACTCAGGTATTATCTTTTTTTGTGAATTTTCATCTTCATAAACTTCTTCGCATCTGAGCTTTGGATGAAAATAATTTACTTTTCAGAGGCCTGGACAACTTTTGAAAAGAACCCAACTTATGGAGCGTTGGGCAAGGTGGGAGGTGAGAAACGTGCCTTAACTCTAAAAGATGTTAGTGTGTGTTTGGATTTGCTTGGTTATGTTGGAAAACAGCTCAGATTAAGTTGGGTATGCTAAAGAAATTATGTTTTGATTCAAGAATAAAAGTTGATGATTTGTTTTGTATATGTAACACATGTATCACATGTCTAATTGGATATCATCGCATGTAACACATAATTAGGGTTTTAGTACCTCCCATCAAATATCATCGTTAATGAATGATGTGATAGTCACATGACATGACTTCCTATTTGGACTATTAGTTTAATGTAACAACCACATGGTAAAATGGTGTTCGTTTAGGACATATTCTAGCAGTTCTAAGGTACTATAAAATTTCTAGCAATGTGAGAAGTTTGAAATTTGAAAAAAAAAAAGTGCAGTAAGTAATCAACAACTCTCAACACACAAATCAGAAGGAATAAGCATAATCACAAACTACTAAATCCATGAATCAAAACTGTAAACACTATAACCAGAGAACCCTAATCTATGAACCCTTCCAAACCCTAACTCGGTACCCTTTTCTAACAAGTGCTAAACCCTTCCTATCCAGGTAGTTTGACACTATTAAAAATTTGTAGTACTTTGAAAGAGCTATAAAATATCTTAAACTAGCACAGTTTTACAACTGACTATTACATTAATCGCTGAACAATGTTATTTGATGGGGAAGAATTAAAAGCAATGACCAAAATAGTTGAAGAATTAAGATTGGTCAAAGAAATTGTTTATAGACAAAAATTAAATTTTGTAAAAAGGACTGAAAATTTAGTTTGCTAAAAAAAATTATTCATGAATGTCACATCTGACTAGTTTATGAAGTTGCAACTCACTTGGCTATCACATCACTACTTGGGACTAAAACCATATAACATTTTGTTACGGACTTCAGGGAAATTCGAAAAAAGTTTAGGAACCACATACATATTAAACCCTAAATATTTTTTCGTTTCAGCCAAATTGTTGGGTAATTTAATACAATAAACTGATGTTTTTTACATTCAAAAACACTTTCTTATAATGAAATCAATTATCAATTATGAACTAAATAGGAGAGGTGTGAATTGGTTGTAGTAAGTGGAAGATGGAACCAAAAAATTACTGATTTTCTACAGCCATGGATGTTCAAGGTCGTGATACAAGGTTAAGAAACAGAGAATGAGAAGGCTAAATTGCTGAAAGCGTGATATTTTCATTGCTTTTTCTTTTAGAGGCCAAAAATATTTTTCATTGGTTTAATTAGAATTAAATACATTGTCTTTATAACGTAGCTCAGATACAGGATACTGAGATTACAACATTAAACCCAACTGTAACTGACATAACTGTCGTTAAGAAAACCAACTGAACTAAGATAGCAATACCATATATGCCACTGCATTGGGTTGCACACCACAGCAGCAGCAGCAGAGCTCTGTAACACAAACATATATGAAATTTGTCATAATTCATTTTATTGAAAATTTTTAACATAATCTTAGTAACAACTAATCAGACAAACAATTAGTTTCTAATATAATTTTGCTTATTAACTTTTGTGGTGCCATTGTGCAGATCAGTAATTTTGAGTATCTAATGCAGCTCAATACATTGGCTGGGCGTAGTTATAATGATATAACCCAGGTGATCTTTGTTATTAACTTATTGCATTCTATAATTAAACTCTTTAATTCTATCTTCATGTTATTTATTTTATCATTATGTATTTTTGGCAGTATCCAGTTTTCCCCTGGATTCTTTCTGATTACAGTTCAGAGAGCTTGGATCTTTCTAATCCTTCTTCTTACCGGGATCTTTCAAAGGTTATCATGAATGTTGCTTCGATGAGTTCAAGGGAAAATACTTTATATTTTAAATTTCTAATTTTTTTATATGATGCAGCCTATTGGAGCACTGAACCCAGATCGTCTTAAAAACTTTCAAGAGAGATACTCCAGCTTTGATGACCCAGTCATTCCTAAATTCCACTATGGATCGCACTACTCAAGTGCAGGAACAGTAGGTCCCTTCTCCCCTTCTTTTGTTTTTTATTCCAATAAATTAGTATGTTGACTGTTGACGCCAGGACTTTGGTTTATTTTCTTACTTTTATGAGTTCTATAGTCAAATTAGTGCTCTCCAGATTATTTGATCCAAATGGAGCTTAAGTGATTAACTCAGAGTTGATGTCAAGTTTTTTTTTTTCATGTACTCCCAATTTCAAAATTTTAAATGTTCGCTTCTCTTGAGTCTCACTATAATTTTTTAATATGATTTAGAGGGATCCCTATAATTTTGAATTTTTCTTTGTAGATTTTATTGTATTGTTAAGTGGGTTGAACCGTAATAAGTATGGACTAATTGAAAATCACAATAGAAGATGAAGATTCATCTTCTCATGGTGAGAAGTAATTATGTTTATAGTGGGAATTAAAAAAAAAAAAAAAAACACTAGTGGAAGTTAATTGTTAATGGATATCGAAGACTACATAGTGGGAGTTAATTGACAGTGGATATTGAAAAGTGAGAATTAATTGGAAATTTAGTGGGCATTATTATGACTATCTAGAGAAACATGTTAATTTAGTCTATAAATAAATTTACTTGTAATGCAATGGGATAAGTGAATTTTAAATGAAATTAAGTAATTGATTGAGAAAGCTTTATGAAGTTTTTCGTTATAAAAGATGGAAAAGATAGTTAAGAAAAGAAAATTGTAGTTCTATTTCTTGATTAAGATAATATAAAGATATGTTATTTATAGAGAATTTAGAAAACTCTCAAATACTTTAGTCATAATTATGAAAAACTTCTCAATTATCTTAATAATAATTATTGAGAGCTCAACTACTCAAGTAATTATTATAGGCAACTCGACTACCCTAATAATAATTCCAACAATTAATAAATACAACTTTTTAAAACTCAATTCTCCCCTTCAAGCTGGTGAATGAATATCAATCATTCCTAACTTGCATGTAAGATCATGAAACTATTCTAAGGAAAGTCCCTTTCTAGACAAGTCTAGAAGCTGAAGTCTTGATGGGATGTAGGAAGTAGTTAAAAGGCCACAATCTAGTTTTTCTTTGATGAAGTGGCAATTAATCTCTATATTCTTGGTCTTATCATGTTGGACAGGATTGTGACCAATACTAATAGCTGATTTATTGTTACAATAGAGTCATAGGTTCTTCATATTTCACTTTAAGATCATTCAAAATAGTTTTCAACCATATAATTCACACACTACATCCTGTGCCATAGCTCAAAACTCAGCCTTTGCACTTGACCTTGCAACTACATTTTATTTCTTACTCCTCCAAGTTACAAAGTTTCCACCTAGAAACATACAATACCCTAATGTGAATCTCCTATTAGTAATAGAACCAACATAATATGCATCAATATATATCTCCATATTTATAGCGTAAGCTATGTCAGGTCTGATGTGGGCTAGGTAAATAAGTTTCCCTACGAGTCTTTGATATTGGCCTTCGTTTATTGCATAACTCTCTTCATTCCCAATTCTATGATTGTGTTCTATAGGTGCTCTAGTGGCCTTACAATCAATCTTACCAGTTTCTCTGAGCAAGTGTAGAACATATTTTCTTAGGGAGATAAAGATGTCCTTTTTTGAGTAGGCAACTTCAACGAGTGTAATATGTTAATGAGGTAGGCAACAAGAAGGACTGCCTCTCTCCAATAACACTTAAGGAGAGATATTTGAAAGTGAAGGATCCTAATAACATCAAAGAGGTGCTTGTTTTTTCTTTTAGCAATCCTATTTTGTTGAGGTGTATTCATACATTTGAGTTCATGAATAATACCATCTTCAAAGAGAAACTTAGCCATGTCATGATTTACGTATTCTCTCATTATCAGAACGCAACCGTTTTATAGATTTTCCAAATTGTGTATGTATCATGAAAATTTTTTACAAATAATGAAAAATTTTCAGATTTTTCTTTCATAAGGAAAATCCACGTAGTGCGAGTGCAATCGTCAATAAATGTGACAAACTATTTAGCACCAAATATACTAGTATTTGATGTAGGACCCCATACATTGGAGTGTATCAGATCAAAAGGACCGACACTTTTTGTATTATTAGGAGAATTTGTGGCATGATGATGCTTTGCAAATTGACATACATCACACTTAAAGGACTCAATAGAATCACTTGAAAACAAAGAAGGAAACATAGAATTAAGACACAAAAAAGTAAAGGATGATCAAGACAGTGATGGAGAAACCAAATTTGAGAGGACTAAGAAGTAATGCAAGACTAGTGACAAGAGGACATTCCTTCTTTACTGATACATCCTACAATTCTCAAGCTTTTAAAATAATATAACCCTCTGTGTTTCTTAACAGTTCCAATCGTCCTTTTTATGGCAAGATCCTGAAAAACACAGAAAGAAGGAAACAAAATTATAGAACAATTGAGATCATGAGTAAGTTTGCTTACAGAAACAAGATTATTGGAAAGGTTTGAAACATGAAGGACATCTTTAAGGTTAAAAGGTGGAATAAGAGATATAGTGTCACGTCCAATTATTGGGACTTGAGTCCCATTGACAACAGTAATGTGATTACCCAAAAGAGAAACATAGGATGACAAGTATGAGAATAAGGAGTCATATGGTCAGTTGCACCACAGTCCAGAATTCAAGAATCCTCACATATAGTTTTTGAAACATTAAAGGAGGAACTAAAATTCTTACCCGTCATGATTAGAGAACAAGTACTTAAAGATGACTTATTGATACACTCCATGAGAGCCAATAAGCGGCAAAGTTAGTTTCGAATAATACCAGTCAAGGATGGATCTGAATTGTCTCCTTAGGGCAATGACAATGGTGATAGTGGCAACGATGGCGGTGGTAGCAGTAGTTAACTTGCGAGCACTTTAAGCAATCCTAAAAACAAAATGAGTGCACTTCAAGAAACCCAAACTAAAAATATTGCAATTAATGTGGCTAGAGTTTGAATACGGAAGCAGAGCCCCTAAAATCGGGAGCTTTGATACCACCTAATGAAAGATTAAAAAGATAGTGAAGAAAAGAAAATTGTAGTTTTATTTTTTGATTAAAACAGTACAAGGATGTGCTATTTATAAACAATTTATAAAATTCTTAACTACTCTAGTTATAATTATAGAGAACATTTCTTAACTACCGTAGTAATAATTATTGAGCTCAACTACTCAAGTAATAATTATAGGGAATTTAACTACCCTAGTTATAATTTCAACAATTAATAAATACAACTTTTTAAAATTCAACAGTTATAAGAACCCAACTTTTGATCTTATAAGGTAACCTGTGGCAATTAACATAATGATTTATGATTCACATTATCTTGATCTACACTCAATAAATGAAATGTGAATAAGTTTTGGCTGCATTATGTGAGTATGTTGGAAGCACCAACTGTACAATCATTTGAACCTATGGCATTCACAAAAAAGAGAGAGATAGAGAATATTGATTATTTTGGGCAAGATAGTTTTTAAAGGGAAACATGTAGATTTTATAGCCAGGATATTTTAAATTGTCAATCATGTTAAGATCACACAAAATGGCTTCCAAGTAATACCAATCCAATTATGAATGCTTAAGACATTAAAATAAGTATTGTCAACAAAGTCCTGATATAGAAAGACACCTCACAAAATATAATTACGTAAAGTTGTGCACTTTAATATGTGCTATTTTATTTCATTTTTATTTCCTGTTGTTAGCATACTACTAACATACCCTAGTGTTAGAAGCCTCCTTGCATGCAAAAGTATGAGAAGGGTCTTGCTAGCATTTGTGTTTAATTTTGGCTTCTGCATTCAATTTTCCATTTCCTTGCCGAGTCAAAGAATAAATCAAAATCATGATGATTTTTCTCTCTTCTTCAAAAGTAGTAATAGAAGCAAACGCCCAGTATGCAGATGATAGCATTCAGAATGGTTGCATTTTAGTTTCTTATTTTGCATTAATTAATGGTTATTATCTTTTACAGGTTTTGTATTATCTTGTTAGGGTTGAACCATTCACTACTCTTGCAATCAAACTTCAAGGTGGAAAATTTGATCACGCAGATAGAATGTTTTCTGATATTTCTGCTACATGGAACGGAGTTCTTGAGGACATGAGTGATGTGAAGGAATTGGTATATGTTTACTAACTAACAACTGAACGATTGTTTTCTAGTTGCCCTTACCAGACTTCAATGTTTTTAGTACTTATTTTTTAAAATAGTTTTCTTGAAACTTATATTTTAAGCTCTCTTTTTTTGTCCTCTTTTAATCTCAATTTAGGTTCCTGAGCTATTTTACCTCCCGGAGGTCCTCACAAATGAAAATTCAATTGATTTTGGCACAACACAATTGGGAGGAAAGCTTGGTATACTCATTGACATTTTTCTCCATTTCCTTTTTAAGAAGACATTGTGGTTACATATATCTGCATATTAAAGTTATTTCTGCTTACAAATTATTTTTGCCGTAGCAGATACTGTAAAACTTCCTCCTTGGGCTGAGAATCCAGTTGATTTTGTGCACAAGCATAGGATGGCTCTGGAGAGTGAGTATGTATCTGCTCATTTGCATGAGTGGATTGATCTCATATTTGGGTAGGTTTTCTTCCTACATTTTTCTCCCCATTCTTTTGGTGTGCGATCCTACTTAAAAGCTTGCTTTTGTTTATTTCATGTTTTTTTATTTTTCTAGCATTTTCAATGTAGATATCTGTGATATTCCTTTTTTAAGTTTCCACTTTATTTAGTCCCTTGACAATTTTGCATATGGTTACATTAACTGGATTTAACCATGCAGGTATAAGCAACACGGCAAAGAGGCTATTGCAGCAAATAATGTTTTCTTTTACATTACCTATGAAGGGACAGTGGATATCGATAAAATATCTGACCCAGTATGTCTCCGTTGCATCTTATTTTGAATTCATTTAGTTGTTCATGTAACATGCAATTCCAACTCCCTCAAACAGAACATGAAAATATCCTTATCAATTGTCATATGAAAACTACCTTCTTTGGTTAAAGAAATAAAGTACATGATAATAATAGTTTTGTTTGTCACTTGTATGTGTGTTTGTTACATAGTTTTTATTATACATGAAATTAACAGCTTAAGCTTGGTAAACAAGGCAATCCTTTTATTGTTGGTCAACTATCAGTTTATCAATATAAATTTCCCTTGTGCCATTTACTATCTAAATGTGAATGAATTAAGTAAAAATTTATGACATAAAAAATGGAAGATTTTGTATACCATTGATTTTTATGTGGAGTACATTTTTGCAAAACATTTACAGAAGTCCATATTGAAAGCATCATACCTCAACAAATTATTTATCCATATTTCTGTAACTTGTTACTTCCTCCTGCGCGTGACAAGTATAGGTGCAACAGCAAGCCACACAAGATCAGATTGCTTATTTTGGACAAACACCGTCCCAGCTTCTGACTATTCCACACTTGAAGAAGAAGCCACTATCAGAAGTTCTGCATTTGCAGGTAACATTGATGCATTGGCTTAACAGTGACACCTTTATTGATACATACATCCTAAGAAAATTATTTATTACATAAATTACTATGGTAAAATTACTTAAGGTATAGCTACTAGCAATCATGTACTGTGTGCATAACTTAAGTTCTATTAAACAGGTTTAGTAAAAATCTTATCCAAGTAACAGACAAAAGTATTCTAATATCCTCCAGCTTAATGCTCCATGTAAAAAAGAACTCAAACCTGAGATCAGTATCTCTCCATCCTATCTTTGAAGATATTGTGAACCCTTTTTCCTCCCCTCCCTAGCATCAAAGAGAAAAAATAAATAAATTGAACCTGGATTAGACACTACCTACCAAGTCAGAAAGAAAGCCCCACTATCTGTTTCGAGTACTATTTTTTTCATTAGTATGTTATGTTGCTCCTTCGTAGATTTTATGTTATACAAGGTGTCTCCTTTGTTTTAAGAATGGTTCAAAACCTGCGATGAAATGCTTCGCACTTCTCTCCTAATGTTTGATTCTTCCTCAACTATCAACGATATCATGTGATTATAATGATAATGCATATATTTCTTTGTATATCAGACAATATTCCGCAACCCAAAAGAAGTCAAGCCATATGCCGTTCCATCCCCTGAACACTGCAATCTACCAGCAGCTGCTATCCACGCGTCTTCAGATATGGTCGTGGTTGTTGGTTTGAATGCACCAGCAGCTCGTGTTGCACAGCACAAGTGGCAACCCAATACACCTGATGGCCAGGGTACACCATTCCTCTTTCACCATGGAAAAGTTACATCAGGCTCCGCTGGTGGGATTATACGCATGTTAAAAGGTCCTGCTGGGACTGGTGAAGAGTGGCAATATCCCCAAGCATTGGCTTTTGCTGTTTCTGGACTTAGAAGCCAGGCTATTGTTTCTATAACATGTGACAAAGAAATTATTACTGGTAAATCTAGATGAGATAGGATTATGAAGATATGGTGCCAGTAGAGTAGTATGTGAAAAAATTATTACTGGCAAATAATCTCTTATATAAGTTAGCTTATAAATCCACCCTAATGGCAATGGTTATTATTTTAAGCTAACTTATAAGAGATTAATTACCTGTAATAATTTTTTTACATATGTATTTCTTAGAAAAGACAAAATTGTATGTGACATTGCAGCTATGAATTAACACCCATTTTGTTCAGTAGAAGGGAATTTGTCTTTTGGAAAATATTTAGCAATAAGAATGAGAATAAAATTATATAGATATAATATAAATTTTAAAATACTTCCAACCTCTTTATAGCAGCAACCTATATATTTAATTTAGCCAGATCTTTAAATAGATACTTCAATTAGCAGGCGTTCTAGTAAGTTTTATTGATCTTTATGATGGGATCTGGCCTTCAACATATGATTATAATATCCAAAACCATAGAATGTAGCTCTTTTAGTTTTTTGAAATACTTTTTTCTTCCCCCTCAGCTTTAAAACTTCTAAGAAACTTATACTACATTTCTGGTAGCTACTTTTTAAATTGCCTGGGTTTTTGACATCTAACTTGACAATTGGACTTCTGATTAGGTGGGCATGCTGATAATAGTATTAGGTTAATATCCTCAGATGGAGCTAAAACCTTGGAAACAGCCTACGGGCACTGTGCTCCTGTAACTTGCGTTGGTCTTTCACCCAATAGCGACTACCTGGTGACAGGTTCCCGAGATACAACAGTATTACTCTGGAGAATACATAGGGCACTTGCATCGCATTCAAGTGTCATATCAGAATCTTCTACAGGGACTGGCACTGGCACTGGCACGCTGCGTTCAACCAGCAGTAGTTCTTCATCACATTTGTTGATAGAAAAGAATCGTAGACGCCGTATTGAAGGCCCTATACAGGTACTTAGGGGGCACCACAGTGAAATACTCAGTTGTTGTGTTAACTCAGACCTTCGAATGGTTGTTTCATGCTCCCACTCATCAGATGTTCTCCTGCACTCTATAAGAAAGGGACGTTTAATCAGAAGGCTGGATAATGTGGTGGCTCACACTGTCTCCCTTTCTTCTGAAGGGGTTGTCATGGCTTGGAATGAATCGAAGCATATTCTCAGTACCTTTACTCTTAATGGTGTTCTGATTGCAAAAACAGAATTATCTTTCTCTAGCAGCATTAGTTGCATGGAAATTTCTGTTGATGGAAGGAGTGCTTTGATTGGAATTAATTCTCAAGAAAATGGTAGAGCCTACAACAACAGCTGGAATTCGCAATCGAGTAAGTCCAGTAATGAAGATTTTTATTCAGACTCAGAAGAAACTCACGATAGCAACAGAATAAATGCTCCATCACCGTCAATTTGCTTCCTGGATTTGCACACTTTGGAGGTAATATATTAAGATGTTTAAATTGAGCTGTCAAAAGAAGATTAGGTCTTTTATTTCTCATCAAAATGATCCTTTATTTCCCTGCAAACTTCCTCATTTCACATACTATAAGAAAATACCTTCAGTAAGAAAGGTATTCTGATTCCCCGAAACCTCATGAGTCCTGTTGCCTTCCTACTATGCATCTCCTGAGGACTGATTTTCAATGCTAATCACTCTACCATACTATCTTGTGTAGGTATTTCATGTGTTAAAGCTGAAAGAAGGACAGGATATCACAGCTCTTGCTCTAAATAAGGATAACACAAATCTTTTGGTTTCAACATGGGACAAACAATTGATTATCTTTACTGATCCGGCTGTAAGTTAAATCACTAATAAGGATTATTGTCAGATATCAATCATTGCTTACGCTTTACAAGT
This sequence comes from Macrotyloma uniflorum, assembly GCA_016859785.1. NCBI lineage: Eukaryota > Viridiplantae > Streptophyta > Magnoliopsida > Fabales > Fabaceae > Macrotyloma > Macrotyloma uniflorum. Next base: position 537,888 of record BDMB01000098.1, on the reverse strand, counting down.
GAATACTGATTTTAAATATTCCGTGAGTCCAGGCAGTGATTTCTTTTTTCTGATACTAGTAAATTGGATAAGGATAAACTATCATATTTCACTTCCAATCAAGTTTCAGACAATAATAATCATAGTTTCACATTATTTGGAGTTTCACAATTTCCACCTGTGCAGTGTGGTAGTTTTTGATATTTTAATGTTCCTGTTGGACTGAATGCACGCAAATAGTTTGTAACTCGCTACTTATTGCTTCTTGCAGTTGAGCTTGAAAGTGGTCGATCAAATGCTCAAGCTTGGTTGGGAAGGTGATGGGCTTAAGCACCTCATAAAATGACATGCTTTTAGGGCATACAAAAGTGGATTACATGGTCTTTTATACATATAACTACTAGGAAAATAGAATGGAGTTATAGCACTCCTGTTTTTAAGCATTAGTGTTGCATCTCTATGCTTCAGAGACATCTTGTAACATATGTACCAACCAACTCTGACCGTTTAGGTTACTAGTTTTATCATAGTGTTCTTTTGCTCTCCCATTTGAGCTCAAATATTAATATCTAAGAAGCTTTCCGCGAGTTTTGTCATCACATTTTTGTTCTCTACTTTTTATGTCAATGAAAGTATAGTAGCCTTGTTTCTGCTGCTATAAAACTTTTCAGATGTAACACCTGCCTTAAATATTTTGTTTATATTAATAAAAATGTTACAGTGTTTAATTAATAGGTTATTTGTATTTCAATTTCTGCTTGTTAGGCTTTTGTTGTCTTAGATTTATATACAACAAAACGTCAAATTATATACCGTGGGTAATATAGCAAATCAGAAAAATGAATATATTAATTTTAAAAAGTAAAAAGGATTAGTGCCTGTTTGATTTTTTTTTTTAGTTTTTAAAAACAATTTTGGTAATTGATTTTAAAGAAATGTATTTTAAAATAAGTTGAAAACAAAAATTTATTTAATAGTTTTCGTTCGAAATCTATTTTACATAGAGGATGACACAAAGACAATGAGAAGTTGTAATGGAAGTTAAGGGATAATTTCCAAAACTTCAGAAAAATGAAGGAGAACTGTGGTCATAGGCAGATATAATTAATAAAAATTTAAAATTTAAAATTATTTTTGAAAATTATTTTAACAAAATATTTATCAAATAATTTTTAGTTTTTAAAAATTAAAGTATTAAAAATTATGTTTATAAACTTTATAAAATAAAGCCCATAGTCTTTTGATAAGTATAATTAGGGGTGTTCGCGATGCGGTCTGATTCGATTTTTTGTTAAAATATATCTTAATTAAATATAAAATATATTTGCGGTTCAGTTTGATTCGGTTTGAAATAAAAAAAAAATCTGAACTAATCTAAACCATTTTAGTAGTTTAGTTTGGATCGGTTTTTGCGATTTTTTATTTATTTTTAATTTTATTTTTTTATTAATAATTAACTATTTTTAATCGTTGAAACTCTGAACTTGACCCACAACCAAGTGCTCAATTTTAGAACAAAATAAAATCACAGTAATAAAATTTTTCAAGTAAAGGGATATTAAGATACGTTTAACAAAATATAAGCTGCAACAGATGAATATTACTAAAAAAAATAACCCTAGTAAAAACGAAATTAATTGAAATAAGAACCCTAAACCCTAAACTGAAACCGAGAACCCTAAATCCTAAACACTCAAATGAAACCGAGAAATAATAGAACATTTATTCAACGAAAATCGAAGATGAATCATAAGACAGATTGATGTCAAATTAAAATCAAAATATGAAAAATGAAAGAGGAAAAAATAAGAAAGGAACATATTAATGAGTGAATAAAATAAAATAAAAAACAAAAAAAAACTTACCGCTTGAGATAAAAGAATGATTAGATAGAAGGTGAAATGATGTGGTGAAGATGAATTTGAATAAGAATTAATAATGAGATAATGAAATCAGAGTAAAGAAGTTTCAAGTAAAGAACCCTAAGATGTGTCTAACAAAATGAAAGTTGTAATATATAATCGTAGGTTTTCTTTGCAAAATTAATATAATATTTTTTAATAATTGTGGTTTGTTTTGGTTCGGTTCAGTTTTGAAATATCAAACTGCAAACTGAATCGAATCGCGGAGTTTTAAAAAAAAAATCCAAAATGATCCAAAAACTTACAATTTTAATCGGTTTACAATTTTTTGAATTAGTCTTCGATTTTTTTTATCGGTTCGGTTCTGAACATTCCTAAATATAAGGGTTCACATTTTAGGATTTCATTAGGTTTAAAATAGAATTGCGTGAGGGAAAAAAAATTATATTGATTTTAAAAATTAAAATAAATAAATTAAACTAGGTCACACCAAAGGAAATTTTACAACAACTTTATTTTAATTCTGTAGATCCTGAAACGTGAATTTATGCTAATCCTTTCTTGTCCCAATATTGGTTCAATACTTAAATTTTTATTTTATCTTTAACTAATTTAGGGCATGCTTAGAAAGATAATATATTTTAGTTTGTAGTTTACAATGTTACTTAGAACTAAGTACTATGCACACTAATTAACTCCAATGATAAGATTGTTAAAATAAATATTTAACTTAATTGTGTAAGTATTACGAATAGTTTCATAGATTAGTAATTGAAATCTTTTTGTCATTAATCTTTCACTTTCAAATCACAATATAAATATATATATATATATATATAATTAGTAAAAAATAATAATTTAATTTGTTTTATATTTTTTAATCTAATAGTTAAGATAACTTAATTATAAATTATTAAATTAAAAAATAATAATAAAAATAAAAATAAATCACTAATTATTATTTTTATAATAAGTAAATATTATATATATATATATATATATATATATATATAATTGATATGCATATATTTAACTATTTTTATCATATTTTTCATCGATGGTAAATAAGCTTTAATTTTTCTATTTAGTTTTAAAATTTAAAATGTTTTATTATTTTAATAATATTTATATTTTTATTCTTTATTTAATTTTTAATTAGTATGATTAAAAGGAGAAAAAAGATAAAACAAATAATATTATAAATATTTTATAAAAAAAATTATATTTCTTAATTTTAAAAAAAAAAGTTATTAAAAAATAAAAAGAGTAAATATTTCATTTTATCATTTATTATATATATATATATGAATTAATTAAGATTATAAAAAAAATATAAAATATAAAAAATAATTAATCTTATTTTTAATTTTGAAAATATAATTAAATAAAATATATTTTTAAAACATGATTATTAAAAAATAAAAATATGATAATTAAAAAAATTTCAGAACATAATATAATAATTCACCCTTTAATAAAAATTCCAAAAATACCAATTTTTTAATCTCTAAAAGAGTAATAAATCTCAAACATATAAATACAAGTATATTTACCTTATCATACCTAAGTCTATTATACTTAAATCTATTATATTAAAACAATAACATGTTTTAAACTTGTATTATAATGATATTTTACATGTTACAATACAGAATAATAAATTTCTTTCACTACTCAATCCGAATCTTCTTAGTTTTACATGTACTCTTGTATCAAAATATGATTATTATAATAATAATAAAATTTACAAACATAATATAATAAAAATAAATTAATGTAAAAAAATAATTCACAGTAATTCATACAACCCATATCATCATCATATATATTTTTTATTCAAATAAATTTAAAATACTCAAATAATCATAATAAAACATTTAATTACATAATCATCGTACTTATTCTTAATATGCACCTAAAATATTAGACAAATTCTTCTTAAAATTTATATGAAATTTTTAGTCTATGGAACTAATTGTAACAAACCAAAAATATTACTTTATACAACCTACAATCTCAAATTTTACAGTAATTTGAAACTTATGCAAAATGATAATAGAAATTATACTTCATGTACTCATTTCGCACACAACATAGTACAAGTAATTTTTCATAGATAATAAGTATCACAACTATACAGCCACAAATGTACAATTTCTAGATATTTCCATTTTTATATCACAATGTAGTATAACACTCATACAAACATCAGAGTCTCATAAATCCTGTAAAGGTTCACCTATATATTTCCATTTTTATATCACAATGTAGTATAACACTCATACAAACATCAGAGTCTCATAAATCCTGTAAAGATTCACCTATAGTAATAATATTTGTTTGTGTGTTATAACACAATCATAATAGTACCAAAAATTCACAAAACACACTACTACAAAATGATCATTTTACATCGTCAAATTTACATCGGTTCTAAGGAAAACCGATGTAAATATAAACGCGGTGACATTTTTGTAAATAAAAAATAAGGTGAAAGCACATTTACATCGGTTCTTAAAAGAACCGATGTAAATTTGAACACATTTACATCGGTTGTAAAATAACCGATGTAAATGTGTTTCATATCCTTAACTCAAAACCTGCACTGAGCCCTCTCATTTCACATTCGTCCTCTTTGTTGTCTCTCAGGGCGTCTCTCTGTTGTCTCTCAGGGCGCCTCTCTATTGTCTCTCAGGGCGCCTATTTGTTGTCTCTCAGGCCGCGGCGAACAAAGTGAGTCTCTTCCTCTTCCGCCTCCATTAAATGCTATCTTCCACCTTCAATACATTTACTTTCCCTCAAAATAACATTATGAATTATTTCTGTTGTTTTAGGTTAATATGTTGATATCTTTCATGGGATATGGGTTTACATGGCAGGTCGAGGAATAGGCCTTGACAACAGCAAGCCTTTCTTCTTTCTTTTCGTTTGTTTCTTCCACATGACTACTCGAGGGTTCCAAAAAGGGTTATGAGTGAGTACATATTTACGCATTTGTTTGATTTTGTACCTTAAGCAAATTTATTGTAAGTTGCAGAGAATGTGGACTCGGGGAAAGCTTTTTGTTCGTTTAAGATACTGAGTTACAATATTTGGTTCCGGGAAGATTTGGAGTTGCACAAGAGGATGAAGGCTATGGGTGATCTTGTTCAGTTGCATTCCACTGATTTTGTCTGCTTCCAGGTTTCAGTATTTGTGTTCGTAGCTTTTTTTCTTATTTGATAGAATTTTGAATTTTGATAATTTTGTGCAAGCAAATTTACATCAGTTATTTAAACAACCGATGTAAATTTGCTCTCACATTTACATCGGTTACTTTTGAACCGATGTAAATTTGCTGCCCACATTTACATCGGCTTTATTTACATCGGTTCCAGAACCGATGTAAATAACTTATTTTAACCGATGTAAATTTGTATTTTTCTAGTAGTGACAATAAAGTAAGAGTAAGTTAATATAAAAAAGATTAAACATAAATAAATTTACTATAGCATATTTTCAATTATATCCAATCATCCAATTTTGTCCAAAAATAAAAAGACCAAACAATAAACACAAAACACAAAAAATTCTCATATTCAGTACTAGCAATCACCTAGTCCACTAGACCGACTCATCCGAATACTCATATAAAATCCTTAACCTCATAGGCTAACACCTATTTTGCTTAACGATTGTTGAGCAATAAACATTGTCCTTTATTTAGTCTTTTTCACATCGAGACCATCCATTTATCCTCATTCAGGCGCTACACATAAGATAGTTCCCAAACACATATATGGTAGTCATCACCACCATTGAATAGTGTAAGTGCAACCTCCATCAACCTCACACCACATGAATACCCCTATCTATATGACTGAGATATTATTTGAAGTATGGATATCTCCTTACATAGTAGGTCTCAATAATTTCATATATACTAAAGCTACTGCCAAATAGCATCTCGTTATGACTATTTGACTCAACCATATTCATCACAATTAATAATTTTTCTTCAGGCAAAAACAATTCACACATTACATCATTTCTCATCCTTCAGCCTATGTCCATTCCTTCATTTATCTCATCCTCAATGTTTTGTTCACATGCAGTACATGAAACCACAATAACATTTTCTCAATAAGTCATTGATTACCAATGATCTAGATTTAACTGTTAGGTATCCAAGGAGGGGTAATACCTAACAGTGGTATCAGAGTCAAGTTCATCCGGCCCACAAGGAGTAGGTGAGGGATCTCCTAAGTCAAGGTGGATCCTTGTATCGAAAGTCTTCCTAACATGGATTTCAAGTAAGCGTGTCCCGTCAAAGGACGACGGTACAAGTCAAAGTAAGCAAAGTTCACGACTCGGAAACTCGTGATGCTTCCGCTAGAGGGGGAGTGTATGCCAATGTGGAAGAAACTCATGCTTGAGGGGGAGATTGTTGGAGTTCAAGGTGAGTTGAAATCCCACATTGGGTAGAAATGGGAATGTTGAATAGTATATAACAGAGAAAGACACACAAATCTGTAACCTTAATGTTTTGGGTAAAAGGTGGAGTTGTATTCACTTATATGGCTGTAATTTATTCCCATTGGTGAAAATTACCCCGTGGTTTACCTCCTCTTTGGATACCTAACATTAACAACATTCAGAATAATTCAGAATTATATCATTGTCATTCATTAAACAAAATTTCTCCCTTCCTAACATTGATTCCCATTCCAACTATTATTAGCCATATAAGGATTTAAATTTTTCCAACCTCCATACATTCCCAAATTGAATATACACTGTTTAGTTTAACTCCCACATGCATCAATTTCATAGTTATTAATGATAATATATCATTTATCTAATTCCCTAGGTTCATTTTGTCAGGATTTATCAATATCCATAATCCAAATGTTTTCGCTCAAGCAAAAACATCTCAGAGACCACCATCAATACTAGAGCATTTTTACTTAAGTGAAATAGATTTCACTCAAACGAAAATTCACCTGAGAGCACACTCAAGTTTTGAGTATTTTCGCTCAAGTGAAACTAGTTTCGCTTAAATAAAAATGCATCTAAAAACAGTACTTAGATCGTGACACTTTCTCTCTGACAAAGGATGTCTTATTTGAATTTAATAAAAGCATAATCTAGATTTATGGTTATGTTGTATTAATACCATGTTTTAAATTTTTAAAAAGTTTGTAATAAGATAATTCCAATATTTATGATCTTAAATATGTTCTCATTTGTTTCCCTTACTAGGGAAAAATTGTAAGTAATAATTCCTCATTATTTTTTGTAATTGGTTGTAATATTTTGTTTCCTCTCTAATATTTAAATTGTTCATCTTCCAATATTCTTCATGTTCATAGTGAAGTTTTTTCGTAAATAATTAATGTCAATCTCCTTTTTGTTTGAACTTCATTGGTTATTTTTATGAAAGGGTCTAATGTAAAACACTCAAGGGTTTTTTTTAAGAGTTAAAAGCCCGATAATAAATATTTTTCTTATGATATTTTTTAGAGTAGTTTAATAAAAATATATCGTATTCAAATTTACTTACCACTTCTTCAGTTTCTTTTTGTCTGTTAACAATTTTTTAATAGTACTTTTTTTATCTTTCATATATCAAAGTTTAGATAGTATATTAATTATGATTTATTATTATATATACATTTATAATTAATAAATGTGATTTAAAATATTATTTCTATTTTTTTAACTGTCCAATTTTTGTGAATAAATTTTTTATTTAATTTTTATATATTTTTAAGTTAAAAATCATATTTATATTAATTATATTTTGTTATATATATTTCTATCTTTCTCTTAATTTTTAGTTACTTAAAAAAATATTAACTATTTAAGAAAATAAAGAGAGTAATAGAGATACAAGATATAACACAAAATTATTACTTTTTCTATTTCTTCATAAATATATGTTAAGATTTTCTCTTCTAAAAAAATCAAGAATATAATATTTTTTTAATTTTAAAATATTGTATATTTTTTACTCTTCATTTTTACATCATAATATATATTAAAAATTAAGTAAAGGATAGATATATAAATATGCAAAAGTAATTAATATTATCTTAAATTTTGAAAATATAGTTAAATAAAAAAAATCTTTCAAAAAAGTAAAATAAATATACACTTTTAATAAAGTCAAAAGCTTTATTGTAGATATTTAAAGTTTTGAAAATTTATTTATATGTAATAAATAGAATTGAATTTCTATGTTTTGTTAAGATAAATAACTTTACACTATTAAATAATTAAAAATTATAATAAATATTAATATTATAAAATTTTATTAAAAAAAATTCTATTTTCTATTAAATAAGTTTGTGAATAATATTTAAAATCAATATGAAATATAATTTTTCCTAAAAAAAGTTATTATCACCATAAATTTATAAGGAAAAAGATTAGTATAAAATTATTTTTCACAACAAATTCATAAAAAAATTTTCACAAACAAATTCATAAAAAAATTTTCATAAATAGATTAATAAAAAAAATTTTCATAATTAAATTTGTAAAAAATTTCTCACAAACAAATTTTATGAAAAATTTTCATAAAAATAAATTTGTGAAAAATATTTAATAGATAATTAATTTTTTTTTTAAATCCGTCAAAAATATTTCATAAATAAATAAATTTATTTTTATAATTTAGATTAAAATATAGTTTTAGTCTTTCATATATTTTTTTTCTTAACTTGTAGTCTTTAAAATATTTATAGAATTTATATTTGATTTTTGAAAAAAAATATATATATATATATATATTTATTTAAATTTCATCTCTACTATTATAATAGTTTTTTTAAATGATTCTCGAAATATTTATATGTTTTTTATTATATTGTGATATATTATTTCAATATAGATTGTACATTGAGAGTGATTAAACACAAAATAAATAAAAGATCTTAAGAAACAAGTCAAGAAAAAAAATTATTAGAATGTAATATAAAATTTTAAAAATTTAAAAATACTTGTTCAGGTGATGAATGTTTGGTGCCAGATTCCAAATTCACGTGAAAAATTGAAGAATGAAGCTCCTTAACCATCACCACATGATGAAGATTCGAAAGATGTAACAGCAAAACTCAACATCCAACAAAATGTGAAGATGTGGTTCAGTCTATTTTTAGGCACCACAATCATCTTCCACTGCTTCAGTCTTGTGACTTGGCTTTTCACTCACCTTTGCTCCAACAAAATTAATTCACTTCTCTTATTCTTCAATCTATTTAAGAAATTGACTTATTTTGGTTAATTCTAGTGACTAGTGTTTATCAGCATGACTTTTATTAAAAACAAACAATTTATTAAAATTTGTGTTCATGTTCAATTCAGTGACGTTAATGTATAAATACTCGTTCAATTATCTAAATTTGCGCTCATATTCATTCCCTCCTTAATTTTTTGTTAAATACATATACTGAGTTCGTTATAATCTCAATCGGTTACTGAGTTTCCCAAAATCTTTTCAAACACAACTCATGTGTTATTAAAATACAAGTTAATTAATATTATTTATTTACTTTTTTAAAATCATATTTAGAAAAATAAAATAATAAAGTATATTAATTATTTTTAATTTTATATTAAAATTAATTCTACTTAATTTCTTTTTTTACTAATAATTTAATAACTCAATTAACAGTTTAACAACTCATCACCTTAATTAAAAGTTTAATAACTTATAATAATTTAATAATTCAACTCTTTAAATTAAGAGATTATCCAATTTTGGTGAAAACATTTACCGCTTTAAACTCTTTATACGTCTTAATAAGTTGATGGCTTCGAAGCAAAATTAAATCGTATTAAATTCTTCTTGTGAGACGATAGACACATTTTCAATCATTAATAATATTAAGAATCACATGGAAGAATTACTTCATCAAAACTGTAAGGTCATGCAAAGTATTAAATTAAATACTTTGTTATTATATTTTAGATAACAAAATATATTTATATATATCTTATATCTTAATATATATTAGTTTTAATATTATTGGTTAAGATTATTCTTTGTACTTTCTATATATTTCAAGTTAATGAATAAGATTAATTGAAGAAAATATTCTTTTATGGTATTAGAGTTTATCTTAGCCCATTTGTTTGCCCTATTGGATCACCTGTTATCGGGTTATTGTTGTTGGACCACCCATATGTTGGCCCATGTCGAGATTAGGACGTCTCGACGTGTGGAGGGTGTGTTAGAGATCCCATATCGACTAGAGATAAGACCAAATTAATGTATATAAGTGGGTGCAAACCTCTTCTCATCGAGCCGGTTTTATGAGAATGAGTTAGGCTTAAAGTCCACTTGTGTTATGGTATCAGATTTCTAAATCACGCTTCTTCTTCTTCATTCTCATTCATCTATTTGTTTTTTCCTTCTTCCCACCGTCATGTCGGACAACAAGAGTTCTTTCCATCCAATTCTTGCGGTTTCTAATATACGAAACCATATCTCCATTACTCTTGAGATGGAGAATGTCCAATACTCTACGTGGGCGGAACTTTTTAAAATTACCGCATGTTCTCATAAGGTCCTTCATCACATTATTCCTCCTGCCAATGGCAAAGAGAGGGTACCTACAACTGAGGATGAAAAGGAATTATGGTCAACTCTTGATGCTACGGTTCTTTCCTAGCTTTATGTAACCATCTCCAATGACTTGTTGCATACAATTATTGAACCCGATGCCACGGCCATGGATGCTTGGAATAGGTTGAGAGATATTTTCCAAGACAACAAACATTCCCATGTGGTAACTCTTGAGGCCGAATTCTCCCATACCAAGATGGAGAATTTTCCGAATGCTTCGGCATATTGTCAACGTCTCAAATCCCTTGCTGATCAGTTGAAAAATGTTGGAGCACCGGTGTCGGAGAACCGTCTCATCATTCAACTTGTTTTGGGTCTCACAAGAGCATATCGCGGTGTAGGGACGTTAATTCGGTAGAGTGATCCCCTCCGTTTTATAAGGCTCAGTCGATGCTCACCCTTGAGGAAGCAGGATTGGCAAAGGAGGCTGCCATGGGCTCGGAGTCGGCGATGGTGGCTGCCTCACAATCCGTTTATGACTCAAATTCCTCACATTCGGACCAACAACACCACCCGCAACATCGTGGGAAGCCGTTTGGATATCGCAAGAATTCTGGAAAAAAATCCGGTGGCGGTGGTCGTGGGTCTGGCGGTGGAAAATCCGACCGCACAAGGGGCAGCAGTGGTGGTCCGCAGCAGTCCAGTGGGAGTACACAGCAGCAACTACAGTGGGGGCCTTCCCCTTGGCCGAATTACCCACCTTGGGGTTGGATGCCTCAATGGGCTCCTCCATGCCCATATCCAAACCAAGGTTGGGCACGGGGTCCAGCACCACAGCGACAGCAACCACAGAGACAGCAACAACAGTCAGGCGTGCTTGGGCCACAACCACAACAGGCTTACATGGCTTCTCAAAATGGGCAGTCCCCTTCATATGTTCCTACAAATATTGGAGCGGCGATGCATACTATGTCTATGAGTCCCTCTGATCCATCATGGTACATGGACACTGGAGCTACTTCTCATATGACATCTTCCAATGGTAATTTCTCGTCTTATTTTAATTTGAGCAATCATCATAGCATTATTGTTGGTAATGGTCATACTATCCCGATTCATGGCTATGGTCATACTTGCTTGCCTTTCCCTAATCCTCCCCTATCTCTCACCAATGTTCTCCATGCTCCCAAAATTATCAAAAATCTTATTTCAGTTAGAAAATTTACTACTGATAACTCTGTGACTGTAGAATTTGATCCTTTTGGTTTTTCTGTGAAGGATTTTCAAACGGGGATGCCAATAATGAGATGTGATAGTCAGAGTGATCTTTACCCTCTTCCTCCTCCTCTCAGCAATCAACCTCTTCCTTCAACCTTCGCCGCCATTTCTCCTAAGCTTTGGCATGATCGGTTGGGTCATCCGGGTGCTCCTATTTTAGATGTTCTTAGGAAAAACAACAGCATTAATTGTAATCGTCTTTCTAGTTCTAGTCTTTGTCAATCTTGTGTTTTTGGAAAACATATTAAGTTGCCATTTGTTTCCTCTTCTACAAGTACATCAATGCCTTTCGATATTATTCATAGTGATATTTGGACATCTCCTATTTTGAGTTCAATGGGACATCGATATTATGTTTTATTTTTGGATGATTATTCTAATTATTTGTGGACTTTTCTGTTGTCTAAAAAATCTGATGTATTTGAGAAATTCTTAACTTTTCAAGCTCACATTCTCACTCAATTTGAACGTAATATAAAAAATTTCCAATGTGATAATGGGAGGGAGTTTGACAATGGAAATTTTTTGAATTTATGTAAAATTAATGGTATGTCATTCTGTCTTTCTTGCCCTCATACCTCACCTCAAAATGGGAAAGCCGAACGGAAAATTCAGACTATCAATAATAGTCTCGTACTCTCCTTGCTCATGCCTCTCTTCCTTCTTCCTTTTGGCATCATGCATTACAAATGGCTACATATCTTCTTAATATACTTCCAAGTAAGGGTTTGGGAAACACTTCTCCTCTTCAGATTCTATACCAACGGGATCCCTTATATTCTCACATTAGGGTGTTTGGGTGTTTATGCTATCCTCCCTTTCCGTCCACCACAATCAATAAATTACAACCTCGATCTACCCCATGTGTGTTTTTGGGTTACCCTTCGCATCATCGTGGCTACAAGTGTTATGATTTATCTTCTAGTAAAATTATAATTTGTCGTCACGTCTTATTTGATGAGCATGTTTTCCCATTTCAGAAATTGCATTCCCCTTCTTCTACTACTTATGATTTCTTGTGTGATGATATGAGTACCTATACCATGCATCACCTTTCCAATCAATCTCCAAATGTTCCTGCTCCTCACACGGACCAACCTGCCACACAAATCGACCCCCCTACTGGCCCAAATTCCATGAGCCCAGACACCACCAGTTCACACTTCCCTTCAAGCCCACCCACCTCTCCTTCTCCTATCTCCACACCAGCAGACCAGACAGTACCTTCCCCTCATATTCCCATCCAACCGTCCCGTATGGTCACAAGAAGCCAAAGGGGCATTTTTAAGCCATCCAAGAAATATGATGATTATGGCTTAGTCACTTTAGTTACTCGGTCTCCATTACCTCGTAACCCAGTTGCGGCTCTTCGTGATCCCAATTGGAAAATAGCCATGGATAATGAATATGATGCTCTTATTAAAAATAAGACGTGGGAGTTGGTGCCCCGTCCACCTAATGTTAATGTTATTCGGTCTATGTGGATCTTTACTCATAAAGAGAAATCTAACGGTGTGTTTGAGAGGCATAAAGCCCGTCTTGTAGGTAATGGAAAAACTCAGCAGGTTGGCATTGATTGTGGTGAAACTTTTAGCCCGGTAGTGAAACCGGCTACGATTCGCACCGTTCTTTCACTTTCTCTTTCAAAGGCATGGCCCATTCATCAATTGGATGTCAAAAATGCTTTTCTTCATGGTGAGCTACAAGAAACAGTTTATATGCATCAACCATTGGGGTATCGTGACCGTACTCATCCGGATTATGTGTGCCGTTTGCGTAAGTCATTATATGGGCTTAAACAAGCGCCTCGTGCTTGGTATAAGCGGTTTGCTGATTATGTCTTGTCTCTTGGTTTCTCAAATAGCAAATGTGACAACTCGTTATTTATTTATTGTAAGGGTTCGGACATGGCTTACATTTTGCTCTACGTTGATGACATTATACTTACTGCTTCTTCTCATGCTCTCCGAATATCTATTATGAACCTTTTGAGCTCGGAATTTACTATGAAGGATCTTGGTCCTTTGAACTATTTTCTTGGCATTGCAGTGTCTCAGCATAAGGGTGGTATGTTCCTTTCACAGCGCAAATATGCCAAACAAATTATTGACCGGGCCGGTATGTCTTCTTGCAAGTCGTCTCCAACACCGATTGACACCAAAGCTAAGGTGGGTACTACTTCTAGCGCACCTTATGAGGATCCTACTCTCTATAGGAGTCTTGCTAGAGCTCTACAATATCTCACTTTTACCAGACCGGATATCTCTTATGCGGTGCAACAAGTGTGCTTATATATGCACGATCCGAGGGTGGACCATATGCAAGCTCTCAAACGCGTTATCCGGTATTTACAAAGTACACTTGATCTTGGTCTTCATCTCAATTCATCTTCGACCTCATCTCTTGTTTCTTATACTGATGCTGATTGGGGTGGGTGCCCTGATACGCGACGTTCTACCTCGAGTTACTGTGTGTTTTTGGGTGACAAATTAGCGTCATGGTCCTCCAAGCGTCAGTCTACACTCTCTCGATCTAGTGCAGAGGCCGAGTATAGGGGTGTTGCTAATGTGGTCTCTGAGTCGTGTTGGCTTCGAAATTTGCTCTTGGAATTGCATTGTACGGTTACCAAGGCTACTATTGTGTATTGTGACAATGTTAGTGCTATCTATTTGTCGGGCAACCCAGTGCGACATCAACGTACCAAACATATTGAGATGGACATACATTTTGTACGGGAAAAGGTTGCACGTGGTCAGGTTCGTGTTCTTCATGTGCCTTCACGATATCAGATCGCGGACATATTTACTAAGGGACTTCCGCGTGTGTTGTTTGATGATTTTAGGGACAGTCTCAGTGTCCGTTGTCCTCCTGCTTCAACTGCGGGGGTGTATTAAAATATATGTAAATATTTTGTTATTATATTTTAGATAACAAAATATATTTACATATATCTTATATCTTAATATATATTAGTTTTAATATTATTTGTTAAGATGACTATTTGTACTTTCTATATATTTCAAGTCAATGAATAAGATTAATTGAGGAAAATATTCTTTTACAGACTATGCAATAACATACTAATGAGAATGTGTGTTTAAAACTTATCGTCAAGACTTGATACTCATTAAAAAAACATTAGAATTACGGGAGATGTATTAAAAATTTATTTGGTTGCTTGCCGGAAAGGAGGCTTTGTGATTGGTTGGGATAAGACTATATTTCAAGTTTCGATGGACTTTACAGCTATTATTATATGTGGTTGAGTACGGGTTGTACTCCTGTTGTGGCTGATATGAATTTCACTTTTTGTAATGTTGTTGTTCATGAAATATATCAGCCATTATTTTCTTGATTGAGTTTGGTGTCTCTTTGAGTTGAAGGCATGTGTTAGTGGGATGATTTGAAAGTGCATATACCACATAAATGGTGTTGCGGTCAAGATGTGTGTTGGTTCATAACTAATTGTCATACTAAAGATGTCAGTTTAGAAAGTTTAGAAAGTTTATTTTCCAACCTTTGATTGTCGATTTCTACTACTGAACTTGGTTTTATTACATAGACCTACCTGAGAGCCATTCGAGCAATGTTGAACTATTAGAAATTTTCTACTATATTAGAAATTAGTTTCCGAACAACTACAAGTATCTTATCTATTAATGCGTCTCCACTTGTTTCATCAATTATGTTTCTTTCCATAAGTAATTTCGAATTCAGGATCAACAGTTGTAGTTTACCTTTCCTTAATCGGGTTTACCTTTCCTTAATTGGGTGATACACCATGAAAAACTTATAAATTGTTAAATTGGTACTCGATCTTTGACCTGTAAAAGAAAGTAGTTTTTTTTTATATTAAAAAAAATAATATATTTTTTTATATTAAATAAATTTGATACTTTTTATTTATTTTTAAAAAATGATATATATATATATATATTAAAATAATACTTTTTTATTTACTTTTTTTTTAAATGATATTTACTTTTTATAAAAGAAAAAAAAAGATGATGTTAAATAATGTGACACAATACAATTATAAGAGTGACATCATTATCTAATATTATATATATATATATATTAAAAAAATGAGAGATTTAATTTTAATAATAAATAAAATAAAAGTTTTAGATAATAAAAAAATGCAAAGAAATCATTTAAATGAGTGAGATGTGCGTGAATGAATAATTAAATTTAAATAAAATAATAATGAATAAAATAATAAAAAAAAAATTAGAGCAGTAAGTGAATAAATTGAGGATAAAAGTAATTGTATTATTAAAATAATAATATTGAAGATTATCAAAAATAAAAATACCGAACATGCTGAATTAAAATATGAACATCAATTAAAATAAATTTTAATTAAAATGAAGTAAGAACAAACTTAAAAATTACAGTATAATATTAAAATTTTTGCTATTTTTTTCAAACTAATAAAACTTAAAATTATATGGGAGAAACAAAAGAGATTGTTACCCAGATATAGTGTATTGTGTTTTGTTTCCAAACTTCTTATTTATAAGGGACAGACCAAGTATATTATTACAAGAAATCCAAGAATTGATTTAATCAAATATTTTATATATTCAATTAAATATATAATATATTTAATTAAATATTACGATACTGGATTTGCAGTTGTTGGATTTGCTTATCATGTGTGGTTATTTTTCTGAAAAATGAGTATTATTATTATCAATACTGTTGGGCCATGTGTATAGAAAAATTGAGCTGCGAACGTAATTGAATCTTACAACTTTTGTACATCTTTTGACAATAACTTGGACCAATTTTTGGACTTGAGATATTAAAAATTATTCCAAACTGAAATTTTCTTCCTCCTACAAAAGGGTTTCTACCAAAGAGAGATCTATGCAATGTAACGTGTATGTTTTTATACTAAAAAATATGTATACTGCAATAAGATTAGTATATTAGAATTATGACATGATTTATATGTAAATGTGCTAAATGCATGGTTTAAGAGGAAATTAAAACTTAGAAAGTGCTCTTAGATTAAAAAGTAAGGAGTAAAATGACATACATCACTCAACAAACTTGAAATATGCTCAACAGATTGAGTTTAGGGAACAATCTCAAAATTGAAACTGATCCTCTCAACGGATAACCAATCTACTCAACAAAATGACAATACGCTAAACGGATAACGTTTCGTTCAGTGAATTTTATGCAAATAAGGGTTATGCAAAATGACTATTATGGTTTACTTGATTCTACCTGTCATTTATCACATTTGAATGCATCAAAATGGTTAAAATCCTTGTCTCATTTCAAAATTGGATCAATCAATTAAATCAAGATAATCATCTTACACAACTCATAATCAAATCAACGTTGCATAAAACAAGGATTCAATCAAAGTCACACCAGCTAGTGCAAAACAACTTCCTACCTCATGAAAACATAATTCAAACCATCCAAAATACAAGCACTATCAATTCACACAAAAAAGCATACCACTACCATAACATTCAGTTCACTATGGTTAAATTAGCAAGATGTTCAAAAATCTAAATTTCCTAATTTTCTTCAAATTGTACTCCCATTTTCAATTAACATAAGAACTTGCACTTTCCAGATTAAAGGAAATGAAAGTATCACAATTTACAAGATTAGTTCCAAATCAAGAGTCCTATATCCTACAGAGCTTAACTAAAATTAGTTTTTAACTTATTACCAAATTACTTGATTTGCAAGCAAACCATATTTTTAGATCTTAAACTATCATATCATAGAGTTATATTGATGGAATAAAGAATACATGCAAGAGAAGTAAGGCTCGTATACAAGCAAATTACAATTTGGTCCCTAAGGAAAATTAGAGCACAATAAACTTACCAAAAAATCTTCAATTAATTGGAAAGGATATTTCTTAAGAACTTCAATTTGGTAGTTTAAAATCTTAAAAAAATAAAAAATAAATAAAAAAATAAAAAATAAAAATGAATTTTTTTAAAAAAAATAAAACTTTTAAAGAAATAATGACTTTATAATAATTAAAAAATAAAATATTTTATTTTTTATTTAAATTTTTAAAATTTAAATAAACAACTTTCATCCCTTACCGTTCAATTTTCTTTCTTTTATTTAGCTTCCACTAATTCAAGTGAAGTATTTAAGACCAACATTAAAACCTTGAATAATTGGATTTTGTTAATTGTCACAACTTAGGATACATGTGATATCTGACGTAGAAGGCTAGATATTTTTTTAATCCGTATGATATTGATTTTATTAAAAAAATATAAAATATATATTTAGATAGATGTTATAATGATATTTTAGAAAATTATATCATCACCTTTTTTATATACGTTATCACAATTTTAATTTTTTATACCCATTTTGTATGTTATCAATACTTTAGTCTTTTTATTTGAATGCTTATTTATATGAGTAACACTGAAAAGAGATCAGAAGTACTTATTTTGTATGTGCATTCAGCGCAAGCTCTCAGGAACATTTCTTTGAGAAATTGCCAGTGGTCATTCCCAAATTTAACCGTGGTTTATGCATTTCAAGAATTCTCATAATTCTCTCCATGTGAAGATTGTAATTGATAAGATGTTTGAATGAAAAATTTATATATATATATATATATATGTGAAAAAAAATTAGGAATATCATTTATTTGATTGATTGGTTTATTTTATTTTGTTGTGTTTTTGTGTTTGAAATTGGAATAATCATGTGATATAGATATTTATTTTTCAATTACAAAATCATTATCCGAGTAGTAATACACATGGTCCTCGAAATGTTATGAAATATATGTATATATATTTTTTAGATGTATTTTGTATGTGAAGAAAAATCATGTAAATATTTGATAAATAAAGATTAAGGTTTGTAATAATACATATATTATATATATGTCCAAGTTTCATTGCTTATTTGGTTTTTTATTAACTATGGGTGGTTAGAGAAAGTGCAGAATGTAACAAGTTATTTCATTTTTTTTACATGCATACTAACATTACTTCACCTTTATTCGATATTTATGACAGTTTTAATTTATAATCTCACACATTACATAATGTATATAATAGAGTAATGTATTTCATCATGAACTTGATAGAACAAGACAATTTTTTATTTTATTTCTTAAGCACACGAACATACTTAGTAAATAGGGACACCTTGATCTTCACCCATTCTTTATGTCATCAATCTTCTCTTAATTACTCCAATATTGGACTCAGCAACTCAGACTCAACCTAGACAAATAATAAAAACAATTATTTTACTTTTATAACAATAATTAAGAAAATTTCTGAATTTAATTATGCAAGAAAAAAAAGTAATATTATAGTGAATATCATTCTATAAGTCTCATAACTAAAACATCAAACATAAATATCCACTTAAATATATATATCAATAAAACATAAAATGAGTAATATAAAATTGCTTACATAATCAAACGTAATGAGGATGTTGTGCTATGAAAAACTGCTCCTAATCATCACCAGCAAGTTACATAATTGATAGTGTAACTCACCATAAAATGATTAACACTTTTAGTATGCATTAGCTAATATCTGATGTACCATGTTCACTATCTTCATCAGTATCTGAACTCGAAGAACTCAAATGTACGAACAATATCTTCATCTGCAGCCTATTTAAAACAAAAAGAATATATACAAGTTAATTTCAAGCATGATGCAACTCAAACACATTGAGCTAAAATAATTCCACATGAATACCCTTGCTTATGGCTTTGTTGTTATGTTTTCTCCCGAAAGAAAATGTCTAGTATCTTTAATGAAAATTATTCCACATACCAGTAATAAAGAGAAATCAAGAAAAATGTTACAAGACTATAATTATAATCTATGAATCACAATTCTTTTATTTGATTTTATGTTTTCGTTTCTGATGTATGTTTTATCTCAATTTTTTTTAAGCAAGTATATCAATATATATATATATGATACTTAATTTATATGCATTTGTTAACTATCTAAGGGTTTTAACAATCACTACAATACAATAACCTTTAGATAGCGGTTTCGCATGGCTTACAATAGCGGTTAAAAACGCTATTAAATGAGGTGCTATGATAGTGTCTGACTTTAGATAGCGGTTAACTAACCGCTATTAAAAAATAAGATATAATAGCGGTTAATGTGGAACCGCTATTAAAACTATATTTTAGATAGTGGTTCATGTGGAACCGTTATTAAAACTATATTTTAGATAGCGGTTGTATGGGTGAACCGCTCTGAAAAACTGAAAAATAAGATTCTGAAAGAAGATTCTTTGAATATTCAAATTACGTATTGAATTTATATTCTTGTATCCATAATTCAAAAAGTTTTTTTGACTATTGCCTTAGAATGAAGGGGTATGTGGTTTCTTTTATAACCACATACCCAAAGCATCACAAACAAAGTTCCTGATGTGAGACTCTTTCGCATTTTGATTAAAAACTTTTAATAAGGTATCATCTCAAATCTTGAATCCTTAAACCTAGGGCAACAGCTCACGCAGAATACATGCAGAATCAATTAAATTTTCACTAGTCTAGAACTAAAGCTCAATCGGAAACATAAAATAAACCACCAAAATCAAATAAACAGTGGGAGTTTACAAGAAACATTGAAAAAAAGGGGGTTTTGATGCAGATCCATCCTCTGTACCAATCATCCACCGAACAAAGAATATAACGGAATATTCTATAATAATAAAAAAGCGAAGTAATTGAAAGTGAAGGAAAAAAGAGAGAAGAAATTGACTCACCCGTTATGTGTGACAGTCCGAATGATGGTGCGAAAGGAAAAGGCGAGAGCAACGAAAGAATAGAGGATTATGAGAGAGTGTAGAGAGAGCGCGAGATTAAAGAAAAGGGTTTAGGGTTTTAAAAATTAGGACTTTAGATACCGGTTCAATAAATGACTGCTATCTAAACTACATTTCTTATAGCGGTTCAACCGTGTAACCGCTATCTAAAGTTATGATAGCGGTTCCACGTGTCAACCGCTATTACAAGGCAAGACATTAGATAGCGGTTATTGAACAACCGCTATTATATCTTACTTTAGATAGCGGTTCCTACTCAACCGCTATTAAAAGTCACTTTAGAGAGCGGTTTGTGCTTAAATGCTATGTAATATATATTTTTAAAAGCAGTTTCTCTTAACCGCTATCTAAAGTGCCGTTACGCGAACCCCAATATATTGTAATGAATATTACAGACTCTAATATATATTTATATATTAAAATAAAAATTACCCTCTTCATAGATAATTTTTTAGAAAATGCTAAAATTAATGTTAGTTTTATTTGTAGACAACAGAAAATGATTTTGTTATTATAATTTTTTACAAAGGTTAAGACATAAAAATAAATATGTACCTTTTTTTCAATGATCCTGCACAAAGCAGAATTAAGATCAGATTCCTGTCGGGGGGCTGCATCTTCTGCAGAATACCATTTTGCGGAATGATCTATTTTGTTGAATGGACTGAAAGTTTTCATGGAGTCACAGTTGATGACGTACACTTTCTCCAAGGATGGAAAACTTAAAGTGACATTATCAGGGTAAAAGCACCTTAGCTCATCTAATTCTTTGAGATGCAAAACTTGGAGCTGCTCAAATATTATTTCTCCATCCTCATTTGTTCTTTGTGGATCAGCTGGAGTATCCTCTGCAACAATTGCCATCAATCCCTCACAGTGTTTCACAGCTAGATTTTTCAGATGAACAAGATCTTTGGCTACTGATGAGGGAAACACATTTGTAAGACATTTACAATACTCAACAGATACTTCGTGTAGATGTTTCATGCATAGAATTCCAAGAGGATCTTCATTCCAAACAGTTTCCAAATTTGTCAGATTGGATAAAACCAATTTCTTCAGAGGAAAAGTAATTAATTTGTATGGTGTTGTACATTTAACATCAAATATGGTTTTCACAGAATCACAGTTTCGAACTTCCAATGTTCCCAGTTTAGGTAATAAAGGAAGTAAAGTGAAGGGGAGAACATCTGATAAAAATTTGCACCCGTCCACAATCAACATCTGCAACTTTCTAAAGCACAAGTTTGGTATCTTCAGTGAGACACGCCATATCTCTTCTAGGTCTGACCTATCTATGAATTTAAGATTGTATTGCTGTGTAGCCTTTCGAAATCACCACATGTAAATGAATAAATAAAAAATTGGAATTAATCTTTAACAAGATGTATCATGTATCACCAAATTTATTTATAACTGAAAAATGTAGATTGATCAATTTTAATGATATTTCTTTTCAAATTACATTTTTACTACAATAGAATTATAAGAATTACAATTTTGTTTAATGATAATAAATAATATATATATATATTAATTTATTAATAATAATATATGAAGAAAATAAAATTAAATAAAATTGTATACATTATTTTATTTATTTTTTATCAATCTAATTAAATTATATTTTAACACAAACATATATAAAAGATGAGTAAGATTTAAAATTTTATATAATTTTCGTAACCTTGAAAATTGTTCCACTGTCAATTTTTATTAAAAAACATAATTTGGCTATGCAATTTAAGCATAAAATTTATTTATAAAAAAATCTTCAACTATTTTTTAATTATGTGATTCTTTTAATTGAGTTCTATAGTTTTTAAAACCACCATAAATTATCATTTCCTATCAATCTTAGACAAGTTTGTTTTTGTTTTTGTTTTTTATTTAGGTATTTAACTAAATTAATATTAATTTAAAAATTCAACTTTCATATTACGAGAATGCTTTACTTAAGACTAAATTAAAGGATAAGGAATCACATCTTCACTTAATTTTAATTTGATTTTATTTTTTTCTAATCATATTAAACTATGTTTGACAAGTATTTTAGTTAGTTTCTAATTTTTTTATAACTTTGTATAATTCTACTTTTAATGTTCAGTAAACAAACTTTCTTTTAGTTGCCTGTATAACGGTCCTAGAAATCATGTTTCTTAAAATGTTAACTTATAACCTTTTTTTATATTCATTCTAATTTTCCCTTAAAATATTTTTTAGATTTTTATTTTATTTTTATATAAGACATAATTTTACTATTTTATTTATGATTTTTTTAATGATTTTATTATTGTAAATTTTTTTATATTAGGTAAAAAAATATTATCTTTCATAATTTATTAAAATAATATATTCATAATGATAGAAAACAAGTTTATTATTATTATTATTATTAATTATATGATTTTATATTATTTATAATTTTATTTTACTATTTCAAGATTATAGTTCATTACACTAGTATTAATATATGGTGAATTTGTTTTATGTTGATCATTTTGAAATACTTTTCGTATTACACATGGTGTATTTTATCCTTATTTTTATTTTACTTTTAAATATTTTATCTATTTAAAATATGTTATTTCTACATTATTTTAAATTTAAATATAAATATGATGAAATATAGTATAAGATTAAAATAAATACTCAATATAAAACAATTGAAAGTAAAATAAATATAATTAAAATAATTTATATATAAATATAATATTATAATATTTTAAAAGTAATTAAAAATTGAAATTACATATACATTCAAAATATATTTTATTAATACAAAATTAAAATTTATATAAAAGTACCTTATAAAATGTTTAACTCTATAATTTATTTTATAGATTACTTTACCTAGCTACATACTATCACCTCTTTAGCTTTCAGCTACAAGCTAATAATATCATATGATTGAATAATGATTTTACATTATTAATATATAAATTATTTACTCTTTTCTATATATCTTGCATTTTATAAAATAAAATTGTTAAAATTTGTATGAGATACTATATATTTTGTTTATTTTAAAACAAGACAGACCAATGTCATTTAATAAAATCTTAAGAAAGGTGGATATAATTTTTCTATTGTTAAGTTATTTAATTTTTTTATTTATAACTTTTTAAGTTATATATATATATATATCATAATATTTATTTAAATTTTAATTAATATGTTATTTTTAAATAAAATAAGGTAAGTGAATATTATTAAATTAAAAATATAAGAAACATAAATATTATTTATTAAAAAACAAGAAATGTGAATATGATTTATTAAAAAATTAAAAGAATTATGAAAATTTATTTTAAAATTTAAAAAGAAAAGTTATATCTGATTATTGCCAGCAAATAAAATGCAGAGTTTTCATGATATTGAGGTCCCAGACGGTGTATTATAGCAAGCATCATAACAAAAAAATTAAATGCATACCTCGCTCAGAAATTCATCCCACATTGTAGACTTCAGATCAACTTCCAATGGAATAGCATTTGAGTACTCTTTAAGTTTAACTTGAAACAACTTGTCTGTTTTTACAGTACCTGCACATAAAGTTACCATCAAGTAACAATCTATTATACACACTTCTTTCAAAGAGGGGAAACTTAAACTCCCTTGATAGAACCTTGTCAGTTTCCTTAGATATTGAAGTTTCAAACAACTGAGCTGTGGAAATATTATCTCATCCTCATCTGATTCTTCCCCCTCTTTAGACACTATCTCTTCAATTGAATCACACCTTATAATCTCCATTGTTTTGAGTTGAGCCAAACTTTTGACAGTTGAGGATTTTAATAAATATTGCAGGCTACAGCATCTTTCTACTTTCAAATATGTCAGATTGGACAAAGACACTCTGCATGCTACCAAGTTTATTAAACTTGAACAGCCAATGACTTGCAAGGTTTCTAGATTTCCGAGAAAGGGCTCAATCCAAGAGTTCTCTAACCCAATGGAAATCAGCTCTCCAAGAGACTCCAAATATAATACTTTCAGCTGTAATAGAAGTCCACTATAATCTACATTATTAGGACTTCCACAGAATATCTCCTTGAAGGAACTATCACACACCACAAGCTTCTCTATATTAGGCACCTTTTGTAGAATTTCATATAGAAATTCATCCAACTCAATCAAACAGCGGAGGTTAAGAACTTTTAAGTTATGTAAAAAGCTTCCCTGAAATTCTCCATTCAAAATCATCTCCACTCCATCTTGACCCAGTGACAGGAGCTGCATGTTGGGTGTAGGCTACGAAGAGAAAAGAAACCAATAGACATGAAAAAGCAGGTTAGGACAGTTTCAGATCCAGCTCTTTCATATACAATGAATAAAGAACCTTTCATGGTGAAAAGCTGCATGCCTGATGGTAGAAGATTGTTTGTGAAGGTTGGAACACCATTAATACATGATATATGATAAAGTAAAATGGTGTCCCTAAGAATATAATCTATTCGTATTGAACAATGACAAACTAGTAAAGAAACTAATGATTCCACTTCAATTCATATATACATAAAATAAAAGTAGTGCAATTAAATTCGATTTGCAGTCACCGATCCAGATTCTGCATCAAATCGTACCTTTTCAGTACCGACTTGATTGTAGTAAAAATACTTGAACTTGGGCAAATCCCGTAATTCCAATGATCTCACACTGGGTCTACATTTGTTGTGCTTGGATCTGTATTGTCCTCTGCAACAATTGTCATCAATCCCTCACAGTCTTCCACAATTAGATTTTCAAGTTTCTCAAAATCTTTGGCCACTGACGCCGGAAACACACTTTTAAGGCCTTTACAGCTCTCAACATGCACTTCTTGTAGATGGTGCATGCATAAAATTCCATGTGGATCTTCATTCCAAACATTTTCTAGATTTGGCAGGTTGCATAAAGACAAATTCTTCAGGGAAAAAGAGAGGGTTGGTCCCCTAGATGTCATTTCTCTGTCTCGTGTTGTGCATTTGACATCAAATATGGTTTTCACAGAATTACAGTTAAGAACTTTCAATGTTTCCAATTTAGGTAATAAAGGAAGTAAAGGGAAGGGAAGCACTACATCTGATAAATACTGGCAATCCTCCACAATCAATAAGGCCAAGTTACTGAAACACAAGTTGGGGATCTGCAGTGAGCCATGTCACATGAAATTAATTATTTATAAGAATCAATAAGTTGAGTGTTTTGTTTTTTAATTAGTACTTTACAAATATGAAATATTCACTAATTTTTCTACCGAATCACGTTTTACTTGACTTCAAGACCTTGCAAACGAGGGAAGAGTTTTTAAATTTAAAATTTTATTTAGTTATCGTAATATCGAAATTTTGTTCAACTAATGTTTGAGAAAATTAATTTTAGAGGTTTCAGTTATTTTTCTGGTCAAGGAAAAAAATGTTTGTAATTTTTACAGTATTTTTGAGACAAATGGTAGAATTTTTAAAAAATAAATAAAGATAAGTTAGTTTTATGAATGTGAAAATTTATAATTTATGATTATATAAAACAATTTTTCCTTCCATCTCCATCTATATTTTTTTTTATATGCAAATTGAGTTTTTGGTTGAGTGTGTAGACAGTTATATCTTCAACAATAAATAGAATTTAGGCAATTGTTCATTCTGAATGTTCTATTAATGCCTATCACATTTAATACATCATCATTTCACTCTCATGTTATGTATCCTCATTATCGGGAATTCTTTGTTATTTTTATTTTATTTGTTTTGTAACATATAAGTACAAAACTTTTAAAATTATTCCAACATTTTCAATGTAATTATTAATTGAAATTGTAAATAAAGAGTATATGAGTTTAATTATAGATATAGAGTTGAAATTTTAATTAGAAATTATAGACAAAATTGTAATAATTAAAGTTACATTCATATATCTTTTTCTGTCACCTAGGCTTGCAGTAAGCTATTGTTAATAGTTTAACTATAATTCATTTATGCCTATTATTTTGAAAATTTGTTTAATAAATTACAATACTTTTCCAGCATCGATCTTGTCCTAAACCGACTTGCATGTTTAAACATATGCTATAGATATATGTCGCTACATAACAAAATGGCATGCAAAGTCAAATGTAAAATGAGAACTCTTCACCTAAAATGAATAAAGTGGATAGTTTTTATAATGTATTGAAAAATAATTATTATGATTTTAATATTTCATAGTTTATTAAATATTTTTACCAATTAATATAATTTTAATCATCAACTTTTAATTAAAGATTATAATTTTACTCTTCATCTATTAAAGTAATAAATAGTATGAGATTGAATATGACTTATTATGTATTTATTAAAGATTTAAACATTATGGGATTTTACAAGGAAACTATATTTTATTAAGGAGGAAGTGATGAAACAGTAGTACGTACCTTATAAATATAGACTTTCTTAATGTCACACTGCTGATCGTAGTAGTAAAAATTCTTGAAATTGGACAAACCCCGTAGTTCCAATGATCTCAAACAGAAATAGGTAAGGTCTACATTTGTTGTGCTTGGACCTGTATTATCCTCTGCAACAATTGTCATCAATCCCTCACAGTCTTTCACAATTAGATTTTCAAGTTTCTCAATATCTTTGGCCAATGATGCCGGAAACACACTTTTAAGGCCTTTACATCTCTCAACATGTACTTCTTGTAGATGGTGCATGCTTAAAATTCCATGTGGATCATCATTCCAAACATTTTCTAGATTTGGCAGGTTGCATAAAGACAAATTCTTCAGGGAAAAAAGGAGGGTTGGTCCCCTAGAAGTTTTTTCTCTGTCTTGTGTTGTACATTTGACATCAAATTAGGTTTTCACATAACGACAGTAAAAAACTTCCAATGTTTCCAATTTAGGTAATAAAGGAAGTAAAGGTAAGGGAAGCACTACATCTGATAAAAACTGGCAAGCACCCACAATCAATTTGGTCAAGTTACTGAAGCACAAGTCGGGGATCTGCAGTGAGCCATGTCACATAAAATTAATTATTTATAAGAGTCAATAATTTGAGTGTTTTTTTTTTAATTAGTACTCTACAAATATGAAATATTCCCTAATTTGATTGATAATTATTTTTTTATTAAAAATCTTGGTTAACTATATATTTAAGAGAATTTTTTCTACCGAATCACTTTTTCGAATTTACATTTCTTGGCTTCAACACCTTGCAAACGAGTTAAGATTTGAGATTTAGATTTTTATTAAGTTATTGTAACATCAAAATTTGTGAATGTTCCATTGTTATAGTGCCTATCACCTTTCGTAGTTTATTAAATATATTTTATGAATTAAATAGTATGACATTATATATGAGATTATGTATTTATTAAAGATTTTAATAGTTTAGGATATCACAACGAAAGTATATTTTATTAAGAAAGAAGTGGTAAAGTAGTATGGACCTTTTCGGGACGGATGTCACACTGCTGACAGTAGTAAAAATACTTGAACTTGGGCAAACTCTGTACTTTCAATGACCAAATACAGCACGAGGGGAGCATAAACTCTTGATTTGTTCCGCTTGAATCTGCATTACCCTCTGTAAAAATTGTCATCAATCCCTCACAGTCTTGCACTACTACATTTTTAAGTTTCACAAACTCTTCGGCTACTGAAGTCGGAAACACACTTATAAGGCATTTACATTTCTCAACATATACGTTTTGTAGCTGCTGCATTCTTAGAATTCCATGAGGATCTTCATTCCAAATATTCTCCAGATTTGGCAGATTGAATAAAGTTAACTTTTTCAGGGAAAAAAGGAGGGTTGGTCCCATAGATCTCATTTTTCTGTCTTCTGTTGTGCATTTGACATCAAATATGATTTTCACAGAATTACAGTTCATAACTTGCAAGCTTACCAAATTAGTTAAGAAAAGAAGTAAATTGAATGGTAGCAGTACATCTGATAAAAAATGACAACCATCCAATACCAAAGAAGTTAAGACAGGGAAGTAGGAGTTTCGTATGGGCCATAAGCCAAACCATAACTCATGTAACTTCACCTGCAAAAGAAATTAGATTTAGAAATTTATTTTCGTCACATCCAAATTTTGTTTAACTCTTAACTTTTGGGAATACTTACACCTTTTGTATAATAATAAAAATAATATAAGTTATATATATATATATATATAACATTCTAAGTGAGAAAATTTTTAAAATAAAAAATAATAACTATTGTTTTATCCGTATGAAAAATAACAACTATTAATATAAATTATTGAATTATAATTTAAAATAACATTAAATCCTCACTATATATAACCACCGGATTAAAAAAAATATCTTATTAAAATACTTTTATGCTATTTTCTTCTACTGAAAATTACATATGTTTTCATTTAGTTTGACATGGCCCAAGATTAAAAAATCTAATTTAGTGAAGGTAATTTGATTAAATTAAGTGAAACTACACTTTTCTTGATCATTTATTACTCTACTATTCTCTATACGAGTATCTGTGATCAACCAATATCAATTTGAAAATCATTAACACTTAATTGTTAGATGGCTTAGGATTTTTTCTATGTTAGGCAGTTAGCTTTGTATTGTTTTAAATCTGTATTAGTTAATTATTGAGTAGAAACACTCTTAAGGTCTATATAAGATTTTTATTGTGATTCATTTATGCGAAATGCTAATACGAAAAGGTTATCACATTCATAGCAATATTTCACTCTTTCTTTTCATTTCATTTTCTAATTTTTTAAAACCATCCACTAATACAAAATATGCTTATAATTACACTCATTATATTTATATATGAAAAAAATTTTAAAAATATCTATCATCATATTAATATATATATATATATATATTAAATAATAATCATCATATTTAAATATAATAATAATTATTAAACAACTATTATAGTAAATTTTATTTATAATATAATTTAAAAATAATCATTATTGTATCTACATACAAAAATTATTACTTTTAGAAGTTTGTTATATTAAATATAATGACGATTACTTTTACAATGACACATTGTAAGTAAATAATATAAAGACAATTATTGATAGAATTGTGTCTAGATCCTATTTAATCTATATTCTAATTTTTTTTTCTTTCTTATATTCTTCATGCTTCTTTCTTGCTAATCCTTGTCACACCGTCATGGTGGGTCTCTCTCTCCTTATTCTGAGCATATCTCCTCATTCTCATGTAACATCATATTTCACTTTACTTCATCTTATCCTCATCATAAAAAAATTATATATATATATAATTTTATTTTCTAAAATTATAAATATTTTAAGGCTGATGAGTTTATCTAAATTAATCAAGTTTCTTGGGATGAGTAAACAAATTTTGTCCTAGAAAACAATATTTTATTCAATTTTAACATTATTGGTTTTTTTTTTCATATTTTTGTGTGACTTTTTCTTCGAATTTTATTTTAATCTTACAAAATCCAAAAAAAGTTCACGAAAAATTCATCTAAAAATAGAAAATTTTAAAAATAAAATTTCTCGAAATATGATCTCTCTAATAGTGTAATTTCCGACTTAATCTATAATTACTTTTTATATTTTTATATTTTGAATGAGTGAAATTATTGGTGTATTTGTATGTCATTTTAATATATCCATTTTATATATTAATTCTGTTATTCAAATAACTTCTTTTTAATCAAAATATTACATCTTTTCTCTGTTAATCAAAGACATTTTAAATTTTATAAAATTTAAATCAATAAAGATAACAATAGATACTTTTGATCAGTAATATAAATATATAGATAATTTATTTGAAAAATAAATATAAATACACTTATTATTTTTATTTGTAATTTAATGATTAAAAATAAATTAGAATGTTAAATGATAAAAATAAGATACATTTTTTAATTTCTTATTTTTGAAATAAATGAATTCCTTTTATAATATATATATATATATATATATATATATATATATATATTCAAATTAAGTGTAAAAAATAGGAGTTCAAAAAAAATAAACTACCATTCTAAGTTGATTTATTATTAAAGTTTCATAAATTAAGTAAAAAAAATAAAATTATTCATAGATTGTAGTAACAGATACCATATATGAAACGAAACTAATTTTCAATCGTAAAGTTGTGAGAATTACCTCCTTTGAGTCCTGGAAAGAGTAATTGAGGCGTGGCAATAGTTGGAGAGTCAATGAGGTGAGACGAAGAAACACAAAGTCTTGTGTTGTTCTTTCTCCTTCTGCACCCTTTTCATCCTTCCCAAATATTTCTACCAACTTCCCACAGTTTCTTACATAAAGCTCTTCAAGTCTGATAAGATCTTTGGCCACCCATGCTGGAAACACACTTTTAAGACTACTACAATCTTCAATACTCATATCTCGTAACACTTGAAAGTCAATAATTCCCTCTGGATCCTTGTCCCATACATGCTCTAGTTTTGGTAAATCATATAAAAACAATCTTTTCAAACGGATTATTCCCGAAGCTGTTCTCACCCTCATCTCATCACTGATATTAAATATCACCTCTGCTGAACTGCAATCCCATACTTCTAACTCTTCCAAATTTTCAAAGCAGGAAAGTAAATGAGACGGAATTACATGCACTAGAGTATCGCATTTGGATAAACCCAAGCTTTTCAAATAGCCAAAGCTGATTTGCTGCACCGAATGACTGCCAAGCCATAGATGCTGAGTAGAATGGTCAAGACGCAGATACTCAGTGTATGTTAAAGTGAGCTGTAAAATCAGGAAAAAAGAAGGTGGTGTGAGTCATAGATTCAGCAAAAGTATATTATTTACAAAATTAAAGCAGTTTATAATGTTTATAATTGACAATATAATATAAAATTGAAGTTTATATTATTTTAAATAAAAAGAAAAATTTTAAGATAAGCATAGGATCTCTTTATAACCACACTCCTGCAAGCATTTTAAGATGCTTTTCAAATAATATCAATCTTATAGATTTACATAGAAGAGTATGTTTCTAGTCTTTTTTTTTTTTTTAAATTTAACATTTAAGGGACAGTTTCTAATCATTAAAAAAAAATCAAATTAATAAAAAATTTAAAATTATTTTAAATTTAAAATTATTAATTTATTATTATAAAAAATATTATAATACTTAATTTATTTTCATAAAATCAATTTTATCATCTCATTTTATTTATCTTACCTTATTTATCTTACCTTATTTATCTTAACTTATTTATGTTATAATTTGATCTTATTTTTAATTAAAATAAAATTTTTCTAACAATTATCACGATAATTTGTATAATTTTTATTTTAAAAACATAAATTTTAATATATAAAAAAACTATTAAATTATTATAGTAACGATTTTGTAACTGTATTACGTAAAATTCACCAATCAATTTTAAATTGAGAGAAAACATAATAAACATGTTAAAAGACTAAATGGAATGCATAAAAAAAAAATAGAAAACAAGAATATAAATGAATAAAAGGACTTAATAAAATTTAATATTTATAAATTTCAACATACTACTTATCATTTATGGCTTTTTATACTAAAAACAAGGATTTATAATTTCCAATCATGCTTTTTCTATCTCTCAACAGAAAAGTTAAAAGTTCATAAATTAGGAGAAATTGTATTAAAGAAATGAATAAGTACCTTATCATTGAAAGCTTTTTGTATGGTGGCATTCAAGTCACCTTCCCACTCCCATTTGGCTTTTTCTTCTCCTTCAACACCAAATATATTTTCTAACTTTGGTGCTGTTGAGAGACCCTCAGTGAATGTTTCCATCTGGTGGCATTCTCTTACAATCAATATTTCCAGTGATGGGAATTCAAATTCACAGTTCTTGTTACTACAAAAACTTGCGAAGTTGTTTAGCCCCACAAGTTCTATAGTAGTCAATTTGCTAAATTCAATTTTCATCATTTTGTCTTCTTCACTTCCATCATTGGTTACTATTTGCTCTAGTGCATTACAACGAATTACCTTCATGGTCTTGAGTTGACCCATGCTTTTGGCTGTGGAGGATGCCATTAAATTGCTTAATCCCGGACAATAGTTCAGTTCCAAATATGTCAAGTAAGTCAATGATACAGAGGGAGGAGCAAAATTGCTCAAGTCGTGGCAACTTTTTAAGCTCAAAAGCTCTAGTCTCTGTAGAACTTGGTCTCGTTCAAATCCTAGATCCTTTATACTTGAGTCACGCAAAAACAATTGCTTCAGCTGTAATACGGTTCCCAATATTTGCTGTGGTGCAATGTTTGCTCTTGGCACTAACTCTAACAAACTAGAGGAATTCAATTTTAACTTTTCTAGATTTGGCATTCTGTAGAGAAACTGGTAGAGAAGATTCGCCCTTGGGACTGAGCTCAAGACAAGCTCTCTTAAACGGTGCATTTGGTACTTAAAAGATAACAACTTTTGAGCTTCCTTGAAGCTAATTTGCAGATACTCCAAGTTGGGGAATACCTTGAGAAAAAATTAAATAAAAGTAAATACTATAAATAATGAAGTAAACACCTCCTGCCCCCCTTTTATTTCATACCAATTCACCACTAGTTTAAATAATTCACCATAAAAATTTAAAGATGTATATAAACATGTATTTCACTTTCTTACTTTAAAATATAAAAACACTAAATTATTAAAAGATATTTTAAATGAAATAGCTGACGAAAGACTGTCAATTTTTTAATAATACTTACAATGAAAAATTTAATAATAATAATTTTATTTTAATAAACAATTATTATGAATAAAAAGTTAACAATAAAAATAAAATAACATTCCTTTATTTCTTTTAAAAATATATAATCTTAAAATTTTTTATTCAATTTATATTTCATTTCTCTTCAACCAAAATAATATTTTATTCTTTTTAATTCTCACATTTCTATTTTTTTTAATTTCTTCTACTTACTTTTCTATGTATCTCTTTTTATTCTGCACCAAATATATGATAAAAATTTGACTAAGTATTAACTCTGACAAAAATGAATATTGCTTACCTTTTCAGTTGACAGAACATATTTTTCTTGTTCATTTGTTGTTTTAGCAGTTTCTTTGGGGAATATTATAAAATTTCCACACCTTCTCAGTTTCAACTTCTTCAATTTTGGACACTTTATAGGATGTCTCCCCTTGTAGAATCTCTTAATGTTTGATAGCAAAATTAATTTCATGCAGGTTAGTTCAGGAAACACCAATGGTTCATTACTTCCTTCTGATCCATCTTCAGATGCAACAATTTCTACCATTTTCTCACAAGACCCTACCATCATGTTTTCAAGCTTTTGAACATCTTTGGCCACGGAAGCTGGAAACAAATTACTTAATTTATCACAGGAATAAACTCGTATACTCTGCAATTTTTTGAAATTAAGAATTCCTTTTGGATCTATGCTCCACACTTGCTTCAACTTTGGCAGATCATATACATGAATAAGTTGCAAATTTGTGTCAATCCCACCTGATGCATCTATTTCTTGAGAATCTTTTATTTCAAAAATCACTTCCACTGACTTGCAACTATCAACAGTCAGGTTTTCCAAACATTCAAACCATCCTTCCATGTCACTAGGAAAAATCTTATCTAGTTTATCGCATTTTTCAATGTGCACATCAATGAGACTGGAAAAAGAATCAACACTCACTTCAGTTCCCCATATATTTGTTAACATCTTCATTTTGCTAAGGTGGATTTCCTCCAACTTAGGAAAGACACATACCTACACTTTGATGAAAACAACTAATAATTATGTATAGAAACTTAAGAAAAATACAAAAGAAAGTATGATCAAGAACTCTAAACATAATCTTAAGTCAACTACAAATATTTACTTATTTGCACCAATTCATACCTTCTCGACACTATTTTCTTCAATCTTAAAAATCTTCTCCATAAACAGACACTCACTAATGATGAGGCTTTTCAACTTCTTCAAACTGCTAGCCACAGACAATGAACATAAATATGTCAACTTATCACAATCTTTCACAGTTAATTTTATCAAGTTTTGAAAGTAGAAACTTGACGTGTGTTGGTCACTCCATATCTTCTGGATGTTGAGTGAGGATAAATTCAAACTCTCTAAGTTTGGAATTTCAACCTGAAAGCACATAATTAGTCAATATCTTTACAACAATTGAAAAAATTATTTAAAAGTATAAGAAAAGTACGTAATATCATACCAGTTCACCAAAAAGAGGTGTCTTCTCCCTTTGCTCATATTCCGCACTAGTTGTTTGAGCCCCTACTTCGGTATAAAAACTGGTAAATGATGGTAACGATTGGAGTGTCACAGTGTTCAATTCAAGAAACTTAACCTTACCATAATCCATTGGTATTTGAAGGATCTCTTTTATAGATTTACATTCAGAAACATCAATTGTTTCTAAACTAACAAGAAATTTATCCATTCCAGAATTATATTCATAAATCTCACATGTTTCTGCACTAGTTGGAAATTTAACCGTGTAAAAGGAGAAGAGGTTCTTCAATTTGTAACAAATCTTGACCTTGATGGTTTTTAATTTCGCGAATAAAGCAACTGTAACTAGACCGTAATATATCATCTCTAAGTTCCCCAGATTGTATAGGTATAGAGATTCCAAATTGGGAAAAACATTCTCACAATTAGATAATTCTGTTGAATTGACATATTTGACGTCATCGTTATTTATGATAGATAAGTCTTTCAGATCTGGAAATCCATCTATATTTAACTCATTAACAACATTTTGAACACCATCTACCTTTCCCAACAACAATCTTTGCACTCTTTTAAACAGCAATTTTATGCCTTGTTGGGAATGAATGTTAGTGTCATCCTTCAATTGCAATGCCAAACATCTTAGTGCTTCATACTTACTGGGCATTCTGAAATCTCCAATTGAAACTACATTCAAGTCTCCAATCACAATCTTGTAATTGTTTAACTTGTCAAAGAACAAGTCATTGGGCAAAACTTTTGTACATGGGATGCTTAAGTCCACCACTTTCAATTTATGCAAATGTTTTAGCTCAGAAAGAAACGAAACCTTACTTTGGTTTGTCTCTGCCAATATTTTGACCAAACTCTTTCTTATATACAACTCTTCCAAACAAGTCAAACTTGATACAAGATTATGTGGAATCATCTCCACTTTGGGACAATTGCTGATGTCTAGTAATTGCAGCTTATCTAGGCACCCTAACTCAGTTGGTAAATTTTGAATTTGAGATCCAGAAAAGCTAAGAATTCTTAATTTTTTCAACTCCCCTATGATGTACAAGTTGCCACTTAAAGTGCATCGCTCCAAACAAAGCATTCTGATGTTTGATAAGCATTTAATTGAAGATGGTAAACTAGATAGATAAAAACCAATCAATATTAAAACTGTGAGATTTTTCATTCCTTCAAAAAAACTCTCAGGTATTTTCAAAGATGGATCATTAGAGTCTATTTGGAAAAATTTAAGTTGAGAACAATTTATGACTTGAGGAAGCCCGTCAATGATAACACTATTGCATATAGAAATAGAAGTACACCTCTCGAGTTCAGGCCAAACATCTAGTTTGCCATTTCTTAGAGTAAAAACATTTTGATCCTTGTGTGCTATAGACAAAGCAGCATCTCGAACCATATCATGCATATTGAAATGAGTATTAGAACCTCCATCCAACACCAAGCCCGAGTCTTTTAGCTTTTGGATTGATGTATCAATTCTGTCCCGAGCTTCCCCAAGCGAATAGACCCCTTCAAGTATACCCAAACCAAAACAATACTTCACCAAGTCCAGAATTAGTGGTTGATGGCCCATTTGAGCACAAAGTAAGAAAATAGACTTTATTTCCTCATTTTCTAGATGGTCATAACTCATCTTCACTGAAATATCCATAGATGTTTGCACTCCCACCAATTCTTGCCTTTTAAGTTTTTCTAGTGTAGCTTCCCATACTGACTCGCTCTTACTTCTTAATGCCTTTGCAACTGTAACTATTGCCATTGGTAATCCTGCACAATACTTCTTCACAATTTCTTGTTTAGAGACAGACATTTCATTAGGTATTCTAGCCACCTTTTGAAACAACACCAAAGCATCCTTGTCATCTAACTCCTTTAGACAGAAAGTCGACTTTACATCCATTTCATCATACAATACCTTTTTATCCCGTGAAGTTAGCAAAATTTTGCACCCCTTATGACCATTAAGGATTTTTTTTTCTTTTAACACTTTGCGATTAAGATCCTTGTTATCATTTCTTAAATCATCATCATCATCATCCGCAAGTGGAATGCCTAACTTGTTTAGGTCTAATTTGTCCCAAAGATCATCCAAGATTAAAAGGGTGTTTCCCTTCTCTTTCTTTAACCTCCTCCGTAGACAATCAGCTCTCACATTTTCACCTTCTCCTTCCAATCTCAATCCTAACACGTAAGCAATTTCTTCCTGGATTTTTTGTGGATTGGGATTGGCTGTTATTTCTACTTTAACCACCACATCAAACAGCCTCTTGCCTTTAGCTTTCCTTGCAATTTCTTTGATTAAAGTGCTCTTACCCACACCACCTGGCCCATACAATCCTATCATTCTCACATTGGAATCTTCAAGTTGTTTCATTAGTTTTTCCATTGTGGATTTTGTAGAACCAAATTCTACAAACCCAACATTAGACAATGTGGCTTCATTAGATGTTACATTTTGCCTATAAGCAACTTCATCAAACTTGGGGGACTCATCAATTAACTTTTTAACATTCACCTCTATCTTCTTTGCTTGTCTGCCTAACCTATGTCTATTCCACAAGTACCGAAAAACATAACAATTAGGTGTCTGAGCCCTTTTGTGGCCTTGATCATTCTCAAACTCCTCCAATATAGTCTCAAATTTACTCACTTTCTGAACCCATTCTGTAACCTTACCTTCAACGTTGTGTAGATTTTTCTCAGCCTCATCACATTGATGATCTATCCTCTCTTTTTCAAATCCAAGATCCTTAATACTATCATTTAGTTCAACAACATTTTGCTTGTATTGGACGATGTAAGTCACGTGCCGAACACTGTGTTTCCATACAAAATCAATCACTCCTTCGACAACTTTCTCAAAAGGCCCGAAAATGTTCATTCTTGGAGTCTGATTATCTTTTACAAGGTAGGACTACATCTCTTCCCCAATAAAATGTAAAATGAAAACATATCAGTCAATAACTAAATAAGAAAAGGGGATTATGTTTAATCAATAACTAAATAAGACTTTAATATTAACATTTGTTTTATGTATTTAATACCTTTAAAAAGTAGAGAATTTCCTATATGTGATAACATAAAGAAAATTCTACCAATAAAAAAAATTAGAAAAGTCTTAGGAGTTTAGGTCAGATTCTTAAATAGAGGCGGTATCTATACATCTATTAAAAATTCTCATAAAATCCATAAATATATGTATGTCTTTAAATATAAATAGACCTTTTATAAAATGTAACAAAATTTAATTAAAAATCACATTTCCTCCTTCAAAAGACTTTTTATAACCTTAATTGAATATAACAAAACTAGTTTCTATCATTTGAAACTCTTAATTAATATAATAGGATTTGTTCTTGTTATTAAAAAAATGGTCTTTAAAAATTCTTTGAAATTCTAATCCAATATATCTTATCTAAATCTTTGATAGTTCTCTAAACTCTATTTTTATTAATTATCAGACTTTTCTATTTTATTTATCACCCATAATCTTTTTTTTTTTTCATTTTTTAAGATTATAAAGGCATTCATGTAAAATATTTTACGCATATACATGATAAGCATTTTGTATTTTGTGTAAAAGAGAAAACATTGTGTACAAGAGGATGCACTAATAAAAAAAGAGATTTTATGATGATTATAATACCTCGATCATAATAAGTGACACGGTCGTAATTTTATAAATATAGTAATCAGTTATGAATTGAATCAGCATAATAACGACTTACAACATAAATGTTTTTAAGAATAAAAAAAATATTTTTACATTCACTTTTCCTAACCATCTTCTTTACCAACACTCTCACCCTTGTCATCTT
This sequence comes from Macrotyloma uniflorum, assembly GCA_016859785.1. Lineage (NCBI taxonomy): Eukaryota > Viridiplantae > Streptophyta > Magnoliopsida > Fabales > Fabaceae > Macrotyloma > Macrotyloma uniflorum. The sequence continues at coordinate 499,381 of BDMB01000098.1, read as the reverse complement.
CTTCTTAGTCAAAACTCTTTGTTATTGTCTTTATCTTCTTCTTTGTGGATAATGTTATTATTTAACAAACCCTATATATCTTAGATTGAAGGAGCAAGTCACAAGAAAGTATTCTATATTAGGACACGTGGTAGATTCGATTTCGTGAGACTTGCAACCCGCCATGAAGAAAGTTGTCAAGAGGTTGAAATTATCGACACCAATGAGAGATCCTTCGATTAGAGGTAGAATAAGGAAAGGTCAAGCTAGGTGAATAACCGACCTCCAACAATGCAGGGAAGGTAGATCTCTCTTACAATGTCGACGAGTTTTAATGCTAATGCACGAACTTGATGTGGGAGAACTATAACCAAGGGAAAAGGAGGAGGAAAGGGAGCATGGGAAAGGTGAAATATAGGAAGACGCAAAAGTGGAGCTTGAGGAGGCATGGGCATGGTTGTAGCGGAGCAAAGTGTATGGCCCCAAGACAAGAAAGAAGAGATTGATATGCAATGTGTGTAAAGATTAACATTATCTATGGACAAGATCCGAAAGTAATGAATAAAATCTATAAATAAAATGTAACTACTTAAAAATTAAAAAATAAATTATACGTAACATTACGAATGTTTTCAATACATAATTGTTTACTGATAACATTTGTAAATAATTATCTATCCGAAAATAAATTATCCACTGACCTCCATATAGATTTTTAGTGTTTTCGTTGGTATATAATTAAGAAAAATAAATTTTTTATTAAAAAGTTAAATTATAAAAGTAAAAAAATAAAAATAGATAGTTATTATTGAAAATAAACTTCATTTCTCTATAAATATCAAATACTAATATTTTTAATTTTAACGTACATGTAAAATATCTAAATACTATTACTATTAATTAGCATAAAAATTATGAGTTAAGAAATAAAAGATCATTAATTAAGGTAACTATTAACTTTACTAATACTTTTAAAGGACATCTATATAAAAAGGAAACACATATTCGATAACTATACATTAAAGTTGGGAAATTTGATTCAATTATGTTAGATATCTACTAGGATTTAATATTGGAAAGATATCCACCGATAACTAATAAGCATAACATATAAAAGAATATGACTCTACTTTCAACTCAAAAACTTAAAATTACAAGTTTGTGAATTTTTTTATTTACATATTATTCAATTTTCTCATTTCTACCTAATGTGAGGCTTCAACTCACTTTAAACTATAACAATCTTTCTTTTAAGTATGAATCATTTCCACATTGGTACACTTCCTCTTTAGTAGAAGCATTTTTTTAATTATAAGTACTTGAGTTGTGATCTTTACTTTTTTTTTTTTATTTGTACCACCATTTTATCATAATGGAATACACTTTCTTAAAATTTATGCTATGAAGATTTTTAATACAAAGATCCACTAACTTAAGATATCTCACCTACTCCTTGTCAGCTAGACAAACCTAGTTTTGATACCATTGTTATATTTCAACTTAAAACTAATTGACATTAAGTGAAATGACCTAACATATATATATAACTTCAAGAATTGAAGCACATGTGGACATTCCTAACACCCCCCTCCCCAAATGTTTGTCCAATTAGGTGAATCTACTAGAATAAACATGACTAATATGAATTATAAGCTCTTCATAGAAATAAGACATGGAAACTTGTTGAACTTCCAAAAGGTTAAAAAGTCATTAGTTTCAAATGGGTCTATAAGATCAAGCAAGAAGGCAACTATCAAGTAGAATGATATTGTGCTTGATTAGTGGTAAAGTGATATGCTATGAAAGAAGACATTAACTTCAATAAATTTTTCTCGCTAGTTGTCAGATTAACTTCAATTAGAGCTGTTCTAGCTATGTGTGCTACATTTGATCTACATCTTAAGCAATTAAATGTAAAAAATGATTTTCTTCATTAAGAACTTGAAGAGGAAATATTTATGCTCCAATCAAAAGGCTTTAAAGAATAAAAAATTTTGTTTGTAGGTTGACTAAATCTTTGTAGGATCTAAAGCAAGCGTCCAAATGTTGGTACAAGATATTTGATTCCTTCATTATTAGTTTTAATTGCAATAGATCGAATTTAAACCATTGTACCTACTACAATAGGTTTGATGCGAATGATTTTGTCGTCTTGTTAATGTATGTGGATGACATGTTAGTAGTAGGCCCCAACAAAGATTGAATCAGAGAATTAAAGGTTAGGGAGTTTGATATGAAGGACTTAGGACCAACAAATAAGATTTTAGGAATGTAAATTCATTAAGACAAAAAATGTAAGAAGGTCTAGCTTTCTTAGATGAATTACTACCTAAAAATCTTATAGTGCTTCAACATGTAAGATTGCAAGCTAATGTCCTTCCCACTTCTTACTAATTTTAAGTTATCTTTAAGTATGACCCCTAGCAATGAAGTAAAGAGGATAAAAATGTCTCAAATATTATATGCATCAACAATAGGAAACCTTATGTATGTCATGATTTGTACAAAACCAAATATTGTATAAGTAATGAGAGTCATTAGTAAATTCATGGAAAATCTTGATGAAGAGCAATGAAGTGTCATTAAGAAAATCTTTAAATACATTAAAGAAACATCAAGTATTGCATTATGTTATGGAGGATTAGAAGTAGTTGCTAAAGGCTAGTTGATTCAAATGTTGCAGCTGATCTAAATAGAAGGAGATCTACTATTGGCTATATGTTTACACTTGTAGGAAGGGCATTGGTTATCCAACTTATAGAATATTGTAGCTTTGTCTACTATAAAAGTTGAGTACATGGCAGTCACCCAAGCATGTAAGGAAATTATTTGAATTAAAAGAATAATAGAGGAACTCGAGCATAAGAATAGAAGATTGTTATGTATTATGACACAAAATGATTTGCACATTGTACGAAATCCTGCTTTCATTCTATGACAAAGCATATAGGTATACGATATCATTTTGTTTAAAGTGTGGACATGTAAAAGATTCACACCAATGAAAACCTAGTATATGTTATAATAATTCTAGTTAGTTCGAAAAATTTATCTGGGGTCAATCTTACTATGGCCTATAAAAAAAATAAGCAACATAGATAACAAAGAATAAAACATTGTGTGAATATTTGATTAATTTAATCAAAATCTTCAATCCTACTATGGCCTATAAAAAAAATAAATAACATAAATGACAAAGAATAAAACATTGTGTGAATATTTGATTAATTGAATCAAAATCTTCAAGTGGAAGAATGTAAGAAGAGAAGTCTCACATTGGAAAAATTTTACTTTTGTGCTTAATTTTTTAATTATAAAAGCAGTACAATGATTTAATAATTTTCAGGCCCATGTCACGTTCTAATAAAAGATAGTACAAGTAAAGGTCATTACTCAAATATTCATGATTTAAAAATGTTTTTGCTAGAGTGGGAATGTTCCAAATGTGAAAGGGATTTACAACTTAAGGGGGAGATTATTAGAGTTCAAGTGTGAATTGAAACCTCATATAGGGTAAAGTTAAAAAAATTGAACAACATATAAGTGAGAAAAATCTACAAACTTGTACCCTTAAGATTTTGGGTCAAAGGTGAAATAATATTTTTTTATATAATTATGCTTACAACCCATTGATAAATCTCATCGATATTATTCCATTCATAGATACCTAACAAATTGGGTGTTTGGTGTTTCACTTTGCGTGAATAAGGAAACCATCTGTCATTATACTTGCAATAATGGACTCGATAAGTAAGCATAAAACTAGGCCCTTTGGCCTAATATTTGTAAAGCTTTAATGTTGCTCTAGTAATTCAGATTGATGAGCTTTGACCCTCCCCTCCCTCTCTTTCTTTTCCCTTCAGTTAGAGAAATTCTAAGAATCAGGTTCTAAGTGAATTTCCCATTTTACATTTTCTAATCTTTAAGAAAAATTGAAATCCATTATCCTATAACACATGGTGAAAAATAAAAACCAAGACTGAATAAATATTTTACATATATCTACTCTACATTAAGGATTACTAATTCTTGCATCTAATGATTCTCAACTAGTAGTTCTCCTTCAATATTTGTATGAAGAAGAATTTGGAATAGAGTCATATTGTGAGTAACTTTCTAACATTAGTGACAAATTTGATAGTAGTAGAAACAAAAATAAATTTAGTTATTTGATCGCTTCATACAATTTATAAGCAAATGTAAAGCATAATAGTAACTTGATAAATTAATTCCTATAGAAGTGGTAGCACATTGCACAATAGATCCTAGTTAATAACAGTTGAGGTTATGAAAGTCAGTGAGAAAGCATGAAACCAAACACAACGATTTAGAGTAAAGTGTAAACAAGAAGGAATTAAAGCATTAATACCAAACAGACCTACTATGGGTGGCTGTGGACATCTGGTGCTTAGCAAACAACTTGATTAGCTTTAACTACCTTTTTGTTTAGTAGTATTACCTTGATTTAGTTTTCTACCAAAACACAAATAGTGTGGAAGTCTAACAAGACCACAATTCCAAGAGAAAACGTGAGGTTAATTACTCATTTAAGCTAGAAAAATATAATTCATTTATTTTAATCTTCTGGCAAAAGTATATTGTATTACCTACACTAACTAAACCTACCTATGCACGTCATAATTAAACAATAGACATGCATTTGAATTTTATCAATACAAGCCTGTCTTAAAAACTTCACATTTAATTCATGACAAATCCCCACATAGCAGAAAAGGGATAGGGGACCTAAATTTTACCCTCTCTTCCCTCTCTTTTCTCTCTGGTTTATAAAAATTCTAAATTAACTTATTAGGTTGAGAGCGAATTTCCCATTTTATAATTTCTAGTACTAAGAAAAAATAGGAATCCATTGTCCTAGAACACATGGTGAAAAAGAAAAACCAAGACTAACTAATTATTTTACATATATGTACTCTACTTTAAGGACCACCAATTATTGTATCTAATGATTCTTAACCACTAATTCTCTTTCAATCTATGTATGAAGAAGAATTTGTAACAAAGTCATATTGTCGGTTTTTGATACCAATAAAAAAAATTTTACTTATTTGATAGCATGAAATAATTTATAAGCAAATCTAGATCATATTAGTGACTTGTCCATTAATTCCTTTTGAAGTGGGAGCACATGGCATAATAAATCCCAATTAATGATAATCGATGCCAGGAAAGCCACTGAGAAAGTATGAAACCAAACACAATGATTTAGAGTAAATCTTCTCATTCTCATACTTTAGGTTTTTGATACATTAAAGCAAAATAGACAAACATGTACACAAATCTTCAATAACAATTTAACCTGTTGAAAACCTTAAGCGATAAATCAAAAAAGAGCATACCTAGTTCTAAAGACGAAATGCAACGACGACAATGACAATGACTTGGAGCCAGTTTGGAGGTCGCGAAGGGAGGTAGGTAAGAGGCTCACGTAAGGAGGTATGGATGTTTGAAGGTATGAAGGGCTTCAAATTCGTTAGAAGGTGACGAAGCTTGGGTAAGTCACGAGGAAGGCTTGGAGGTGATAATGAAGCTTTGGATGGTTGGAAGTGGATACGAAGAGTCATCATTCATGTAAGAAGAAGAAGATGAGAACGACGACTTTGCGGAGGAAGGTTTCGATGGTTCTAGAGCACAAACAATATAGGGATTTAAATATTTCAGTTATTTCCCTTTTTTTTTTTAAAGAAAAACTATTTTATTCAATTTGTTGGTAACTTTGGTATATAGAACGTCATTCACTTTACCTACACGCAGATCTTTATGCTTCCCGCCTCTTGGCGCCAAAATTATATACTGACAAACACTTTATGAAAAATTTGTAGAGAACGCAATTTTATATGTGGATCTAAATCCGTACGTAAAATCTTTATATAAATGATAAATTACTTATGAATTTAAATTCGTAAATAGATATATGTGGAAAAATAAACATTTTCTTAGCCAGAGGTGAAATATATGATCTGACAAATTATGAGGGACAAAAGAAACTTTAATATAATAAGTGTTGTTTACAATTTTAATTATATAAAAAACTATTACAATAAATTTTACTTATATATAAATTATTTAATCAACATAAAAATTCACACTTTTTATATCATTTAAATATATGTAGGTTATAAAATCAATGAAATAAAAAAATAACTAAATAAAAAGTGATCGAATAATGATGAGTAGGACAAGATGGGAAAGCATTAGATGCAAGTGAATTTTTAATGGGAAATTGAAGAAATAAAAAATTGACATACTTGTATTATTTTTTTATTATTTTTTGGTAACTTCATAATATTTGCAAAGCCATGAAAAATTGTATGATTCAAATTTCTAAAAATCTTGAATAAACAATGAGCCGATGTATATAGATTGATAAAGTTACATAAAGAAAGGCACACACCTCTGGTATTGGAATTGGATGACCTAAAGTTGTGATTTCTCTGAAGAAAACCAACGCCAAGAAACACTGCCAGAGAATACTGAGAGCATGAGAAATAAAATGTTATATTCCACGCACTTTTCTTTCAAAAGGTTTCATCAGTGTGTGAGCATTGAGAGGTTATACCAGAGTTATACTTATCCATACATTTGATATGTGTACTTACTAATTAATTTAGGTTTTTTTTAATAATTCATCTAATCCTTTTTAAGTATCAAATTTCTTAAGAATTTTTGTTTTTAATTACTTATCATTTACAAAGTTTAAAGTTCGAGGTCGTATTAATTATTCTTTTATCAGTTATATTTTAATGTATTTTTTTTTAATTTTAAATATTTTATTCATATATCTATTGTGTTAAACGGAAAGAAAAAATGTAAAATGAAAAATTATACAATTATTTTATTATTACAATAAAAATATTTACTGTATTTCTTGATTCCTGTAAAAATAATCTTGAAGGACAAATAAAAAAATAATCTTAAATGATAGATAAAAAAAATAGAGAGAAATTTTTTAAGATTATCTTATTCAACTTTATTAAAATTTTATTTATATAATTTTTAAAATAATTATTGTAAAATTTTATAAATTTATTATACATAATCTATATATAATAATATAAAAAATATATATACCTTACTCCATCTACTGGGAAACCAGAATCAAGTGATACTTAATAATTAAATTCCAATTTCAGTGTCTGTAAAAAAAAAGTATATATTATATTTTTGCTCTTCTAAAGCTGAAAATTACTACTTTTATCCATAATATTGTATGATATTGATTACTTATGTGTTAAATAAAATGTCAAGTAATATTTTAAGTAATGTTATAACATAATATTAACATATAATATTTTGGAAGAAACTTTTAACATCTATAAAATAATGTTATATATATATATATATATATATATATATCTTAAAAGAGGAAATTATAAATTAAAATTAGTAATTTGAAATTTTTGAGGGTTAGAATTAAAAAAAAAAATTATATAAACTAAAATTCAATAACATATTTTGTAAGGACTAAAAATAACTATTTCAAATTTTATAGAGATTAAAAAAATGAAAATGAAAAATTATTAAGTTTAGATTGATAAAAAAAAAAAAAACATTTTTAAGTTTTACTTTTATTAACTTTTAAAATAAAGGAACTTACTAACTGTACATAAAAAATTATAGTATGAGGAAAGTTCTGATAAACGGAGCGTAAAACTCGAAGCGCAAACGTTTGTGATTAAAGATGACTCAAACATGCTTATGCTTGGAGTGTAATACGTTTCTTCTAGAACTAAAAATGAACAAGATGAAACCTCAACTTCAAATAGGAAGTATCAAGTTTTGATGAGTGTTTACCTGAAGAAAGCTTCGACGAGTTCAGTGAAAAGGGAAGAAGAAGACCAACATTGCAGAGTGAAATTTGTGCAACAAACATGGAACAGAGGAATCAGAATATAATCCACTTGCTTCGTGTCAAAATATATCAAATGCAGGCATGTTACTATTTCATTAATTATTTGCCACTTTTTGTGTTCACATGCTACGCTTGGAACGTAACAACCATGAAGGAATCATTATTGTTTTTATACAATTTCTTATGCAATTGGAAAGTTTAAAAATTAAACGTGATGTAGGTGAGAGAACGACTTTTGGGTTATAATAAAACATGTTGTTAGATCTACAATGTTGTAATAATTTTATTTTATTATTATTTACATGACTAGTTAGAAGGACTATTACACGTTTTATTTATTTAAGATGGTATACATGACCTATTCTTCTAGATATAAATATTAAACATACCAGACCAAGAAAAATGTGATCTAATAGCAATCACAACAAAAGTAGTCTATGCATGACTTTAATATATATTACTAAGTCTAAGATGTTTTATTCCACAATGATATAATTTTTTTTCCAATTATCATCCTCAGTTTTGAATCATTGAGGTGATGAATCATGTATGTTATCCAAATTCATCCATCGATAGATCAACTCCCGTAGTTATTCTACAATGACAAAAAAAAAATGTAATTTCTATAATCAATATCTCGAAATGATCTTTTAATTAGTTTTTTATATCTTTTAAAATAATACAAAATTTTAACGGTTCATAAAAAATATATATTTATGATTTTAACGTTAGTAATATAATTTAAATAGAGTAATTTAGGATAATACGAATATATTTTAACGGTTCATAAAAAATATATATTTATGATTTTAACGTTAGTAATATTAGATTTAACTTAATGAATTAGATCTGCTAAATTTTACTCAAATAAATTAAACCTAATAAATTTTACCCAAATGAACTATACCTAATAGATTTTATCTAAATGACTAGACCTAATAGATTTTATCTAAATGACTAGACCTAATAGATTTTATCTAAATGAACTATTTATAATGGATTGAGTTGATTTAAACAATATCCAAGTACATACATATCAAGTAAATAATTCACCTTACTCTCCAATATAGATATTATTGAAGTAATTTATTATATAAATTAGTTAAGAATGATTCTATACTATTTTTTTTTTAACTTTCAATTGATAAAAATCATTTTAATAATGATTTTTAATTATATATTATATTCATTTTGATGAAAAAGATTTAAATGCTTTAAATAATTAAGAAAATTAAAATTTTCAACTTGATTTATATAACTATTTAGAGAGACTTTAGGAAAACTATTTATAGGGAGAAGAAATTTAAATTAGTATTAAAATACACAAGACATTAATCACAACATGAAAAAAGAAATACTATCTTTTTTATCTATATATAATAAGATAATTTTCAGATTTTTTTTTCTTACCATTTAAACTATAACTTTTGAGATTTAACTTTTTTTACTAAATTACCGTTAATTACTTTAGATTTGTTTAGTCAACAAATAACATGCTATAAATTAATAAGATAGATTTTGTGAGTATAAAATTAAAATGTTAATTTTACATTAAATTTCTCCTTTTACTGATTTAATTTATTTTAACTAATTCTAAAACAGCCCTGATAGATATAAATTGATTCTAATCATTTATACAATTTATAATTCTATCACTTTTAAAAAAAATTGAACTAGAATAGAGGTGAACTTCTACCATGTAAAATTTTAGAAAATTATCTTATTCTTAGATTATAATTTAATTATTAATCTTGATCATCACTTTTATGCTTTCTTTCAAGTTGTAAAGTTTATTGATTCTTTGTATTGATAGTTTGACACGTAAGATTCTTGTAAACTTTTGATATCTATTGGAAATTTTTTATTAATATAGTTAGACAAACTAGATAATTCTTTATAAGTGAACCAATATAAATTTTGTGTAATTAATTTCCTTACATTTCTTATCTTGAATTGTTTCTACTTTTTAAAATATGAATCTTTGCATCTTGTTTAATAAAACTAATATTCATCTTGGATGATAATTCTTTAAAATATAAAAAAAAATACAAGAATCAATTCACCTTTTTTTCTTGTTTATTCAGTTATTCCTAACTGAAGAAGAAGCAAGTTGACTCTAGAAGGGGGTTGAATAGAGTCACCACACCTTTAATTTCTTTGTGGGTGGATATAATGTAGGTGAAGAAGTAAGCTTATGAGAACTCGAGTTATACTGATTCACCCTAAACTCTTGGGCTACGACTAGTTCTCCTTTAAGAGGTTCCACTATTCAAAACGAGTACACAATGCTACTCCTAGCTTACAACGAGTACACAATGCTACTCTTGGCTATAACGAGTACACTGAGCCACTCCTGCCTATCCCGTTCTAATCTCCCCTTGAGACTAAGAACTACGAGTATTCTTAATTACCACTCTTGGCTACAAAGAGAATAGTATTTGAGTAAAGACTAAGAAAAACTCTCACAGAGAGGGTATACAATAAGATGTTCCTGACTGAGACTCTAACTTCACTATAGAAGAATATAACAATGACTTTCTCTCTAAACTTTCTAATAGCTTTTATATGATTGTAATTGTTGTAATTGTTGTCTTGTGCTTGGTGCTTTTGCCTTTGTCATCCTCTACTTTTGTAAGCTTTCAAAAATATGATCGTTGTAGAAAAATCTTCAGCTTTAATATTCTTCAGATATTCTGATGATAATCTTCTGATATCTTGATTTAAGATTTTCCTCTCAATGATACTTCTTTAAAAACTCTTGATCTGATGACACCTATTAAAAGGAAATACAGTGCAAATACGAAATATATATTTTTTATAACAAACGGAATATTTCTTTTTATTTACGAGATGATATATTTGATTCTATAATTTCTTATTTAAATCTTCATATAATATTTCATTTTATTCTTTCAAATAATATGAAATACTTGATTTACATATTAAGCCAACTAGCCGTTATATGATATACTGTTCTTATGTATTTATAGAATGTTATATAAGCAACATTTCATTTAGCGTTATTACTAATTATAAGATAATTATTTTATAAACGTTTTTCTATTAACCTTTGACTTATTCAAAACTTATTTTCATTTATTATCATCAAAACATATTGTGTGCATGTTATTCAATAGACTGTCCGGGTTCTAACATTAATAATTTGCGTTTGAATTTTAACAATTGTAAGTTTATTTTCTATCTTTATAAATTTTTGCTCCATTTCTAAAGTACCACTTACACCTGATGAACGAAAGTTGACACCGAAAGCAAGTGTAAGACAAAGTCCCAATAACAGTCCTCTAACTTGACCTAGATGCTTTTTACCAAATATGACACCCATAACTTGGAGAGATATTAGATGCATTTTGTAAGTTTTGCAATAATAGTTCATTAACTTTGTCTTGCATAAGTTTATAAAAGAGTAATATGAGACAATCAAGAAACTTTGATAGAAGTTATGCTAACGTTCAACATTGTGGAGGAGATAATTTGAAACCTTTTAGCCTTATTAATAGAGTTAAATAAAAGATGAGAATATTCTTCATCTAATGGTAAATGAAAAGAGTAAAACAAAACAATAAACAAATATGAGAACATATTTTCTCTTTGCTCCCATTCTAATTTAGCAATGATAATCTCTTTAACTTAGCAAGACCCAACACAATCACCTAACAAAAGTACCCTCATAATGATCACAAATCCAACAAAAAGGAGCATCATAAAGCCATAAAAAAGGGGCGATCTCAATGTTATTAAAAATTGATCATTATAGCGTCATGGTAGATGCCGATGGTAGGTTTGTCATTAACCAACATGAAAAGCCGGTGACGACTCAAATTTTTTATGAAGACACATTGTAGCTATTTTGGCAATTGCGGAATTGTGCATCAAAGTGAAGTTGAATTTTCAACTACTAGAAATGATAAAGGGAGAGAGAATGTTAGTAGAAAAGAACCGATGGATATGTGTTGTAGATATCCTAGATATGCTTAGAAAATCCACAACAATGGGTTAATTGGATTCCTTTGGCTAAATGGTGGTACAATACCACATATAACACGATAATAAATGTCACTCCTTATGACATTATGTATGACCAACCCCTACCAACTTCACTACCCTACTTATTGAGTGAATCTACTGTGGAGTTATTAGGCAAAAATCTTTAAAAGAGGGAAGAGAAATTAAGCATTCTTAAGTTTCATTTAAGGAGAACTCAAGACAAAATGAAGCAATTGGCCAATAGACATAGAGTAGACAAACACTTTCAAATTGGAGATTTAGTTTATCTAAAAGTTCATTCTTATAGGCAAGGCTCAACAACAATTACAAGTAATGATCAATTGGCTCCTAAATACTATGGTCCTTTTTATGTGATTGATAAGGTCAGGATAGTGACGTACAAGTTACAATTATCAAGTACTTCTCAAATTCAAAATATATTCCATGTTTCTTAGTTAACGAAATACATCAATGATGCTACATATTTCTCAGTTTTTCCTAGCCATATTAACGATATTCCGAATATAGAGGAACCAGAATCCATTCTTGACAAAAACCTTTGTTACAAAGAGAGGACAAGCAATGACAAAAGGCTTAGTGCAATGGAAAAATCAGTATCCTGAAGATGCAACTTAGGAGTATTATTCTTATCTTCTTAGAAAATTTTTCACATTTTTGCAATCCTTATCCTCAAGTTTCCATGTATTATTTATTATATAGGCCTTGAATGGGCCTTATTGTTAAGTGAAAAAAATTAGTAAAATATACTATATATTTACCACTTAATTATCAATTTTATCTTAATTAAAGCACTAATAACCTCCCAAAAAGGAGAAATTCCATGTTTATCTTTTTGCAAGAGTAGTTATCAAAATCAGAAGAAAAATATTGCAAAATATCGAAAATATTTGGTAACAGAATAAATTTTTCTATTTTTCTGTTTTTCTTCAAAATCCAAAGCTGAAATGACGACCTTTTGAAATGCTTTCTACACTACAAGTGAGTGTGTTTCGTACATTCAGCACAAGATTTTTGCACCCCTAGTTCCTCTCTCTCAGTTTGTGTTCTCTTTATTAGTGAAAAATAAACTTGACAATAAGATTGAACTAATTGTTGTATGTAAACAGATGGAAGTTTGAGTACGGTAGAAACACTTGCTTCTACAACTATTTGTGGAATCATACACTCAAATTTTGGCGGTCAACCTCTCTTAATCGTGGGAGTTGCTGAACCCACTATCATTATGTACACCTATTTGTACAACTTTGCCAAAGATAAGGATTCCTTGGGTCAAGAACTCTTTTTAGCTTGGGCAAGATGGTAAGAAAAACATTTTCTATATGACCCAAGTTTGTTGTGCAATCATTGTCTAATTGATATAATTAACATCCCAGGGTTTGTGTATGAATTGCTCTTTTGTGTTTCTTCTTGCAATATTCAATGCTAGAAATATCACCAATAGATTTACAGGGATTACGGGTGAGATTTTTGGCATGTTGATCACAATCTTGTTCATTCAGCAGGCTATAAAGGTCATTTTGTGATATATTAGTCTAGGTATCAACCATCAAATGAAACATGATTTGGCATAAGACATGGGAAAAGGACTTTGATACAAGCTTTTGCAAGTTTAGGAAATTGTAAGTGAGTTTAATGTTCCTAAAGAGGGAGACCCAACTTCAGAAAAGTACCATTTTGATTGGTTGTATGTAAATGGATTGCTGGGTATTATATTCACCTTTGGCCTTCTCTATACTTCTTTAAAGAGCAGAAGAGCAAGGTCATGGATATATGGCACAGGTTTGTTAAGTGAATTTCAAGTGATTTGAGCCGTAGCATGGTTGGAGGGGTGAATCTGATATAGTTTGTTCGTTGTATAGGGTGATTTAGAAGTTTCGTTGCAAACTATGGGGTGCCTTTCCTGGTGGTAGTGTGGACAACACTATCATTCATAGTACCGAGTAAAGTGCCTTCTAGCGTTCCTAAAAGGCTCACCTCTCCTCTTGCTTGGGAGTCTACATCTTTACAACAATGGATGGTAGTCAAAGTAATATGTAATATTGCATAGTCACAATACTTCTAACTTCATTAGTTTCGGAGATTACTTACATAGCATTTGCTGTAGGATATGGGTAACGTTTCTCCGACATATATTTTGGCTTCTTTTATTCCCGCCATAATGATAGCGGGGTTTTACTTCTTTGACCATAACATTGCTTCCCAGATGGCTCAACAGAAGGAATTCAATCTCAAGAAACCTTCAGCATACCACTATGACATATTGTTGCTAGGACTAATAGTGTATATCTCTTGTACTTAGTTGCTTAATTGTCATTTACACTAGTGATATGAGTGAATTGATGATTTGCTTTGCATAAAAAATTTCAGACTTTGCTCTGTGGATTAATTGGCTTACCCCTTTCAAATGGAGTTCTTCCTCAATCTCCTATGCACACATTTGAATTCTTCCTCAATCTCCTATGCACACCAAGAGCCTGATTGTTCTCAAGAAACAGGTAGATAGGCCAAATGAGTATTGTTATTTGTAGTAACTATCATGATTGAATTGGATATTTGATGTTGTGATTTTTTTTAATGGCAGTTGATCCGAAGAAAGATGGTTCAAAGTGCCAAGGAAAGCATAAGTCAGAAATCCAACAATTCTGAAATTTACGGGAAGATGCAATCAGTGTTTATAGAAATGGATAACTGTTCAGATGTAGGCATATAAGCCCTTAATCCTCTTGCCCCTGTCTAATTAAGTCAATTGATAAATAGCTAAGTTTTCTTTTGGTCCTGAACTTGATTGCTTGTAGAATCATTTAGTGGTCAAAGAACTAGAGGATTTGAAAGAGGTTGTCTTCAACGGTGAAGACGAAGGACTTGACAACAAGAGTACCTTTGATCCTGAGAAACACATCGAGGCATATTTGCTTGTAAGAGTAAAGGAGCAAAGAGTGAGTAATCTCTTACAATCAATCTTTGTAGGAGCATCAGTCTTTGCTATGCCTGCCATGAAAAAAGTATCAACTTCAGTTCTGTGGGGATATTTTGCATACATGACCATTAATAGTCTTCCAAGAAATCAATTCTGGAAAAGAAACCTACTCCTTTTTGTAACATCTAGTAGGTGGTACAAGTAAGTAAAAGTTACTATTCTTTCACCATTTTCACTAAAGTATGAAACTTCCATTTTCAATGTTTTTATTCAATTAATTCTCTTTCTAAGATCAACCTATGCATAATTTTGGCAGGTTATTAGAGGGGGATCATGCTTCCTTTGTTAAGTTAGTACCTCACAGATACATAATATTCGACATTTTGAAACTTGAGGGGACTAGTCTACGGATATAGCCGAGAACATCTCGGTTATCCCTAAAACACATTGTAACCGATAATACCTCAGTCGTACTTTAGAGGTTACTGAGAACATCTTAATTATCCCTTTAGGTTAATTCAATTAGGATGACCGAAAATTGTTAGGTGGGAAACCATAAACACATACTTAAATATAATTAAGGATTAAACACTAATCACAACTATTACCATACAATAACAGAGTGTAGGAGAACATAGAAGTCATAAACTAGGCCGAACAAACTAGGACCACGAAAAAATAGTATAGGTAAGAGCAATAAATGAAAGGTAGTCCCTGATTCTGATTTGACATGCATTGAACTCTATTGAACCATTACTAACATGAACGTCGGAGTACCTTCGCAAGTACCCAACTCTTTTGTCCGAGGAGTAGCCGGAAGCAGAGATCAAAGGTGTTGCTAGGAGAAGTATCTAGTTCTAGTAAGAATAACATCATACCTTGAAAGACTTATTTCTTCATATTCAGCTGCATCTAGTTCTTAATGTAGAGAGTGAATATGTCTGATGTGGGACTTACCTGAGTTGGAAGTTTTGGGATTTTGAATTTTGAATATGGATGGCAAAATTTTATGCCTTATACCTAGGTAGTTAAGGTGATTTATCTTTCACAAGAATCGAGGTCTCACATCAAGTCGTTTTTCCTTAATGATGGCGTCTCTTCGAATCTCTCCTTAAGGCTAGTTAATCATGTACGAGTGGGGAAAACGATTCTAATTACCTCTCCTTTCTCTATGAATAAGTGTTTTGGCTTTGTTGTTTTCTTCGTGCCTCCATTTACCTAGAAAATCTTTGAGCGAACTTTGAGCAACTGGTATGATGTCTTTTATATCTTTTTCTATCACCGAAATATCGTCAAGAGAATTTTTCGAAAAGAATATGATTCTTGTTAATGATTTTACTGTTTTTTCTTTTCTTATGAGGAATTTACTTATATGTCTTTTTTAAATGAAATATGTTCTTATTAATAAATAGTTAAAATTTATCATTTTTAAAAGAATCTCATACTCCAAACCAAATTGTAAATGTTTTAGAAATTACTTTTAATTAGACTTACGTGTGAAGTGGAGAGTAAATGGTACGTATAGAAACTCCTCTAATGGACCTATTTCGGTTGTTATCACAAATATTAATCAAATAGATCCAGGGTTTTATTATAAAACCCAAACAAAACTTGTTAAAGATTTTTATTATTATTATAATACTAGTACGGATTTTTTATTATTAGAAACAATAACTAATATTTTTTGTGACCTTGAACACACAAAATGTAAATATTTCTCTTCTAATATAGTTTATTTTATAATAAAAATGTATGCACTTATAAATTAAATATTCGATATAAGATTATATAAAACACATATATGTAATTTAATATTTTTTTCATTCTCTCTTTTTTTTTTTAAATTGAATCACATTAATTTCTTTTTTAAATATTTTCTATAAATTCTGACAAAACACACTAACTTGATATTTGATGTCATTTTTTCTAATATGACACATGATAATATTAATATATATTGTTTTCAGAATTAAAATAAAAGAAATAAAAATAAAAAATTTGAAATTTAAGAGGATGATTCCAAAAAATGAATTTACAGAGAAAAAAAATACACATCTTCTAATTGTTTTCTTAAAATGAATTAAAATAAAAAAAAATCAAATATTTTGTAAACAGAATTTTAAAGATGAAAATTAAAAACTGTAATTATAAATAATATGTAATAAGATTTTTTTTATTAATAAATTATGTATTATATGTAATAAGATTTTTTAATTCATAAAATATAATACATTATTATTTTTTTTTTTGAAAAATTTATAAAGAAAAACTTTTTTATAAGTGAATGACAAAGATACGAAGAGTTATTAAAATATCAATAAGATAAATAAGAAATAATAAAATAATGTATGATTAATATATTATATATTAAAAGAGGGTTTTGTTATATGTTCTTTTCCTAATCGTGAGAGTTGTTGAATTTATTATCATTATGTATATTTATTTGTACAATTTTGTATGAGATAAAGATTTTTTGGATCAGTCTGGAGAGGATGATAAGAAAAACATTTTCTATTGACCCAAATATGCAGGTGAGTTTTTTTGGCATGTTGATAACAATGAACATGCTATAAAGGTCAGTTTGTGATTAGTCTAGGTATCAGTGAAACATGATTTAGCATGAGATATGAGAAAAGGATTTTGATATAAGCTTTTCCAAGTTTAGATAATGTTGTATATAAATGAATTGTTGAATATTATATTCATCTTTAACTTTTTTTATACTTTTTTTAAAGAGCAGAAGAACAAGGAATGGATATATATTTCATTTGCTGAATATTTCATTTTATAAGTGATATATGTTTAAAAATAATTTTTTCCAGAAAAAATATAATTAAAAAAATATAGATAAAATATTTTATTATTATAAGTGTGTAAATAACATATATTATAGACAAACTCATTATTTTTCTTAAAATTTACTATTTTGAGATGATTTGCATTAAGATTATTACTAGAAGTTACGATATTTAAGACAAATTTATTATTCTATAATGTATTTGTTTATTTTTATTCACAGCGAAACATTTAATACAAATTTTATGGTTAAATATTTTTAAATATCATTCTTAATATATAAAATAATAAATTTATTTAATATATTCTTTTCACATAAAAAATTTTAAAAATATTTTATTTTTAAAGTGATTATATTTTATTAAATATTATTCAAATTCTTGTAAATAATATTTTATTTTTAAAGTGATTATATTTTATTAAATATTATTTAAATTCTTGTAAATACGATACATATGATAGTAATTTAGTCCATTTGCTAAAATTTATACGTTAACAATTTTTTCATCACTTATACTATCAGTTATAAGTTGTATATTATAAATAAGATTTATTATAACTTATTTATATATCTAGATTTATTTTTTAGAATTCAAGAGTTCTTAGTTTTCTTTCTAGTTTTAATAATTTTTTGAATTCTATCTTTTCTAATTTTACAATCATATCTTTTAATTCAACTTTTGAAAAATTTAATTTTAATTATTTTTATATTATAAATCTACTGCTTTTTAGTTTCTTGCAATAAATTTTATATTTCTTATTATTTTTAATTGTTTTTTTATGATTTTGTAGATTCTTAGGGTTAGTTTTCTAATTAAATTCTCAAATCATTGTAAGGATTCAATATGTGGTAATTCTAGTAGGATGGTAACTTAAGTAATGAAAGATGAAAGTGATTGGTAAAATTTTAAAGAGGACTTTAAATAGAAAAACTTAACTTTTCTATCTTCGTTATCTTAAGTTTACCATCTCTCTAGAAAACTTTTTTTTTCTCTAAATTCTCTCTACCTTCTCTCTAACCAATCTTTCTCACCTTCAATCCCTTTCAAGATCTGAGTATACCACTATGAAGCTTGCGGAGAATAGATCTACTTGGACCAATCAGATTTTCAATTTGGGTAAGTTCTCCAATTTTTCTCCTAAGGCCTGAGAAGGAGATTTTGTGTTTATGGGTTAGATCTGCAATTTTTAGGCGCTTATAAGACCAATTGGAACTTCTAGGCGTTGATTTATAGGGGAAATTACTATTTGGACTGAGAAATTTGAGGTAAAGGAAGCTAGAAACTCCGATTCTTTTTATTCTGGGAATCTGTGTTTCATTGTGAATTGTTATGTTTTATTATGTTTTAAAATGCTTGAATTGCTTGTTGTGTGTAGGATCTGCGTTTTTAGAGCTTCGTGTGACCTGTTTGCAAAAATTCGTTGAGCGTAGGGTTCTTCGGGTGTGTCGGATTTTTACATAGATCTTCGGGTTGAAATTCGTTGAGCGGAGAACATAGGGCTGAGCGCGCGGTGCGCTCAGTGTAGGGGACTTGTGCTGCGCTGAGTGCATTGGTAAAAAGAAAAAAAAAATCCACTGAGCGAACTGGGACTGCGCTGAGCGAATTTCACCTGTTTGTTTGACCTTATTTGAGTTGAAAAGATGAAATTTGATATATGTATATATGTGTGATATTCTTAGAAAAGTGTATATGATGCATGAAATGTAATTTTGATGAATGAAAGTGATAATGGCCATTTGACTATGTATGTTAGAGAAAAGTAGCTATGATGATGAGTATGAATGGAATGTGGCATGTGGTAGAGTAGTGTGTATGGATATAGGGATATAAGCTAAAGTATCCAGACTTCAATGTGAGTTTCAGTCACGTAGACTAAGATCACATGTGGTGAGAGGTCGATGGAGGTCCCATCAGTTACTCAAAGGAGGAAGTTAGATGGGGCTACCCTGATGTTGTGAGTAGTGAGGGGATGACGCTGAGGTGAAAAAGACTCAGTTAGTCGGTCGTTATAAGACCCGTGGTCCATGTTTTGATACATCAGGTGCTAGCCTTAGATGTTCAAAATCCATATAGTCTTCCGGAAGACGTCAGTCTTGAATGTGGTATGTGATGTGTGAATGTGAATGTGACTATGTATAAAGTCATAGGTAGGCCCTTACACTTGGATGTGATTATAGACAATATCTTATGTAGTTTATATAATTATGCATACTCTTTTGTATCTCTAGCTTACCCTGTTTGTTTGGTGTCTTTGTTTAACTGCTATGATCGTGTTCCTTACACGGGAGCAGGTGCCAAGTCAGGAGAGGATTCTTCAACAGGGAGATAGTAGGATTAGGAAATTCATGTAATAGGATCCTTGTATTTTAAATTATAGAAAATTGAAAAATTTTATCAGGCCTTATGCGACGTTATTTTGGGAATGTAATAGAATTAGAATTAGAAAATATTGAGATATTATGAGTACTTTAGTATAAACTAGCATTTTGGGTTCGTTATAATCATTGATTGCAATTTGGATCATTAATATTTTTTATGTCTATAATTCAATATCTATACACTTAATTGAGATTGTTCAATTGAATTTGATCAATTATATCATAAATCAATTTTAAGTTTATGTAATTATTTTTTTTTTATTGAATCATTTCTTTCTAGATTGAATTGTAGGTGATTGTTGGATGAAATCTAGTAATTGAATTGCAAATGTGTAAAAACTTAATAGATATGAATTTATGATTAAAATTTAGACCTAAAAATAAATGATTTTTAATGATACAACATGAAAATTAGGAAACTAACTATTATTTTTACATAGAATTTAATTTTATTGTTTTTCTTAGTTAATAATCAAAACAAATAAGTAAAATCCTTAAATTTGACTCTTACATATTGAAAATCAATTTTAGAATAATTTCTTAGTTTTATTCGAGAAGACAACCTAGATTTTACCTTAGTTACTGCATGAATTTTGCACATAAATCCTTTGATCCATTTTTGGTGATAAAATGCAATCTAATCAAAATATTTTTGATGTCAAGAAGCAATTTGTGATTATTTTAAGTTAAATTTTTAGTATAAAAGAGTTAGGTTTCTTTTTATACATATTTTCTTTATTTTTTAATTGTTATTTTTCATCACAATTACTATTTTCTCAGTGTATGACCTGTTCGTTGAGCGAATTAGCCAATTTTTAGTCTTAGTTATTCACAATCTTGAATTTACTCAACAAATTCAATCCATAATTTTTTTTGTCATTTTCTGTTGTTTGTGTTTTTTTATATTATTTTTTATTTTTTATTTTTTTAATCCTTGATATTTTTGTGATTAAATGTATAGATCTTGTCCTAAACATCTATTATAATTTGATCCAAAAATTGATAGAAATTTTAATAAAAATAAAAATAGAAATAGTGATTCAATTTCTTTAAATTATAACATTTATGAAAATATGTGTAAAACAGCTTTAAGATAATTAGTAACGTATCATAATTTGATCCTTCCATATGATGATGTGCCTTTTGTGTTAAAAATTGAATTAATACACTTGCTTCCAATATTTTGTGGCCTTGTAGGAGAAAATCAAGATAAATATCTTAAAAAATTTCATATAGTTTTTTCTACCATGAGAAGTCGAGGTGTTTTTTAGGATCAAATTAAGCTTAAAACATTTTCATTTTCTCTATATGAAGGTGCAAAGGATTGGTTTTATTATTTGCCACCAAGATCTATAATTAGTTGGGATAACATGAAGAGGTTATTTCTTGAGAATATTTTTCGCCTCAAGAGCTACTTCTATAAGAAAGGAAATTTATGGTATTAAGTAGCTAGGTAGGGAAGATTTGTGTGATTATCGAAAGAGATTTAAATGGTTATGTGCAAATTTCCCTCATTACCAAATAAGTGAACAACTCCTTATCCAATACTTTTATGATGGAGTCACTATTATGGATAGGAGTATAACTTATAGTGTAAGTGATGGAACTCTTATGAATAAAACTCTCATTGTGGCTAGAAACTTGATAGAAATCATGACCACTAACTCAATAGTTTACAACTAGAAACAATATAGTTGTTAGGATAATATTTTAGGTTTAAACTAGATATTTTTTGAAGCACCAATAGTTGGAGAATAATAGGAGAGTGATGATACAATCATACAATTATTATTAGAAATATAGGAATTTGAAGAATTTGTAATGATAATTTCAAGAAAACACAAAATCAAGCTATAGGAATGCTTAAGAAACAAAGGAACTCAAATTGTTTATTGAATTAAGAACAGAGAATAAAAAATAAGGATTCAACCAGACTTTTTATATTACAATATGATAATACTTTACAAACTTCAAAATGAACTATATATAAAAAATACAAGGTGAGAAATGATAGTTATAATTGTCCTTATTGCCGTAATAAAATTGCTCTCTAACAGAGTGAGCTTTTTTTAGTTGGTTTAGGTAAGAAATCTCACTTCTTTACTCTTTTTATTGGTTTTGGTCTCATTATTTACTTATGTTAATAAACAATAATAATGTAATTCATCCATAAGTCATCAACTAAATGAATAGGAAATCTATCCTTTATCATGCATTCATTCAATTCTCTATAGTCCACATATAACCTTAAGGATCTATTTTTCTTGTCTACTAAAACAACTATGTTAGCAAATAGGCTATTACTATTGTGTATAACACCAAATTTCGACAATTTCTAACATAAGCTCATCAATAATATATATTTTTTATTTGACATACATATATGGTCTTTTGTTGACAAGCTCCACATTCTACCTTAATGGAGGCAAATGAGTAGAGGTAGCAATCACATATCCATACTACTTCAATATAGATTCAATCTAGTCTGAATTGTTAACTGTTTTGCATGAGTGGTGTAGTTACAACAAACACATCTGTATAATATTATTTCATTTTCATTTATTTTCATGCAATGAAGAAAAATTACATAGAAATAATCAATATGGAGAATCCTAAATGTAGAAAAGAAAAAATTATAGATTTAGAGGATATTAAGAGAAGAGAGGAAATCAATCTAATATTTCACAGTCCACTCTCTTTTTATAACTGATTATATATGTTATGTTATAGACTAATCATAATTTCTTTCTCTATTTTACTAAGATCTTTGTTACAATTCCTCCCCTACTAAAATCAACCTTGTCCTCAAGTTTGAGCTCATGGTAGATGATGATAGTATAACTTATAAACTACTTTACCAATCCTTTCAATCACTCAAAATGACCAAAAAAATCCCATATTCAATTTCCAAAAAAAATATCTCCTTCAATAATTTTTTTAAATTGCAACAACTTCAGCATAGTTTATAATAATTTTTCTATAATATTCAGTGATTCCAAGAAACTATCTCAATTACTGTAAATTTGTAGGGAGATTTGATTAATCTCCATGTAATGTGATGAACTTATTTTCCAAATGAAAATTGAGTGAAGGTGTTGTAATTAGAGATGTAAAGACCTAATGTGACCAACTAAAAAGCACCAAATACCAAATTTATACCAAATATCGATAAGAGATAAACTAGAAGGGTCAAGGAATGACCCCTAAATCTTTACTTCCAAACTTCTAATTAAGTCTTTAGTAACTATAGAATATTCATTACCTATCAGAAAGTTAAAATTTAGAATAGTTTCTATAGGTAGTTTCAAACAATGTGTCAACTTAGGTTGCATAAAATTATTTGAACTACCACTATCTAGCAACACTTGAATTATCAAACCCTTTAGGGTTTCTTGAAACTTCAAGGTACCCAATCTTGGTGCTCCTTTAATGCATTAGAGGATAAATAAATTTTTGGTTGAATTTTTACCTCAATACCAACATTATCAAGATATGTATCAATTTGTAAGACCTTTTTTTTCTAGGTGAATAAGCAATTATTACTTGTTGGAACACTTGTAAGTGGGACTAAGCTTTTCCTCAAAGGTATAGCACAAACCCTTTTCCCATTTTCTCATTTGACTTGCATCTAAATAGCAGGGGAAATCTTGTTCACATTGTTGGTTTTTGGGTTATTTAAGGTAGGATTGAGTAATAGTAGGAGTAGGCTGATGAATTTCATGGATTGAGTTATGGTATGGGAAGGTTCGTGATTTGGTTTTTTAGTTGAAAAGTATAGGTATATGATTTTGGTTTATAAACATATTTCATTTTGTGGAACTTAGCTAGAGAAACACATATGATCAATGTAGCTAGGTTTGTAGCAATTACTTCATGCCTTATATCAGTTTGGAGGTTTCTAGAGAAATAATATGACAAAACTTCACTATTAAGACCTTGAACAAGATTGGTAAAAAAAGTGAATTGAACATAATATTCTTGAAAAGAAAAAGCAAGTTAAGTCAACTTAAATAATTGAGAACAAGGACATTCATATGGAGAAGGACCAAATTCAATTTCAAGAGCTTAGGTAAATATTACCTGAAGAGTGAAATGGATTTGTACAAGATAAGATTTGAAATTGTTAGTAATGTAGGCTAAACTCAAGAGGGGTGAATTGAACCCTTTGAAAAATTTCAAGGTTAAAGAATCATACAGTAGGTTTTGAATTTAATGTTTCCAATGCAGAGAATTCAATTGTACTTTCTAAGATATGTTCAAAGATTCAATTAAAAATGCAAAATTAGTAAGAAGGATAAATGAGAGTATTACATTAGAGATTTATACTAGTTCACTCTTCAATAAGAGCTATATCTAGTTGTTTAATCATCCTAATTAGGTTAATCAACTTATATTTTCCAGTTTATACAAGAACCCTTCTAAAAAAAATCAGAAAACAATTATAAGCACAAGATTTTGAATCCTACAAAGTCAATTCACTAGTTTGTGAAACTCTATCATAGACCAAGCCTCTTGATCAGCTTGATCAATATAAGATTTATACAAAAGAAATATAAAAAAATAATACAAATTGACAAAATTTTCTGAATTGTGAGCACCAATGAGGAAAGAAGAATTGATCTTTTACATAAACAATATTCAATTTGAGTAAACACACAATCTCTTTTGCTTTTTTGCATTTGAAAATGATTGAAAAAAAATATAATTTTGTATAGAAAATATTGTAAATGAACTAATTTTACTATATAGAATTATTTTAATAAATTAATTTCATATTTAATCTATTAAACTAAGAGAGAAATCAAATTCGATAAAAATTAATTTGTTAAAACAAACTTTAACTTATTAAAATCATTAAAAATAGTGTTTTAAGTGATGTAATCGATTAATTTGTCATTTTAATAGATTAAACCACTAGTGAGATATGAAATCTTAAAATGATTCTACTAAACTTAACAAATTAAATTAAGGATTTAAACGATTAAGATGTTCTAAAATGTTTTTTAGCCTCAATATATAACTCATATTCTATACTAAAATTCTAAATAATCTAAGTCTAATTCTATATTTTTATTACTTCACTTTAAATCTTTATCTTAAGTAATAAAAAAGGTTAGAGATATTCAAATATCCATGAGTATAAATATCATCAAACTCTATCAATCTTTTGAAATTTATGTAATGTAAAGTAATGTTTATATCTCATTTATTATAATTTAACTTCATCTTTAGTTAATGAAAATTTTTAACACATTCTTATACATCGAGGATATAGAATGAAAACTAAATATCTTAAGAATATGAAGATATATGCAGTTTATAATAACGCAAAAATAAGTAAAACAATATATAAAGAAGGATAAGGTGAAAAAAATAACGTAGAAAATGTTGTGTGTTTATCTGTCACCTATTTTGTGAAGAAACTTTCTGATCCCATCTCCTTTTCTTCTTAACAATTATTTCAATAACATATAATAAGATACATTATTTAGTTACATGAAAATAACCTGTCAACTAACATATCTTTCAATTTTTGAAACACGCTTTCATTCTCTTATGTTGAATTTGTTTGAGCTTTTCATTAGAGTTTGGATTGTTCCAAAAATCTTTAATCCCTGTGGAAGGCCTTGATTTCAAGGCCTCCATCAATATGAAGATTTATCATCATCTTGTAGGTGACATTTTTCTTCTCATCATTCAATTTGAAGCGGAAACAGCCTAACAAAACTGCTGAAAATATCTTCATCTGTCTATAAGCAAACTCCTTTCCTAGACAAATCCGAGGACCAGCCTGCAAATGAATCAAAATTCATTTAAGATTACTGTATGCTTCTCCAAAGAAAAAAAAAAAAAACACAAATAGGAGTTAGATCATGCGCATAATTACCTTTTGACCTCCTTGACCTCTATTAGTTATTTAAAGAAACCAAGTTTAAATGCTTTTGATTTTCATGATGCTTTTGTTAAATGCTTATATATTTTCAACATTTTAGCATGATGTGCCATGTGTCAAGTTAACGAAACCCTAATAATAATCATGGATGTCAAATATTCTAAGCAAAACTCTACTAACCTGAAAAGCTGTAAACTTGAAAGGGCTCTCTGGCTTAAAAATGCCATTCTCATCAAGCCATCTTTCTGGTCTAAATTCCTCTGCATCATCACCCCATATAAATTTCATCCGACCCATTGCATAAGGTTGGTAAGATACCATATCTCCCTTATTTACACTATACCCATCTGGTAATGTATCATCAGAAAAACAAATCTTTGCATCCTGCAAGAAATTAAGGAATCTGGGACTTAGAATGTATTTAATCTACAGGCATGTCAAATGTGTTACAACAATGAACCAATCTTGGCAATTTATATTATTTACATGGAAGCCAGTGAGCAAGTGTTGATTTTCAATTAGTATAAACACCTTTTTAGTCATCTTATTTTTTAGCTTCAGCTTGGTTCTCTAAATTTAGAAAAGTCGCTTTGATCTTTTAAAGTGTCTCTGTTATACCAAATTGACCATTGTGTCAGTTTACCACACTTAGCCGATATTAAGACACAAGACAAACACATAGTGAAAGATATTACATTAAATAAACATTTTCCACTAGTCAAACTCACCATTACTGTATTAAATTGATGGAAGGTTTCACTTGGTCTAATAGATAAGCAAATTTTTTTTTTTTTTAAACTTAGGGACGAAATTGAAACAAAAAATAAGATGAGGAACCATAAGGGTATTTCAGGTTTTCGATTACAATGATAGTATATCAATTGTGGGGTTGTAGAAACTTGATAAGTTCATCAATACTCTCTAGTCCTGACCTAGTCAACTAGAGGATGAGAGGTGTGTAAATAAGAGACAAGTCTAATCAGAGCACTATTTTAGAGAGAGCAAATCTGAAAGCTGGATCTTGCACTAGGTCTAAGCGTGCTTGGTTTCTACTTTCAAATATCTTATTAGTTTTTTTTTTTAAAAAAAAAAAAACGGAAACAGACACCCATAACAAGGCCATGCTCACCACATATAGCACACTGTAGATGAACCACACATCCTTGAGCTAGGACCACAAAACATGACAAAAATGAGAAAATATCTGTTTTTGGTTTCAAAATACTTGTTTTAGAAGAAGATTTCAAAACTTGATAGATTGTAGATGAGAAATTGAGGGGGAATAGCATAAAATTATTTGAAACTTTTTGTTTTTAAAGAAAAAAGGTGAGAAGGAAGTCAAACAGCCGCAAGTCCTCCCACCTTAGTTAGAGGTGTCTTTAATTCTAACCCCTAATGCAAGCAGAACAGTAGTGAAGACTTGTTCCTACAACATCCAGTGATGAAGAGTTCAACCTCAAAATTAATCTTACCACAGGAACTGCAGGATAAAGTCTGAGAGTTTCAGTAATTGCTGCATGGAGATAGTTCATCTTTTCAAGAGCTTCGTCCGTTACACTTGACACAAAGTCAGTATAGCTGCTAATTGTTTTCGCATTCGTTGCTCCTTTCACTTCTTGTGCTGCTTTTTCTTGAACTGCAGGGTACTTACATAACATGAACATGAACCAAGAAAGTGTGGCTGCCGTTGTGTCTTTCCCAGCAATAACAAAGTTAAGAATTATATCTCTTAGGTACGTTGGATCATATCCCTTCACTTGCAGAAACCTTGATAGAATATCTTCACGTTTCCTCTACACATATAGAGTGAAAAATGGATTATATATTGGTGGCACATCTAGTGAGAGGTTAAAAGAGTTAATCTTGGTCATGCAATCATATATAACTAGTAATGATTGTTTTAAGTTTAATCTTAATAATCCATTTTGATTCTACAGCTAATGTTGACTCATGTTATGCTCTCCTCTCACCTTTCACCCAATATAAATACAGCTTGTATGTAGTACACTTACAACAGAATCTTCCTTTGAAATCTTCAGTTGCTGAATTCTAGCGTTGATTAGCTTGAAAACAAATTCATCTAAAATTTTAACAGTCTTTCTCAATTTGGCCTCAGATCCAATATTCAGAAATTTCTTTATTTTCCAGAAGACATCAACATAACGATAAAGGGTGAGTGCACTTGATGTATCAAAAGCATCAGCAAAAATCTTCCCTTCGTGACTTGATCCACACATGCTGTCAAGTTCAGTTCCAAATGCAACTTGGAAAATTGAATCCAGTGTTGACTTCATGAAAAGGTCCTATATAAATTGGAGCAAGTTAACATCCTAACAAGTAGATGAAAGAAGGTAATATGATAGTATCTTTCAGAACGTATATATATACTCACTTGGATTTCCAACGAACTATTAGAAGTGGCAGATTCAGACACTATGTTAGCAAGTTTTGCTGCATTCTTTCTGAATATTGAAATGCTGAAGTCCCTTAACATCTTGGTAGAGAATTCATGACTTGATATTTTCCTTTGTTCCCGCCATTTCAAGCCATCAACACTGAAAATCCCATCACCTAGTAAATCCTTCAAATTTTGATAGTTGTACAAGCCCTGAACACAAATTTAAAGAAATAAAATTGAAGCTATTGGCCAAACTCTTTTAACAAACCCCTTTAAGCTTAATTAAATATATCAAGATGCCTATCACAAATCTATATACCTAATAAAATTTTGTTCTCAAGCCAGCCAGCTTTATATTACTTATTATTTCTAGAAATCTCTGTTTAAGCTCTTTTTTAGTATTATCCACATGTTACCATGTTAATAATAAAGCTAATCTTACAACCATTGCTAAATTTCTAGTCTACCTTCAAAAAGAAGATGGAATAAGTTACCATGGCTAAAATTTGGAAGGCGAAATTTCAATTTGAAGGGCATCATTTTTAAGTAACCTCTACACTAAAACGCAGGCTGGAGATTCTGATACTCCCTTTCATAACCATCAATTGAAAGGTTTTCTAACATGCAGAAAACGTTCACTTTGATTTTTACACCTATTACATGTGTTGTAATACTATTTCAGCAGGATATAACTACTGTAATCATTTCAGGGAAAAGGTATCACAAGCGGTATCATGAACTGTAGCATCAATGTGTTTCATATCATGTTATTTTTCAGAAGGTTGGCAAATTGGTATCACAATCCAATCATAAGTGCAAACTTCAAATGCATTACTTTTCAAAGCAATTTAAGTTAGAAACATTCAAACTCAATACTTATTCGCTAATACTTTGAAAAGTTTAAGATGCTCTACAGCTTTTTTCTTACATTTTATAAGCCATCCTATTTCGTAAGATAAACCGTTAAGTCCAACATCAACCAAAAGAAAGAAACATTATAAACTTTCCCCCATGCCCAACCACCGAAGGCAAGTTTCTGCTAGTTTTTGTTTTTGTTACTTTTCTTCTTACAAAGTTACTACTAGCTAAGTAGAACAGATTGTTGAGCAAAAGGGCATAAAAGTATTTTCCAAAAACCTCGGAAATAGACCCATATCACTTTGAAAATCAGAAAAATCCTTCAATAATTCTAGTTGGGTGCTCTAGTTTTTCATATATGGTATCAGAAAAACAGAATCCCTCAGCACAACGGATTTGACAACAATATGAAATCCTAGAACCTTTTCAGTTCCTCGAACCCTACCCAATAAGGAGGTCAGTGGCAACTAACCACTTTCATATAACAACTCTTACAAACAAAATAGACCCCAAACACTTTTTCCTAAATCTTTGTACATAGCTTCTCAGATCTTATAAAAAAAGAAAAAAAAAGTTAATGTCTTAACGAAATTAAAACATTCAATATTTTCTTTATCTAACAAGTAATAGATAAGTAAAGATTTGAAATAATGATTGCTAAAGATTTGGTTTATCTACCAAAGAATCAACCATCAATGAATGCAGTTGTTACCTTTCCATAATTTTCAAAATTGGTTTTGAGTATGTACTCAACGTTACTTGGTTCTGAAGTGTAAACCTCGTATCTGAAAAGGTTGATCAACCTGTATGTTCTGTACTTGCCAGCAAGATGAGTCATGTAATGGTGCATCCTGCGGAAGTTCATCATCTGATTAAACACAGTCCCAGCAACTGGGTGGTACTTCTTTCTATCCCTTTTGTGCAGTTTTCTGAACAGAAATTGAATCACCAAAAGGGTCAAAGCTGCAAGGAAATAAGGATGCGAAAGAAAAGCCATGGATGACATGGTTTGTGTTGTGAACTTGGGAAGTTGCAGCAACCTTTAATGGGAGTAATATGAAATTAGTATAAAAGTTTAATATTTTTATAATGAATGATACAGATGGAGTGGCTATTGGTTTCTATTACGTATCTCTTTTATATTTTAAGTTGGCATCTGTCGTTATTACATACAATCCGAAAATAAATAATCATTTAATAATTTTTAAAAAATAATTACTCTTTTTAAAATAATAATAATATAATAATAATAATACCTTATTTAAAATTTTATATTACTATAAGAGTTGTAGACATGAATTTAATCCAATTCGGGTATTAACTTATACTTACTAAAAAAAAAATTAGTTATTTTCGTGGGTTGAACTCGTCCATCCATGACAAGGACAATTCTTTTTTCTTAAATGATATGGATTGTTATAAACGGATCATCTTTTAAGATTTTAAATTCAACCATGTGATGTCCATCTTAATTTTGAATGATCCTTTCTTATTTATAATCATTTCTGAATCAGGGTTATATAAGATTCATTACAGTAATTGATATTTATCTTATCAACTAATCATGTGGTAGATATATCTTATTTTACTTAAATATTTTGATTATTTTATTTACTATTACTGTTATTATTATTAATAATTTTATTCTTTTGGACATTAGTTTTAGTAATATTCTTTCTAAATTATTACTTTGAATTTCAATAACTCAATTACTATCTCATCATCATAAGATTAATGAAACATCAGAAATACTGCTAAATAACAATGAATAGAAGGAAAAGTCCTTACAAGATGAAAACATATAATAAAAGAATCATATAAAATAAATTGTATACATAAATATAATTTTAGAATACTTATATAAAATTAAAATTAATATACATATTAAATTTTGATTAACTCAATGAAATAAAAAAATATTAATTCAAGAAAATGAAATATCAAGATTTATTTTTGCTAGTAATTATAATACAGATGATATCTTGAAAAATAATAACAGTAGTTCAAACCTTAATTAATTTTATGATGAAATTGGTAAATGCATGAATGAAATTTCTTTATCTGGAAAAGAATGATCATTATTTTATATTTTTGTAATTTTTATGTCTTATATTATTGGCAAAGACTATATTACTTGTAAGTCTTGTTTATTTGTAATTTTAAAATAGGTTTGTGTTGACCTAATTTTATAGGCACACCTTCATAGGACTAATAGTAATTGGGCAAGTCAAAGGGCGTAGGTATATTGAGCCATCACATAAGGAATAGGAGAAATTGAAATGGGTCATTTGAAAGAAGATTTCTAACAAAATTAGCAATGAAAAAATAATTTGAGAGGAAAATCTAGAATTTTATTTAAATTTTAAGTTTAAACACTGAATTTAAAGGTCACGTGTTATATGAAACTTTAGAGAGTATTAACTTAATATATTATAAATATTATTATAAAAATATTATATATTTACTAGTTAAACCCCTGAATTTAAAAGTAATTTTAAAAATATTTTTTTATTAATATATTTTTTTAATTATTTATTTATTTATTATTATTAAAAAAAGTGTGAAAAGAATTATTTTATTAATAAGTAATTAATAAATTTAAAAAAATTATAAAAATTAAGTGTTATTCTTTTAATATTTCTTAAAAAAATAAGAATATACAAAAGAATCAATAATCTATATATAATAATAATAAAAAAATATTTTTAGGTTCATATATTTTAATAAATTAATGTTATTTTTAAATATAATTATTATTTTATAAGACAAGTCATAAACTTACAATCAGACTTTTATAAATCTAATTCAATTTATTTGATGTTTTTTCTCTTTACTCATTTTTTAAAAGATTTTATAACAAATCCACTAATTCTTCCTTTTCCATTCTATATTTCACTTTCAACATAACTTTTATAAGAATTTTTCAAACCCTAACAAGTTAAACACCCAACACAATTCATCACATATGAGAAACCCGACTAAAACATTAAAAAGGGGAAAAAATAGTTTGGGAAGTATACGTAAATACTTCATATAGACATACACGATAGAAAATAAACTCTTGGTGATCCTGATCATCATGATCTTGGAATTGCACAAAGAGGGAGACCCTTGTCCATGTGAAGCGTAAACATAACCTTATAAGTCACCTTTTGTGTTCCATTTGCAAGTTTGAACTTGAAGAAATGAAGAAGAGCCATTGCTACAATTTTCATCTGTCTGTAAGCAAAATCCTTCCCTA
This sequence comes from Macrotyloma uniflorum, assembly GCA_016859785.1. Taxonomy (NCBI): domain Eukaryota; kingdom Viridiplantae; phylum Streptophyta; class Magnoliopsida; order Fabales; family Fabaceae; genus Macrotyloma; species Macrotyloma uniflorum. The sequence goes on along the minus strand of BDMB01000098.1, from coordinate 467,020 downwards.
AGCATATTCGTGGTCCAGCCTGCAACAACACATTAATTGAAACATAAATATAACAGAGAAGTAGATAACCTAATATGGATATAGAAATTAATTTTCTTTTTCTCTAAGTTCTTTCCTTAAACTGATAATTTCTTAAGAGATGAAGAAAGCAAGTTAATTTAGAGGAGAATATAAAGGTACAAACATGGAAAGCTACGAATTTGAATGGAGATTCAGGTTGGAAAATCCCATTGTTGAGCCATCTTTCTGGACGAAATTCCTCAGCATCTTCACCCCAAATGGAACACATTCGACCCATAGCATAGGCCAAATAGTAAACTCCATCCCCCCTTTTCAGTTTATGCCCATCAGGAAGAATATCATCTGCCTCAGTAGCCCTCCCATCCTTCAATTTAAATCATCAAAATCATCACATAATATACATGACAGGTGACTACAATTACATGAAATGAATTAGATTTCAATTTAAAATCAATTAGTATTAAGAAAAATTGTCTAACAGATTTTTATTAAGACTAGTAGTATGAGATTTGACAATCGGCCTGAACAAGAATCAGATCAAATTGTGCAGCTATCATGAGCACAATTTGGATAATTATGTAACACATGATACTAGTACTATAATAAAAGTTCTATAGAGCAAGAGATTTTATGTTTGTGAGAAAATTTTGTAGGATTTACCGCAGGAACTGCAGGGTAAAGTCTCAAGGTCTCTGTCAACGTTGCATGAAGATAATGCATTTTATCAAGGATGTCATCTGTTATTTTGGCCACAAATTCATCTATGCTTGGTTCATTTTCATGACTACTAATCATATCTCCCACTTCTTGCACAATCTTTTCCTCTATAAGAGGGTTCTTGCAGAGCATGTAGAAGAACCATGAAAGAGTGTTTGCACTTGTGTCTTTGCCAGCTATCATAAAGTTCAGAATTATGTCTCTCAAATACTGATCAGTCATGGTTTTTTGGTCCTTCTTGCTTTCAATCAAAAACCTTGATAGTATGTCCTCTTTAACATTCTGAAAATCAAAGCAACCTTTTGGTAATAGCTACTTCAAAAATCTCATGTAAGATGATTTCTACTTTGATTGGTTGAAAATGTAAAAAATAAAAATAAAAAAGTATACATGTGATTGAAAATTAAACTCTATTATTAATATGCCAAATACACTCAATTTTTCTTTATGTATATTATTATTCAAATGAAACAGAAACGATTTTGAGGGAAGAACATAAGTGACTACTGATCTACTCACAGATTCTTGCTGAACCGCCAATTGTGTTTTTCTGGTCTTGATTACTCCATGAACAAAATTATCTATTATTTTCACGTTTCTCTTAAGGGTAGCTTCACAACCAATGTTAAGAAACCTCTTGAGCTTCCAGAAAGGATCAACATAGCGCCAATAAATCAAAGCATTTGATTCATCAAAAGCCTTCATGAACTCACTTCCTTCTTTGCTTGATCCTTCCAAGCAGTTCAAGTCTGTTCCAAACCCAACTTTGAATATGGAGTCCAAAGTGCATCTCATTAGCATGTCCTGAAAAGTAACAAACATTGATTTCAACTTAGAAATTATATGACGTTAGTAACTGAAAAGAAAAAAATGATCAAATAACTCGTAACTCTAACAGATATAATGTTAGCATAGTTTAACATATATATTTATTTGGTCCACTTTTCTTTATTTATAAAAGACTAAGCTGTAAAATACTTGCTTAAATTGATCATTGGTGATGCATTCAAACAAAACCATGATAAGAGCAAGCTGAAGAATTCACATGAATGGTTTTATGACTGAAGTTCGTTAGTTGATTTTAACTTAATGAAAAAACTTAATTCATTTTACTTTCCAGCAAGTGTTACAATTTCAAAATAGAAATTCCAATCCTTCCACAATCATGTACTATTTTCTAGGAAATTATAAGGACTCACTTGCATATCAAAAACCTGACCCTGATGGGAAAGTTCCGAGATAATCCTGAGCAACTTGGCAGCATTCCTTCTAAAAACAGAACAACTGAAATCTCTAAGAACCCTTGTGGAGAACTCATAGCTTGCAAGCTTCCTTTGCTGCCTCCACTTGTCACCATCAACTGCAAAAATCCCCTCACCAAAAAGATCAGTCATAATATCCTGGTTATACTTGCCTTTGGAGTACTTATCGAAGTTGGTTTTCAGTATGTGTTCAACATTTCTTGGGTCTGCAGTGTACACCTCGCTTTGATCTGGAGCCAGTAGCCGATAAGTTGGATGAGTCTTGGCCACTTCAGTTTGGTAGTCATGGAGTGTGTTGAAGTAGAAAAGCTGGTTGAATACTGTGCCCTTCACAGGAGCATAATCAGGGTCCCCAATGGATTTTCCCAGGATCGTGGTCAACGTGATGAAACAAAAGACTAGGAACATACCCAGAAGAAAAAAGACTATGAAACTCAAGAGGGTGTACAAAACATCCATTTTTGTGTCTGTTGTTTCTCTTCAGAGGTAATTTGATCAGAGAAAATGTTGCCGGTTTCAACAACAAAGGACAAACAGTGCAGATAAAATGAATGAACTCTTAGTACATGTCTTTATATCGAAGAATTTCAACAGAAATATATATTTATTCTATAAAAAATTAAATATATAAAATACAAATATTTAATAATTAATTATTAAATATAATTAATAATTAAATATAAATATATACAATTAGTTATAATATTAATAATTGTATAAATTTTAATTAAATATAATATATATATATATAATATTTTATAAAAAATAAAAATAAATAAATCTCATCATATTGCAACATATATATTTTATATGTCTAAATTGATAAAATATTTCAAAAATACCTTATGTAAGATATTTTTATCAAAATATATCTATTTGATTTTATAAACGAATTTTACAATTTTTTTAAAAAAAATTTTACTTTGTAAATAAGTATTATCACAAAAAAATTAATTATTATAATATAATTTAATAAGTAGTATATACAAATATCCAATATTTTGGTAGAGAAATCTTAATTATAAATTTTTAAATTTCAAGTGGGAAGTCTCTAAACTGACTATGTTTAATTTTTTTACTTCTCTGAATAATAAAATTATCATAAAGAAAATATAAAATAAGTTATCGTGTATCTTTCACTTATCTAAAACAATCCAATTTTAAGGATTGTTATTCTAGTTTTATGCTAACATGACAACGGCATGATTAAGGCTATCCAACTATTGGTAGAGTGATCAACCTCAACCATTGAAATTTGTCATAATTAATGTACAGTGGAGTATTTCTTGATGTTCTGACAAAACTGAGTTCTACACAAAATTATTGGTTGAGACTGGTTCTTCACATTTAAATTTATTAGTATGAAAAATGTTAAAGATACATCTTTTTTATCAGATACTCATTGAATCCATTATAATTTGTACTTATCACATATTATTGGACATAAATATAATAGGTTAAATTATAAATATCTTAACAATTAAAAAGGGTTTTATTCTATTTTAATTCAGATCATTTTTAAATAATTTACTATATTCTATTTCAATTGTAAAATCTAATAAAAACTTACCTTTTTATAATTTTTATTTATATTTCAATCTTAACAATTTAAAAAATTAAGAACTCACTTGAAAATTTTATTTTATAATTGAGATCACGGTCTTATATAAGATCTTACTCTTAATTTTAGGAATCTCATTCGCATTGCTTTTGCTTCAATCAGAATTTTTTTACAAGACCTCTAATGCTTCAATTTATGACCTTCTTATTAATATTTTCTCCATTAGAACCTAATATTTAATGATCAAATGCAAAATATTATATAAAGATCCCTACACAAATTTTAATTTGAACAAGTAAATACGTAAAAGAAATTAAATATAAAAACTTATTTTTTTTAATAATAAATAAGGACAATGTAACGACCTCAAAAATAATTATTTTATATTTCTAAATCTTAATTAATTTTGCAGATAATATTTTGAAAAAAAAATACAAAAACTTTTATAAATTCACATAACCTCCTCAGAGTCTCCTCAGAGTGAGTAAGTAAACAATTATAATTAATTTGTAATATTATTTAAGACATTTATTTTATAATGCTTACATTACTTAAATAAAAATCAATTTATAAAATATAAATCTAATTCATCAAAATCATAATCCTTTAGAAGATTCACCTATAATAGTATATGTTCTCATGTTAAGATACGAGTAATATAATATAATCATAACACAAACATAGTAAAATAAGCTAATATAAAGAAGATCAAACTTAATCATAAAATAGTTTAAACACCTCAGGCATATCCAATAATTCAATTTATTACCAATTCATAGAATCTACATAATCAATTTCACAATACAAATATTTCTCATATTAAGATATTTGCGAACACCTAATGTAATAGACAAACTTATCCGGATAATCATATGGAATCCTTGATCTTAAAGACTAGCACATGACATGCTTAACAATCACCGGGTCATAGACCTTGACTATTCTAAATCTTTTTCACCTCGGACATTTGTCTATCTCATTCTAGTGTCACATGATAAGGTGATTTCCAAGCACCTAACAAATGACAACAAGCACTCCTGCATAATGCAAGTGAAACCTCCATCGATCTCACACCACATGGTACCCTTATCTACATGATTAGGATACCATTTGAAATTTAGATACCTCTTTTACCATAAATTTCGATAATTCCATATATACTAAAGCTATGTCAAATAATATCTCACTAATAGCTATTTGACTCAAACACTACCATCACAAATAATTTACATTATCCAAGATAAACACAAATTCTCAGCCCATCATTTTACCTCAACCATTGTGCATTAATTTTCTCAAGCATTTCATTCTCATCAAGTGTTCACATATACCATATTCATCAACAAATGTATTTCTCAATCTTTACTCTTTCCCAATAGTCTCAACTCAATATATATACTTGCATAAAATTCTCATACCGCACCTCAATCCAAAACATTCACCACTCCCAAAAATTTCTATAGCATTATCTAGAACAAGACATAATCATTCATATAGTAAAATCCCACATTAGTAACCATTTTGATTTCAAATGACAATTATTAATCTAGCATTTCATAATTCCACAATATCTCATACAATTCAATAACAAGCATACATTACTTAATTTATTTTAACATACATCAAATTAATGGGTTTCTACCATTTTCTTACTTAATTATATCTATAACTTCATTTTAAAACTTAGTAAACTTCAAAACTAGGTATTTTCGCTCAAGTAGAACATTCTTGCTTAAGCGAAAATGTTCTAGAAAACAACCTCAAAACTAAAGCATTTTCGTTCAAGGGGAACAATTTTCGTTCAAGTAAAAACACATCCGAGAGCACCTTCGAGTCTAGAGCATTTTTGCTTAAGCTAAAATTTAGTTTTCGCTCAAGCTAAAATTTTTCACTTAAGATAAAATGTACTTGACAACAATCCTGAAGGTACTCATTTGAGAGAAAATCATTCGCTCAAACGAGAGTTATTGCGTATGATGCAAGAAACCTTAAGAACCAAGATTAAAACTCAATTTCAAATCAAATCAAGTTATTATAAGGTTCTTAAACATGTTTCATACAATTTCCACCTATCATTATTTTCAATTAAATGTATATACACACATATTCTCCATCAATTTCACAAGAACAATTCAACATATCAATTTGTTCCTAAATTAAAGAATTTCAATCTAATTAACTTCTCTTACATTCAATTTAGCATAAACTGGTGGATCCAAAATAATTCCAGGTGTTAAGAGTTATTACAAGGATCTAAAAGCATAAAACACCCTAATTACTACCTTTATCTATCAAGAATTGACCAAGATTTCTATACTTTACTCAAAATCCCCAAATTAACCCCTAATCAAGAACTCTAACCTTGTAGGATTTAGGAAACTTAAACTAAATATAAAATTAATCGGTACAAAATGTTCCTCTTTCTACAATGTTCGATAGGTTCAGATTGCAAAATAGATAAAGAAAAAAAAATCCTATAAAAAAAAGTTGAAAGATTAAGTGAGATTAAGAAAAGATTTAGGAAAATAAGAATATTCCAAAATATAAAAAATATGAAAAATAAAAGATTTTAAAAAATTTAAACTTAAATATTCTTTCTATTAAATTATTAGATTTAAAATATCTAACTGTTTAAACCCAATCCAAGACATTATAAATATTATATATATATATATAATATTAAATTTTAATATAACAAAAGGATTTTTTTTTTAGAAAAAATTAATTCTTTTAAAACAATATCAAAATTAATATTTTTCTTTGCCCAGTTGATAGACCAAGACATCAAGACTACCCTCATTGGCTAGTCTTATAGATAGTTTTAATTTTTGTAAAATTTAACTTTCATGTAAATGTTAATTAGTGAAAATTTAAAAGCATAAATTTAAGGTTTTGTACATGGGTGGGCTAAAAAGTAATTTACCAGAATAACGTAAAAAAAAAAAAAAAAAAAAAAAACTATTTGTTGACACACGTACACAATAAAGGTTATCTAATTTAGTTTACTATAAAACAAAAGAGAAATTATATATCTCATTTGTAGGCTTTACTACAAGACAAAAAAAATTTCTAAGAAAATAAATTGTTTACGTATTAATTAAAAAAACTTAGACATATTTATTTTTAAAATACTATACAACTATAAACCCATCAATACAAATAATAAAGATAATATCTAAGACATAAAAATTAAATGCTCTCTTTATTAAGAGTAAGGCTAGATAAAAAATTTAATTAGTTAAGTTATAATTATTTCATACGAGATAATTTTAAATCTATTTTAATAAAATGACTTTACTATACAAATCTCTTTTTTTCTTTAATTACATTTGAATTTCTGTTATACGTTACTTAATTGATAGCTTAGTTTTCAAGATTTTTTTTAGAAAACATCTACATCTTGTTACTTAATAGTTGATCAATTTCAATTGGTAACATGATGTAAAATCCAAACACAAGATAGAAAAGAGGTTCTATTGTGAAAGAATATCGTTTTGTGTTATATGATCAAAGGACATGTGAAAGTTTATTCATCCATAATGTCTTTGCATTGGAAAGACATTATTTTAAACCTTATAAGATGATTTTAATCGCTGCCTTCGCTTGACCATTAGATTGGAGATGTTAAACTAATGTCAATATTTGTTGAATGCCTAAACGCTCACACATTTTTTGAACTTACCTATTGGCGAACTGAATTATGTAATAAAAAATAAGAATCTGAGATACATTGAATTAACATACGATGACCTTCAAAATAAATTGTTTGACCTTGAAGGTTATGATTATGACCACTGGTACTTCAATCCATTTAATGAAGTACTCTATTGTCGCTATCAGAAATTTCAATTGTTGCGTTGCTTGTGGGAATGAACCAAGGATGTTTATGTCCCACTTATCAAATGGGCAAGGGGAAGAAAGTGAATGCAACTATTCCAAGATGAAGATCCAAATAGCTTTGACACTTGTCACAATGTTTCATGTACTTCATACAATCATCTCTTAGTATGGATCAATAGTATCCAACAAATGCCATTGATCCCTCTGTCAAGCATTTGAGAAGGGGGCTAAAAAGCTTTGTCGATATAATTGTCATTCACCAATGTGAAAAAGTCACTTTTTGTCTAAATGTTAAGCATTCTTCTAGATTTGTTGACTTAATTCCTTCTATGAGGTACAACAGACACTACTAGAAAATTGATAATTTACATCGGTTATTTTAGGTTATTTACATCGATTATGGAACCGATGTAAATAAGGCCGATGTAAATTTAAAAACAAATTTACATCGGTTATTTAAACAACCGATGTAAATCTGAAACAAATTTACATCGGTTCTTTAAACAACCAATGTAAATCTAAAACAAATTTACATCGGTTATTTAAACAACCGATGCAAAGAACCTTCTTCCCAAGGCTTACTCGATGTTGTGAATGAATCTGCGATGCGATACCATACACCCACGCATCACATGCATATGCGTATATACGCGTAGATTTGGAAGAGTGAGTAGAACAAAGGAGAAGAAGAAAGAACAACATAAACTGTGTTTGTTTGTCTCGCACGCACGCACGCACGCACGAGGCCATGTCGGCATTCAGAGACACACACTGTTTTCGGCGTCTAATCCTCATTGTGGATCTCGCTCTCGCTCTTCTTCATGCCCTGTTGCTTCACTTGCCTTTTTCTAGGTTCTCCTTACGCTGTTTCCTGCATTTGCTTCTTGCTCTGCAATTTAGGTTTTCTCGTTTGTTTTCCCTAAGAAAACATGTTGAACAGAGAGAATCAAAATCTAAATCCAAACTAAAAAACGAAAGAAAGAACTCACTCATACATGTTAACCTAAACCCTGAAATATACTCCTCTACCACAAACACAGCAGAATATTGCAGATCAACATATTAACCTAAAACAACAGAAATAATTCATAATGTTATTTACCTTCAATTTTGAGGGAAAGTAAGTGTATTGAAGGTGGAAGATAGGGTTTAATGAAGGCGGAGGAGGAAGAGACTCACTTTGTTTGCCGCGTCCTGAGAGACAACAGAGAGGACGAAATGATAGGGCTCAGTGCGGGTTTGAGTTAAGGTTATGAAACACATTTACATCGGTTCTTTGAAGAACCGATGTAAATATGTACATCAGTTCTTTGAAGAACCGATGTAAATATGTACATCGGTCCTAAATTAACCGATATAAATATGCGATCAACTTTTCTTTTATTTACAAAAATGTCACCGTTTTCATATTTACATCGGTTTACCTAATAACCGATGTAAATTTAACGATGTAAAATATTTTTTTTCTAGTAGTGAGATATAGGGACATTCATGAATGTTGGATGACATTGAAAATGTGTCTATGGAAATGTTTGGTAATTCTAATGTTTCTTGAATTATTAATGATTGATTTCCCAATTTTCTGGTACTTGCCGATTTAGAGAGTAAACTACTTGAGCATTTTGGTCTTTGGTTACATGAAGTAATGAAAATGTATCAAGATTTGTTGATAGAGATTTTACCTTCATGAGATATCAAGCAAGGTGAGAATCTTGATTTTAGAAATTGCTAAAAGTTTGACTACTGACCAGTTGTGAATCACTTTGTATGGTTGGGTGTTTGACACCTATTTCGCTAGTAAGAAAGGTTTATGATACTTTTATACTAGAGCATTCAATGAATAAGTGATACATGATTTTCAACTAAATGTCTTGGAATCTTATTTATATAGGTTGAAATATTTCTCTTAGCATGATTCGTACCTCACATCTTAGATTGTTAGGATAGTAGATATTGAGACTTAAGTCATTAGCTTAGATAAACAAATATAATTGTGTTCCTATATTTTAACAATGAACAAATATAATTTTTTAAATTATAAGAAAGAAATACTTATCTCTTACTATTTGAATGAGTTCAATCTATTGGTATTCGACCTATTACAAACTATCTAAATATATTAATAAGTTTCAAGTATATATTAATTTTAAATCTAAATATTCTTAAACTAACTATACAATTATTAATATCTTGTTTAAATAAAAAAAAATGATATAATTGGTAAAAAAATAAAAAAATAACTTAAAAATATAATAATAAAATCAACCAAATTATAAAATTTTAAAATATTTTTATTTTTCATTTATTTTAAATATATCAAAAAATTAAATATTCAATCTTTTATTTTAGTGAACTAAAAATTTAATCTTATTTCTTATTCATTCTAATTCCTTAATTTTTCTCTCTTTCCTTTTTTTTTTTTCATTTTCTTTCTTCTTTAATTCAAAACCAAACATTACATGTTACACAACATTCCTAAATTTTTTCAAATTACATCACGACTTTAATTTTCTTAAAATTCTACACAAACTTTTCTTTGTTTTAAAGAAACATTACGTGTCACTTTTTTTTCACAATAAAAACATTATACTTCCATTCTAATATATATTGTTAAGGAAGATCACTGAAATGGTGAAAAAAAATATAAATATAATTTTAAAAAAAATTCAGAATATTTCATTGAAATAAATAAATATTTTTACTCCCTACATTTTTTTATTAAACAGTTTTTATTCTTGTATTTTGAAATTGATGAATCAATCTTTTAATTTTTTAAATATATGAATTTTAATTATTTTAATATTTGATTATAATTTTTTTCTTAAAAAAAACTAAATTTGTACATATTTTTTAATTTAAAAAATAATTCATCAATTTTAAAAAATAAGAAATAAAAACAAATTTTACCAAAATTATAAAAACATTTTTCCATGTTGTAATTTACTCGTATATAATTCATCTCATTCTCACACGGTGAACAACGTCCCGTACTAAATGCTGCGGTTTGATTTTGCGCGGCTTTGAATGAATTCAAATTCTCACAACACTCATCGCATCAAAAAATGGACGAAAACTCGAAACGACAATGGTCCCTCAGCGATTTCGAGATCGGAAAGCCTCTCGGCAAAGGCAAATTCGGCAGAGTCTACGTCGCTAGAGAAGTCAAGGTTTTAATTTCCTCAATAATTGCTAATCTCCCAAATGTTTTAGGTTTTCGATTACTTGGAATTTTCAAATTGGACAATAGTTGCTGAACGGATTTGTTTAATTATTTTTATTTTTATTTGTTTGGCTTTTGCAGAGCAAATTTGTTGTTGCATTGAAGGTTATTTCGAAGGAACAACTTGAGAAGTACAAAATCCATCATCAACTGAGGAGGGAGATGGAGATTCAGTTCAGTCTGAAGCACCCGAACATTCTTCGTCTCTATGGATGGTTTCATGACTCTGAGAATGTCTTTCTGATTCTGGAATATGCTCACAATGGTGAGCTTTACAAGGAGCTTAGCAAAAGAGGGCATTTCAGTGAGCAGCAAGCTGCCACGGTAATCCTTTCTTACTGGCAATGTGTCTCTTTATGCGATTTTTGAAGATTCACAGCACGCTTGATTTTGCATTTAGAATCTCGGATTATGTTTTGGATGTGAAAAATAAAAACTATTCAAAGAATCATGATCTGATACGAAACTGAACATGCTATTACTGTATGCTCTGCTAAATGCTTGCAAAATTGATTTTGAATGAAATAGATTTCGATTGAAATTGATTTTGAAGTAACGTAATCTATGTTTGGATGTTTTTATTCTAAAACTATGTTTTCAAAAAACTGTCCATCACAGTAATTTTTGCTGCAACACCAAGATTACCTGGATCCTGTGATTTTAATGCGTCAGCAGCATTTTTTTGTTATTTCTTGCAATACCAAGGACTGCGACGAAACCGTGACCGCAAATTAAAACCTTATTCTAAACATATGAAAAGTATACTGAGTACATCTTTTTATTCAAACATTATTAGTGGGGCGTGGATGTTTGGATTAAAGTTTGGGAGAGCCCAAAAGTATTTTTACTCATGAAGTAACAATATTTTATTTTTTAATTCATGGATTGTTTTGTACTGGAACTCACAAAAAGTACTTCTGTAACTTTAAACCAAACATATACTAATTTCCTAAAAACTCTTCACCTCAAAATTAATTTTCGATCCTAAATCGATTCTTCAACGTAAGATAAAAAATGTGAATACTTAGAATTATATTAACTGGTATTTTAATGTGATTTTGGGTCATTTAGGGAGAAACCAAACATGGCCTTATTGTCTGTCTGTTTTAGATTTTGGTAGAATTTATTTTGAATGTTGTTGGCCCTCATTCGTTGGATGCATGCTTGAATTAAACTTGATTATAAATTTTAGATTGAAATGTGTGCTATATGGTGTGTTGTGGGAGTGTAAGTTGAAGAGATTATTTTCTGTTTTCTTTTTTATTTTCATTTTTGTATGGAAACAGTGAAAATATTTTTACTATTCCGTTTTACTGTTTTCTATATAAACTTTTGAAAACATAGAAGAAAGTAACATAAGCTTGGTTCTAGACTTGGTTTTAAATAGAGTAGTGACTTATGTTGTGAAGGCTGACTTGTCTAAGTTGTGTAACCTTTTACCTTGCTATTATGCCCTTCCTGATTCCAATCCATTCTAATTAACACTTGTTAAGCTTTGATCTGCCCTTCGTTTTGGGGTAGTATAACTGTGTCATAGGCATTGTGAACATTTTTCATTGGTTCTAGGCATTGTGTTAGATTATTGAGTTTTGACTTTTGACTTTTGAGAAAAAAATGAGAGCAGAAAGAAGCCATAATTTTTTGTATGAGAAAATTGAATAAATAACTGAAGAGATTGGATGGGAACAGAGCATAGCTCTACTTTACAATTAATTAAATACTATAAAGTCATGATGTGCTAGTGATTATGTTGCTTTTGAACTTATTGTATGGACTTCCAGTGAAAATATGGATGGAACCATAAAGAAACTAAGTGAACTAAATCGGAAAAAAAAAATCTTAGGAGGGTTTATGTTATATTCTATGCTTGTCCATATACTATTTTTACAAGTTTCGTGTCATTTTGTATTATGTTCAATATGTTGACTCCTAACTTTCTTTCATTTGATATTTTTAGTATATTTTAAGCCTCACAAAGGCATTGGCATATTGTCATGAGAAGCATGTTATTCACAGGGATATCAAGCCTGAAAATTTGTTGCTTGATCATGAGGTATGCTTTCTCTTCTTTTACCTTTTTTGACATACCTTTTGCTCATGGCAGTAATGTCTGTTTTTTCACTTGGAATCAACTAACGGCAACAAAACTCGAAGAAATTAAGTTACCTACATAATAATAAGCATACGACATTTTGCAGTTCATTTCTATCATTTCTTATCCCCCCTCCTTGCCCGGATTTTTAAAGTATTGAAGTCCTGCCATATTCGCTTTGTCATTCTTTTTCCTTCTTTCTAGCCACGTTCCCCCATTCAAAAGGAAGAGAAGGAAGGAAAGCAAACCTACACTGAGAAATTTTGCTTATTGTAGATATATGATGAAAGCCATTTGGCAGCTAGTTGGCACCATTTATATTTGAGCTTCGGGAAACTTGAATAATTGATTTGATAATGGTTTGGTTTCAGGGTCGTCTTAAGATTGCAGACTTTGGTTGGTCAGTACAGTCTACAAGCAAAAGGCATACCATGTGTGGAACCTTGGATTATTTAGCACCCGAAATGGTAGAAAACAAAGCTCATGATTACGCAGTTGATAACTGGACTCTGGGTATCCTTTGCTATGAGTTTCTTTATGGTGCTCCTCCATTCGAGGCTGAGAGTCAAGTTGATACCTTTAAAAGGTATGGAATTGCGAGTGAATTGTGTAGGATAAATGTCACTTTTGCTATATGCGTATGTAATGTTTTAGCTTTGTGTAGGATAATGAAGGTTGACTTAAGTTTCCCTTCTACTCCTTACGTTTCTTCAGAAGCCAAACATCTTATTGGTCAGGTAAGTTCATATCTCCATATATCCTTTTCAGAGAAGATTTGGTCCTGGTTACCGCAATCTGTAAATTGATGCAGCTCCTGGTAAAAAGACTCTTCACGAAGACTCTCACTTCAGAGGATAATGGAACATCCTTGGATAATCAGGAATGCAAATCCTATGGGTGCCTGCAACTAGTATAAACTTTTCGTGAGTTATGTTTATCTGTGGCATAGAGGGATTGGAGCTGAATTTTACATCTGATATTGCAATGCGAGGACAAATTTTTGTGTTTCTCAGATTTCAAGTCTATTATCAACTTGAATGATACTGTCTATCTCAATGGGTATTAAGGTTAGCAGTGTGCATATTATGAGGGTAGTTGTAGGTAGCTTTAAGAATTCACCTTTGTGGTGACAATAATTTTTCTTTTTGGTAAGCGTTGTGGTGACAATATTGTGTATACAGAATGAGATTTGTTTACTCAGAGTTTCAAAATAAGTTTAATTCATCCAATCGCACGTGGTATTCTTTATGTGGTTGAAAATATATAAAGTTGTGTCAGATTGGCCGAATTGAGGCATCAAATGAGTAATACTACGTATTTTCACCTCACTTTTTGTGGCTCATTTTTTCTTTCTATCTTCTTCTATCATATCACATAGTTAATTACATATTTTTCTGTTTTATTCTCATTTTCTTATCTCTCGTCAATAGTTAATATTTAATACTGTTATGAAAACCTTTTTCTGTGTCATTATCTATTGGTTCTATGTTGCAAAATTCACTTATATATTCCACTTCACTCGCTGTCCTTTTTTTAATCATACGATGCATGGGATGCTCACTAGTTAAAGAATTAGTATGGAACCTGTGTGATGTGGGGTCCTTCATGCCACCCGATAATAATTTTTTAACTGTTTTCAAATTTCCCTGTGAAATATAAAGGTAAGAAAAGTAGTTTATTTTTCTCTTTTTTATGGTTATCCTTTTATTTTTTTTATCTTCTGGTTATTTGTAATTTTCCTTTTCATCTTTTGTATATAATTTTTCTCTTTCTGGAATTCTTTCATCCTTCCTTGATATTCTGTCTTTCTTCTTTCTTTAATCATATTCTCTTTGTGGTAATTTTTTTTTATCATGTTTAATCGTAGTCATGTCCCAACGAGTACATGATGTAATTCCCATAAATGGTAAATATCAATCAACTTTTGATTTTTTTCATCCAAAGAAACTTAAAGACTTCATGAAAATAAGCAAGAAGCTCACCGCAATTCAAGAAACACATGAAAGCAAACAAAGTTACTAAAATATGAAAAAAAAAAGAGGAGAGGAAAGTACACTCCACCTTATTTGGTTAGAAGAAAGAAGAAAGGTAAGTATATTGAAAATTCATTATTTAAAAATGTTTTTCAAGATAATAATTAAAGTAAACATAGCCAAACTCTCAAAGAGACTAAGAATTCTCCAATCCCATTCAACTCGGATGTAATTATACAAGATAATCATACTTCTATCTATAAAATTATGAAAGTGTCATAAAAGCTACACGGATGGCGATGGCCAAAATTTTTAAGGAATAGAGAGTTAGGAAATTGCTACTTTATCAAAGTAATGATGAGTAATTAAGTATATTAATTAGTTATAGTTTTTGAGTTATTCAATCATACTTAACTATATTTTTATAGAATATATTATATAATTAAAGAGAAAATATTTCTTTTAAAGAAATGTCTTCAAATATAAAGAATTTTTTAAATATTTTTAGAATATTCTAGACACCTTAAAAAAAAGTTGATTGAGTTCTAATATATTTTAAAACAAAAAAGAATTATATTATTAAAATAAATCTATTTTCTATTTTATTTTGTTTCTATTTTTTTTAACTTTTTTTGTTATTTAAGGACTTCAAGTTTTGTTTTTTATTTTTACCAACACATGTTAAATGTATACAAAAAAAATTAAGTAAAATCTGATTGACACTTCGTGCAACTATTTAAGAAAGTAAAGTGTAGAATTGAATTTTGAAATATTATTGTGAAGAGTTAAGCATGAATTAGAGGAGAGACATGTGAACGCCAAACCCAACTCTACTAATATTTAGGTTTGTGAAATGCTAATCGAACCAAATAAAAAATCAAGGACAGAAGAGGAAAGCAAAAACGTACAACCATCTACTAAAAATATTGTTCGGTAAAATTGAATGTTGTCCATCGGAAATACTGCTTGGTAAAATCAAAATTCAAGTTCCATTTTCTAGTGACTTTAAGATATGCATTATTTTTGTTGTAGATTATTTCCTATAACATTTTAGGGTTTAGGATCCTACCAATATCCTCTTCTTTGACTATTATCTCTTTTTCATCCTTTAGTTTCACATATTAAACAACTTTAAAACCATCATAACTAATTTTGCTTTCTCAAATTATTTATGGATTTTTCAAGTTCACAGTTGTAGCAATTTGTTGCTTTTACAGGACCAATACTTTATAAGAATCCATACTTTGAGAAGTGTGGGAAACAATATGTATAAAAGTGTAAACAAATATCACATTCTGTCAAAAATAGAACAACAAACCAATTGTTGAGCCAATAATCACATGCAAGTAGATATTTTTACTACTATTTTTATGAAGTAAAAAATATGTGAAAATAGTGAAAGCAATATAAATACTAATATTTCTCAAAAGATATTAGTGTTTCTAGAGTGACGGTTGAAGAGAAAAGTAAAATAGTGATGGTTATGTGAACATGACAATATGTGTATTGTAAAATATGGACAAAAGTGATAAAAATGAATCCGAAATAAATATATTACTTTGAAGTATTAGTACTTGAAGGAAAAAAAATGTAGAATTTAAAATAGATTGATAGATTGTCATATTAGATAATATATGGTACATAGTATTGTCATGAACATGAATTTGTGTTGTGTTACTTATTTAAGATATAAAGCTTTGTTTCTTCAAATTCATTTTTGTAGGTATTTGGGAGTTCATTTGTGGGAGACGAATGGACTAAGACAAGAATGGAGTCCAAAGAACAAAACAATAAGGTATAAATTTATTTGCCTTTATTAATTCAATATGGGGTTAAGTAAGTAATTAGATGTGCTATTTCTAAGAACTTTGTCATATCTATAATATGAATATAACTGATGTAACAAGTTTTTAGTGTAAGTGTTTTGTGATAGTGTTCATCTTGGAGAAATTATAGTATGGAAGAAAATATAGTTACTATATAGCTTATGGGAGGTTATTTCCTCTCAAGTGAACTTTGAATGGTCTAAGTCTCTACTTGTTTAAGCCTTCAAGAGAAGCTGCTAAAGTTGGATACTGAACAAGAAGGTAAGCTCCCTTTTCCTTCCCGTAACGTGGAAGTTGAGCCTCTTCCTCTTTCGTCTAATCTTATGTCAATCACTAACATTGTCCCTACCAAACATCCAATCGTTACTCCAACTCCCTTAACATCTAGGGATGTCATCCTAGACAATGAGTGTTGTACTAAAAAAGGCTCTTGCAATTGTAACTAAGCCTTTTAGAATTGTACCAACTCTTGAGAAATTCATAGATTCTAGTGAAGGACTTGTTTTCAAATGGCTAAGGTGTGTCCCAGCTCCCAAAGTCCAAGCAACCAAATTCTCTTCGACAATTGTTGCTAGATCAACAAATGTTTCTCCATCTATGACTAAAACTCCTTTTAGATGGTCCACTCGCTAGAAATCCACACCTACCAAAATTACTCCGGTCCTTCTCACCTCTACTATTGAAGTTAGTGATGACTTATATGAAGTAGAGCAACCTATCAATCACCAAACTTTACCTTATAATCCTCCTACTCAACCCCTTAACCTTCTTGAACCACAAACCACCACACCCCTCACCATTAACTTCATGCCTTTCTACCCTCTACATTTCCAACCTTCACCAACCAAACCTTGCACAAGCTCTCTCCTTGACCTCCCTTGCAATCCAACATCTCAGCCAACTCCATGCTCACCTCACCATAAACCACTACTTATATTTTCACTGTTGAATTACATCTTCATTAATAGAGAATGCTTATCTGACCCTTACTAGCTAAAAAAAAAACCTTCCTACACTTATCATTCCCTCCATCTAGAAGGCATCACCCCCTACTTGCTCTCATTTCAAAAAGAAAAGTCCATCCTAGTCTAGTTCGGATGAAGGGAACCTTCATTCCACACACAAGTACTGTACAAGATAATGATGCTTTTCTTGGAACTTTAATGAAAATTTTTTATGCATATCTTAATACAAAGAGTGTAAAAATGACTCTCCATCTAATAAGAAGAAGCTTCCTTCAAAGAAGAATAATATAGTAGCTAGTTTAGAAGTTGTGGAGGTAGCGGAGTTCAATAAGGCCATGGAGATAAGTATGTTTGATGCTTCTCCCTTCCCATCATTGGCCATTACCAAAATGGCTTATCCACATCTATTCATACTATCATAAGTTCTTTCTAGTACTATTTCTTAGAGGAATGTCATTTGATTCACTTTGATGACTCTCACATCACCTTTGTGAGGGATCTCTCTTTGATAGGACAATGTCTTACATTCCTTTGTCTAACACGATCTCCCTTTTTTGGCGTTCCTTGGATTCCATTTAAGATGAAATGCTTGCATGTCTCATTATATCTAAAAGGATATATCTAGCAAAGAAGACTACTAAAGCCGTAGTAAAAGATGTGTTGAAGCTGAAGTCAAAGCTCTTGTTGAGGCCAAAGCCAAGGTTCTTGTTGATGTTAAAGTTAAGGCTAACCTTGAGGTTGTTGCTGATGCCCCACTCAAGTAGAAGTTCATCCTACAAAAGAGCTTGTTGCTGCCATATTCCCAATCCTTCAATGTGTTAAGTGTCTTAAGTGTTTGACACCATTAATACTCCTCTAATTGTTGTTGCTACTCCATCTTCTCTTCACTAGAAACTATTCAAGATATGATCCATCAAAGTGAATAATGCCAACTCCAAATGATGGAAGCCTTTTCAATGAATCTCTGAAGAGTTCAATGTTAAACTTGTTTCAAGCCTCACTAATTAGGTATACTTTCCTGTCACCACCTCCACCTCCTCTCATAGTTGCTCCCATTGAGTTTCTACACATTCAACCACCTACAGCTCCCTCAACTACCTCTCCATCACCACCAGCCTCTACTCCTACCAAGCATACTCCCTCCACCTCGTTTGCTGCCATCTCATCTCTTAAGTAGTGATGATCATCTACACCATTTTTTTATGCTGACAAATAGGGAGAGAAAGTCTTCAGTTTTTACTCAATATTATTTTGTTTATTTCTTGTTGAATTCATTCGCATTAAACAATGCAGGGAGGGTCAATTTGTAAATTAACATTTGCTACAATATTTTTTATATCATGATCATCTGCTTATAATTCAATATGCTCTTCTTATGTAGTTTGATATGTACTATGTATATGTGCTTAAAAATGATGGTTATTTGTCAATATAAAAAATGGAGAGATTGTTAAGATAATATTATCTAATGATCTTATTAAATGTCTAAGATAGTCATATAGCTTTGTCTTAGAAACAATATAGATTGTTTATTCTTCAAGAAGGAAATTAATAGCTTTGTTAGAAAACGTCAAAGCACCAATGTGCTACTAGCAAAAAAGCTCTAAGAAGCACTTGATATATGTTTGATAAAGCAAAACTACCTTGTCTAGAGTAATGACTAGTTTTTAGGGAATATTATAAATTAGACATAACCCTTCATGTAAAGTTATAAAGAATATTCAACGAAGTAATAATTATAAACTTTCTTACATTCAAAATCTTAGTTTATTTGTTATAAGCTAACCGTGTCTGCTAGATAATTGAACTATTTAGTGAGCTTTTCCTATTATGTTCTTCTTTGAGAAGTTATCTCATTGAGAGAAAAACTTTTTAATTTTATTATATCCTCTACAAAATAGTTGTTGTTTTTATAAAATTATTTATTAACCTTTTGTATAGTTAGGAGTGGTTTTGTACACTTGGTTCTGAACTTAAGGAGAATAAAGTATTTTTTTCAAGAGTGACTTAGCATACTCGTCTAAGGTAGAAGTGGTTAAACTTGTTTGTAATTATTTTATTGATGAGTAGAACCTCTCAAGAGTCTTTGAGAAGAACAAGATGTAATTTAGTTTGGTGAGAAATTTTATAAAACAACTATTTATTTATTTATTATACATCTACTTTAAACCTCCTATCTAAATAGTTTTTTTTTTTTTTTAAATCCTTAAGGATTAGATAGTTTACATAAAAAAGTCTAACCCTTGTATTATATCGTTTGATTGCTAGTTTATGAAATTTCTTGCTAAAATCCAAACTCTATTCCAACCCCTCTCCCAACTTAGCATAGTCGTGTAAGGTAGAAGTGGTTAAACTTGTTTGTAATTATTTTATTGATGAGTAGAACCTCTCAAGAGTCTTTGAGAGATAACAAGACGTAATTTTGTATGATGAGAAATTTGATAAAACAAGTATTCATATATTTATTATACGGCTACTTTAAACCTCCTATCTAAATAGTTTTTTAAAATCCATAAGGATTAGATAGTTTACATAAAAAAATTATAACTCTTGTATTATATTGTTTGATTGCTTGTTTATGAAATTTCTTGCTAAAATTCAAACTCTATTCTAACCCCTCTCCTCCTTTCTAGAGTTTTTCTTTTACTTTTGGTTGTTGAATTTGATCAATTACGTAATAAATTAACTTTATATTTATGCAATTGCTTTTACTATTATTTAATTATGGCTCTAGATAGAATTAAATAAGACAAATCAATGGTCTAGTTAATTAAATTGAAAATGTGTCAAAACTTAATAGATTTGAATTTGTGGTTATAATTTAGACAAAAAAATTAATGATACTTAATGATGCAAAATGAAGATTATGAAATTAACAAATACTTTCACATAGATTTTAATATTATTTTTTTTTTCTAGTTAATAAAAAAATTGAAAAAAACTCCAATCTTAACTCTTACACATTAAAAATCTATTGAGAATAATTCTACACAAAATTATTTGATCCATTTAGGTGATAAAATGTTTCCAATCATCCTTACATATGTAAAGTCTTTTTTGGGTTGTAAATTTTGCTAAACGAGTCATCAAGATGCATCTCTACCATTGTGTAAGAAGGACTAGCCATGATTTCAAGGAAAGAACATGAACATATTATAATATATGTGTTGCTTACCATTCATTCTATGCTACATACATTGTTCCTTCTCATAATTATATATAAAAGTTAAAATGAAAAGAAGTTTATACATATAATTTTACTCCATTAAATCCATTCACATTTACTACTATCATCCTAAGCATTGAGCACTCTTCATATCCTAATTAAGTTGATAATTAGAGTGGAACAATTTCCTAATTTATCAATAGATTGAATTGATGATATTTTAGTTATTGAATTAAAGAGTACAACATTTTTAATTATTACATTTTTTATCAATTTGATACATCAATGTAAGACAAGATGGATAAAAAAAATTAATAAGAAGATGTCAATCAGTCGAAAGAGTTAATTATAGAAACACTAGTTAAACTTTTAATGAACATGAGAAAAATTTTGAAATTTATATTTCATTATTGTTTGAATTATGTAGTAGATGAGATGAAAGGAGGGAAGAAGATTAGAATATGAAATAAGAAAATAAGTTTTATATTGTTAGATGTGTGTTTAGGTTTGTGTCTTCATATAATTGTTGTAAAAGTCAATTTTAAAAAAGATATTTAGTGTCATATTGGAAAAATATTTATAGAAAATCATGTTTTATTATAAAATACTTTTTAATAAATTTACCAACTTGATTTAAGATGATGTTGAGAAATTTGTTAGGTGTATATATTTCTTGAGTTGGAGGAGTTCTACTTTCCAAACACTAAACCTATAGTGTCTTTAGGGTTGTTCAACATATTAGATTACGCAAATGCTATTAACAAATATAATTAGGATGTTTATATGTATGACTACTTGGTTGAAAGTTTATGTTGAACATCTCGTTATTTATCAGAAGAAAGGAATTTGTTGCAATTATATAAGATGCATATTAGATAAAATTACGATTGAATGATTTAGTTATATATAAATTTGTGTAATGACGGAGTTGAATGTATTGAAATTATAGGTTTAAGCTTTGGAACATGTATTGAAATATTCTACAATAAATAATGACATGGTAAATGCATTTCTTCGATGTTCGAAATGGGTTGATGTTGTCATTTCGACAAAAATAATATCAACTTCTTTTAATGATAATTTGGTAAGAATTCAAATTAATAAGACATGAAATTGAATAAAGAAGACTAGGAGGAGGAAGATTTGGAATGTTAATTTGATTCAAAGGAGGAAATTATAAAAATGGATAACCATTTGAAAGATGAAGTTCATATCTCATTTGATTTTTTTTTTTTAAATTGTTTGAAGATGAAATATCAAACATGTATGTTAGACTAAAAGATCTACATAGAAAACATGTTGAAAATCTTTTTACAAGAACACCTTAGATAAAGTATTCTACAAGAATAAGAAATAGAAAATAACAACAAATGTAATGTAAAAATTTTCTATGAAGAATGCTTTGTTTTAAGAAATGTATATATAACTTGTATAGGTTTTGACCATTGATATATGTCAACATTATTTAAATGCATTTGACATTAATATTTCTTATGTTTATTGGTCAAACATATAATGTTGTGCTTGATTGTTAATGGTGTTTGTAAAAGTGGTAATTGTTGTAACGCGAATGGTTAAATATGTTTATAGTGTCTTTCATTTTGTTACACTTACTACAATTTTGTTGTACATTGTTGGGGTTGAAGGGATATGCGATGTGAAGCATAATTGTAGTTTTTTTATAAATATTTTTTTTATATATATGATTTGAAAGTGGTTTCAATTGATCTACTCTAAAAAAAATGTATTAAGTCATGTGCAATGTAGTTGATAAATAAGATTGTTATATACACATTTACTTATGAAATAATGGTATAATTTCATTGTTTACTAATTTACAACTATTCAATTATAAAAACACATAATTAAAAGATTCCATAGTTTTAATTCAACAAAATGAACAAGAGAGAATACTAAGTTTGATTAACTAATGTGCGTCCTCTTATATATACTTATATGATTTCAAAATCTTATTTGCTTCATATTCGCTTCACAAAAAAAATCTTTACTCATTGAAGTGTCATATCTTGACCATAAATCTCTACCTAAAATGTGGTGAGCTAAACATTTATTTGTACAGGCAACATTTATTAACCTAATCTACTTAATATAGTACCATAAACAATGTGTGTTGGTCTCCTCTTACAATTATGTGCCTAGGTATATGTAGTTAAGTATATTTTTTAAATTGGTTAATGTAATAATAACATTGATTAAAAATGGTTTAGTACCCACATTAGGTGACAATTTTGGAATAATTCCAATCTATTTCAGTAAATGTAGATACATTATTATATTATTATATTTTTTTTATCACCTAATTACTTGACAAGTAGGAGATATAAAATATTTATCCAAATAACTTATAACTATATTTCATTAGGCCTTCAACTCTCCCATCTTTACAAGCAAAAAAGTATCAAGTATTGTATATGTTTTTCAATGTTGTATTATTTTATGTTAGTTCTATTTAAAGTTGATACTGAATTTTTCTTTTACTCTTTTCTTCTTGATAGCTTCATTAGTACACTGAAGAATAGTTAATTAAGCTAGGCAATCATATTTCTAGAGATAATATTCGGAAGCAAGAATAGAAATCGATTGTTTTATATATTCTTGTATGACAATTAATTTTTACACGAAAACAATGTATCAATTTAGTTGTAATAATTTGGAAATTGTAAGTTTTCTCCTTCTCTTTCTCATATAACACTAATATTTTCATCTAATCATTTGAAGGTGGTTGTTAAGCAAGATATCTCTATTATCATAAACTTATGCTTTTTGATTAATATATTTTTTTGTTTAAGATTTTTACTCAAGTGTTACTTTTTTTAATTTTGTATTTTCAACAATTCTATCCTGTTGTTAATAGGCATGTTTATGTCATTTTATGTTTTTCTTTGTGTTGAAATAGTAAGGTTAAGAACTTGTCCTACTTATTACATATATATGAATGTTTTGTTTCTATGCATAGCTTGTATGTGACACCTTATGTTATTGGGTTAAATTTATACGAACAATTCGTGTATTTATTTATCCTGTATTTTCTCTTTTATGTTTTGGTTTTAGAAACACAACAATGTTAATGGTCCTTAACAAGAAATTTATTTTGCATGCAATTATGAAAACCTTTTCATTATAAGTTCCATAAGTAACTTACAATAGTTTTCACCACATCATAAATTAAAGAGAGAAACTAACTGACATTATAGTTTTGAGGTTGGTTTTGAATCAATTGATGATTCTTAAGTAAATCAGGATGTTAATCAAACATAATATGACTTTTTAATTTGTATACTCACATTACCTCTATATTTCTAATAGAATTATAAGTTTATTATCAAATTAGCATAATTAATTTTCATTCTATAATTATATAAATTAAACAACTCTCTTTAATTTAGATGATTGATAATATGACACACAACTTATGAAAAAAAAGGATATTATTATTATTTTAATTATTTTATTATATAAGAAATGTTGTAAGAACAGAATACAAGGAAGCATAAAAATCTTAAAGCATATTAATTTTACTTGCCATCTCTCTACTATTTATCATATTAAATATATTACATCATCTTGTTAAATATCATATCATTTTTCTGTCTCCCTAAACAAATAGTTATAATTTAAGGTTGAATTTGAAGCAAAATAATTAACTAGTGCAAGGTAATTATAAATTTTTAATAGAAGAATCAAACTTTATCCCCCAACAATTTTATCTTCATAATTCTCTCTTTAATTTACAACATTCTTTACAAATAATTAATATCTTATAGTTGAATTATAGACAATATTTTTTTTTTGTAAAGCTATGCTATGCAAAGGCATTATTTATATGTAATTAACATCTGAACAACAATATTGACAACCTATTAATCACCACGCCAAAATTTCAGACAAAATAATTAACTTGTGAAATTATAAATTTAAAAAATCAAAATGTATACTGAAATAATTTATAACATAAGAATCAAAGTTTATTCACCAACAATCAAAATATCTTTTAAAACTCGTTTCATTAGTGTTTTTAAAGTGGTTAGTTAGATTTTTCAACATAACTGAAATACTAGTGCTCTAATTTTGCGTTCAAAGAAAATGATAAATAAATTTATGTGAACTTAACTCAATATTAAAGAGGCTTAAAAGCTAGTTTATAATTTCTATTTTTTATTATTTCAGAATTTCTACATTAACGAAAATTACGACTGTATCCCTAATTCTATTTTCCATTATTGATTTTCTCTTTCTCCTTTTTGCAGAGAGTATTTTTCTTTCATATTCTCGGGAAACTATCGAATTGCGCTGCTCTTTTTGTTCTGCTAAACAAGGATTGAACGGCAAATGGCGAGCACTGTAGATACCTCGGGAAACCCGATCCCATCGTCGTCGGTGTTGATGGCATCGTCGAAGCACATTGGGATTCGGTGTCACTCCGAGAACTTGGAGTTTCTGAAGTGCAAGAAGAAGGATCCAAACCCTGAAAAGTGTCTCGATAAGGGTCGCGACGTTACCCGTTGTGTCCTTGGCCTGTGAGTTTTTCTTGTCTCTGCTGATTTTTATTCCAGTTTGTAGGTTAGAAAATTTGGAATAGGTTCTGTTGATTTCTCAGATTTTGGAGTGGTGAGTGATTTCTTGATTCTAATATTCTTTTGGATTATATGAGCACTTATGTTGCAAATCAATGTTACTGTGCTATTTGTGTTATCCATTCCCTACCATTAGTCTATAATAGAACCTCGTATGTTGTAAATGTCAGTTTGTTGTCATACTTGAGAAGGTGGAATTGTATTGCAAATATATTCGTATAACATCCATTTCTCTATTGCTACACAGAACAATTTCCAATTTCCTTTGCTAGTGTTTGGATAATTTATTTACTGTTTCTATCAACGACTTGTGGGTTGGGCGGCGAAGGTTTGTTTTGTTTATTTGTGTTTGTAAAGATATTGAGTGTGCTCAAATTATGTACAAGATCCTCTTTTTTAGGGTTTATATATTGGTATGACTGGCTTTATGAACAGCCTTTTTTGTGTTTGTCAGCTGATTTTCTGATTTTGGTTGTATACTTTGGACTACTTGTTGGAATTGCTGGTAGAACGTTAACCGAGTAAGGCTTTCATTGAGAACATATAATTCTTTAAAATACTAGATAAGTAGAACTTTTATGTGAGATTTTGACAGAATGATGCGTGTTTGTTGACTCCTGGACGGGTAAATGGCCCCTTCTTCATTGTAATCCAAAAATTATTCTTCAATTTAACTGAATTTTTTCAAAATTTTGGCTATCCTCTTTCTCATTGCATATCATTACCCCTATTGGAACTGTCAAAATTCTGTCAAAAAGGTACCGCTCGAGCTGAAGGGAAATTTTACCACTTGTATAATATATGATATATAGAATATCGGATTGAGTGTTTGGCGATGCTGCAACAAAAGGATAAAATGCTGTTGGGAATAGGAATATTTTAGGAGATGAGAGCTTCTTTATAGTTTACTTTCCAAGTAGCCTAGATACTTGGTAAGTTGGTATAGATTGATTCAATGCATCTTAGGAAGTAATAGTATCATAATTGTTCTCTAGTAAGTTGTTTTGGCATTAATTATCTATGTAATACACTTGAATACAAATAAGTTCATTTTGCTGGGTGGAAAATACACTTATGTTCAGAAATATCTCTTTCTCTCTTCTCATGATGAGAATACACTTAATGTAGTGAAAATGAGAGTTCTGCTGTGGATGAGTGAACATACTATACTGTCATGCCATC
Source organism: Macrotyloma uniflorum (assembly GCA_016859785.1). NCBI lineage: Eukaryota > Viridiplantae > Streptophyta > Magnoliopsida > Fabales > Fabaceae > Macrotyloma > Macrotyloma uniflorum. The sequence goes on along the minus strand of BDMB01000098.1, from coordinate 440,600 downwards.
ACCAGCACCGGGGTGCACTGGAAACAAATGGATGATGCATTAGACAAGATAAAATTAGCAGTGAAAGAATTGAGAGAAAGTTTGTATAGAACATATTGGAGAGAAAATAGATGGATCTAACGTTAGGTGGTTTGTACTTGTCTAAAGAAGACCTTTAGAAGCTTTATTAAAGAGAGTTGATCAGATGGTAAGTAGCCTTGCCACTAGAGGGGAAGGTAAACTGGGAAAAGCTACAGCCAAAGCATTAAGAATGATTTCTAAGTGGTTTGTTACTTTGTCTACTGACTTGATTCACAATGGAACATCACAGCATCATTTGATTCATGTAGCCGGCCCACCTAGTGGGAAAAGCTTGGTTGTTGTAGCATTGCCCCAATTTATCTTAAATACTAATGGGGCATTAAGAAATGGTCACATTGGTGAAGGAAGTTGGGAAATTTGATTCCTCAAGTGTATCTCGATTTTTTTCCTTCCTACGTGCCTGTTGTTTATGGAATGTCCGTCTGCAGTTGTGTGAAATTTCTTCCAGTTCTTTGTTGAGTGCTAAGGACCAATCTACAAAAGATTGATTTTGACATGCTTCTAATTAATTAGAATACTGAATATCTGCAACAGACTAACAATTCAGATACTATAAATTGTATTTCATGATGATTTGCATATCTGTTTGCTTTTGGCCGTGAAAAAATTTCATATACTCCCTGCCCTTCAATTTTCTGTCTACTTGATAAATGGATATGTTGAATGGTTATATTTCTGTTAATATTATAGTTAAACAAATGAATGTGGCTCCTTGCTTCAAGTTTCTGTATTGGTATTGGAACTTGGATGTCTGGACTGTCTTGTTAATTGTTACATTCCATATAAGTCCCTTGTGGTTGTTTCCATATCAAATATTCATGTGGGTATGTTAATTGCTGATTTAACATCCTTTTATCATCAATCCATGGATCTTACAATTTTTTTCATAACTAATGATTTGTTAGTTATTAAAATTACAACATATGTTAATTTGGGAATGATATATATATTTGATGGGATAGTAATAGCAATAATAAAATATGTAAAACATGTGTCAAAGTTGATAATCAGTCCCCACCTGCTGCTTGCTGTTGCATTTTCCTCGTTTACAGATATTGAAGGTTGCATACTAATTGTTGAAAATTGTTGACTTTGTCTTTTGAAGGGTATTTTTTGGGAGAGGAAACATATATATTATCAATGCTTAATACATTTTTCTGTGACAAATAATATAATTTCTTCGTAATAGTATTTTTGTTCACTAAGATACACTCAGGTTTATATTATTTATTTCTATTGTTAGATCGTTTTGTATTAAGGTTGAGAGGGAATGAGAAAGAGATTTTAGATTTTCTGTGAAAATGAATTTGTAATTCCAAGAGTACAGTCAAGTATATAAATCTAACTAGCTAACTAATCTGTAGCAAACCTAACTAAGTTAAGTGGTCAAGAGACAGCTGTACTAATATTGACAGTTATACCTATAATTGCTGTACAGAAAAAGAAAACTCTATTTCCACCGAGTAACTATAATATTTTTTAGATGCAATTAATTTTGTGATTTATGTTATATGTTATATATGGAAGCTTTCAGTATGATGACTCCCATGTATGATGGTCTTTAATCATTGCCTGATGCATTATGTCACATATCATGGTTTTTTTTTTCCCTTCAAGATTTATGAGTGATAGTGATAAATGCTTTTTCTGCAGTTTGAAAGATCTACACCAGAAGTGCACAAATGAGATGAATGATTATGTTGGCTGCATGTACTACCATACAAATGAATTTGACTTGTGTCGCAAAGAGCAGCATGCATTTGAGCAGAAGTGTTCTTTGGAATGAAACTGTGCACTGCTGTTGTCGAAAATAATAACAGAGGCTATTTGGAGTGAGCCAATACGCCTGTTTTCCAAAACATCATTGATCTTGTCTATTTGTACAACAGTGTTGGAATATTATTATTGACAATGTTCTTCCTCTAAATTTTTCTAGAGAAATGCATGCAAGCAGGACAAAACCTCTTCAAACATAATAACTGACAAGAATTTTTACTGTTGCAACATGTTGTAATTTGTTTTCTATGTTTAAAATGCATATTTGTGATGTAAAGTAGGCAAGTAAAACACGAAGCAGCCAAACCAGAAGTAGCACACACCAAAATAAGAAATCAGTAATGTACATTTTTTCCCTGAAACAAATTCTTATTGTAATTCATGTCACGACGTTAATTATAATTTTAACCTTTTGATTTAAAGTTTTCTAGGTTGAAACTTGTTGGCTGATTAAGGTGAACACATTGATTGAACTCGAAAGCAAACACCGTAACTGATCTAAAAAAAAATGCAGTTTGTACTTTGAGCAATAATATAATGGTCTGGGTCTTTTGATTCTTATAGTATCAATCATGGAGCAGTAGAACTAAACCGATGACGTGAATAAAACAGGCAATGAATGATTGTGTTGAAATATTTTAGCTTTCCATTCGTCTGGTCCCAACAATTAAACCGCATCAAATGTGTAGATTTTTGTGTTTGTGGGAGGGGAAGGGGTACGGTGTAACTGCAGTGGTGGACGTTACACATAAAAAAATTAGATGCCAAACTAGTTCATAACATTAAAATCATTGGTACCTATTATTTAGTTCTTAAAATTATAATAAATATGTCGTTTTGATTTTGAAATTATTAAACATTGATATTTTAGTTCTTTATTTTTAAATTTTAGAGTTTAAATCATCAATGTTTGATAAAATTAATAGCTAAAATCATCATTATTTAATAATTTTAAGAACCTGTGGAAGATAGACCTATTTAGTAGAATGTGCATGGGGAAGATTCAAAGGATTTCCTCTAACTTATAAACAACTTAGTTTTAATTATTTTTAAGTGGCCTTAAATTTGTAGAAAATCATTGTTGTGATATAGGACTTCTATAAGCATTGACAAGAATTCATAATAATTATTTATATATTTTTGTTATATACATGGATAAATATAATATAATATGTATGGGGATAAATATATATAGAGGTGGGAGAATATCTTTATTCTAACGATAAGAATTAAAAATTTACTTTTAATTCTTTTTATTAATAAATCTCTATCTTTTATTGTTTTTACTCTTGAAATAAGTGGAAGGAAAAAGGATAATAGTTGTTCAAACTCCTTCAATAGATGGTCGGATTAGTGATATTAACCAATAAAAGGAATTTAGGCAATTTTAGAAAGACAAGAAGATTATTTCTTATAAATATCTATCTTTTAATTTCTTGAGAAGTGAAGGATTCACGTTTACGTGATCAGGGATTGCTAAAATTTGTATAAATGAATGGAAGGTTGATCTTATAAAGATGTTTTATTCAAATGTTGAAATTGATAAAGGAATAATTTGTTCAAGGGTTAAGGGAGTAGATATTATTTTAAATTTTAATATTTGGACTAATGTTGTTGGGTTTAAAATTGATGGAGAAAAAATTATAGTTGGCTTTGAAAATTTCTAACTAACTTGATGTCTATCAATCTTGTTTAAAAATTTGTTTCAAGGGTTAAGTATCTAACTGCTATGTTTCTCTCATTGATGAAATATTTTGATAATGTTTGTAGCTTTTATAGATTATTAAAAATTAAAGTACAAAGTAATTTTTTAGAAAATCTTTTAGAGAAAGTCTTGAATAAACATATTTGTTTTTAGAGAAAATTAATTTTTTACTTTGTGAATAATAATTTATTATATTAGTTTCATAATTGATTACCTCCTAATTGGATTCAACTTGATTTTGATATCATCTTACACATAATTGATTATTACTCGTTACCATTACAATCGATTATTTTTATAAAATAATAAATTATCTAAGAAAATAATCAATTAAATTTTGATAAATGTAAAATGTTATTAAATTCATATAATTGATTATTCTGCTTTATTAAATTATTTTTAGATTACACGAAGAATATAATAATTAATTATAATAGATTATGATCAATAATCATAAACATTATTCTAAATTTCTTTAAAAAAAAAATTCAACTTCTTTACTATTGAAATTGATACTTAATTGATACTTAAGAATTTTTCTATCATTTATGATATCTTTTCTTTTCTTTTATTTTTTTTCTTTTTTAATTGTGATATAGTAGTATTTGGTGTGGAAATATTAGAGTGTTCTTTTTAATAAGTTTTTTTAAAAAAGTTTATATTTTCTTATTCTTAATTGCATAAAGATTGTGTATTAGAATAATTTAAGAAAGTTAGTACAATAATTTAATTAAAATGATTTAGATTAAAATTAGATGTAAATTTATGTAGAATCCAATCATATAAAAAATTTTATACGTTTTTTATTTCTTTATTTTAATTTTTTTATTATTGGTTAATCTTAATTTACTAAATCTTTAATTAGTGTGATAATCATATTTTTTTTCAACAAATAATTCAAAAAAGATTTACAAATATATTTTTTTAAAGATTTAAAAAAAGAACTAATTCAATCCTTCCAATTCTCTTCCCTTTTGGTCGTGAATATTGTATATTTTTCTTTACAACTTTAAAGTGTAGCATTTTATTATATTCTCATAATTACCATATAGATAAATTAAATAATTAATTTTATCATTTAAAAATATGGATATCATACACCTATCATCATATTTGTCTTAAAAGAGAAGAATACTAACTCATCATACACTAGAAAGTTACTTTTCTAAAATAAAATGACTATATTTACTTAATTAGATAGCAAGTTTATAAATCCCTAATGTAAATAATCAATTGAATAAGTTCCATTCATCATAATATCAATTTTATCATATTCTTATAATTTATTTGACAATATTAATTTAATATTTAATTATCACATAATGAAATTTAAATTTGATATCATGTTATTGATTATAATAATTATTTTAGCATCAATTTCCTAAATAGAGGGATATCATAATTATATATAATCATAAAAATCTTACTCCCAAATTTGTTGACACCATCAACTATTAGCACACCAAAGTTAACTTATGCAAGGAAATTATGAATTCATAAAATGAAAATAAAACTATACCGAACTATTTATCACTGTAAAAATATATAATATAAGAATCAAAGTTTATCAACCAATGATTTTATAATGTAACAAATGTTACCTTAATTTGTTTCTTAAACTTATGTTGCTATGTTTTACATAATCAGTTGATTATCCAACAATAACTTATTTTGTGTTTTCCTCAAAATCAAATTACGAAAGTACCCCTGATTGTCTTGTCCACTCCTCACTTCACTCCCCAACACAACGCTACCAAAAAATCAGGACAATTTGGTAAATGTCTTACCGTTCTCCATTTTCTCTCTCTCTCTCTCTTTTTTTTTTTTTTCTGATTAATTTTCTCCGGAAACCGAATGACACTTATCGAATTGCTCTTCATTTTTTTTTTGTTCTTATTAGCAAGGATTGAATGCAAATGGCGAGCACTGTAGATGCCTCCGGAAACCCGATTCCGTCGTCGTCGGTGTTGATGGCATCGTCGAAGCACATTGGGATTCGGTGCCACTCTGAGAACTTGGAGTTTCTGAAGTGCAAGAAGAAGGATCCAAATCCTGAAAAGTGTCTAGACAAGGGTCGCGACGTTACCCGTTGCGTCCTTGGCCTGTGAGTTTTTCTTGTCCCTGCTGATTTTTCTTTCTGATTGGTAGGTTAGAAAAATTGGAATAGGTTTTGTTGATACAGATTTTGAAGTGGTGAATGATTTCTTGATTCTAGTAATTTTTTGGGGGTTATATGAGCACTCTGTGATGTTGACAATTACTGTTATTGTGTAATTTATGTTATCCATTCCCTACATTTAATCTACAATAAAACCTTGAATAGGATTGTCTACGAAGAAGTAAAGCAGTGAAACAAAAATAAAAAGGATGTTATACTAGTATGTTGTAAATGTCAGTTTGTTGTTATGCTTGAGAAGGTGGAATTGTATTACAAAGATATTTGTATAACACCCATTTCTCTATTGCAACACAGAACAGTTTCCTATGCGAGTGTTGGGGGGTGAAGGTTTGTTTTGTTTATTTGTATGTGTATAGTGTGCTCAAATTATGTACAAGATCCTTTTGGTTTTTTAGGTTTATTTATTGGCCAGATATCTTATGTTACTACTAAATGAAGATTGGATTCCGAAGCCATTGTCTGGCTTTATGATAGCCCTCGTTGGAATTAGAAGGAAACTGAGTAAGGCTTTTAGTGTGAATATATAATTCTTTGAAATGCTAAATAAGTAGAACTTTTATGTGGCATTTTAACAGAATGATTTGTCATGCTTGTTGACTCCTGGATGGTAACTGGAAAACTTTCCTCATTTTAATCCAAAAATTGTCCTTGAATCTAACTGAAGTATGTAAAAAATTTGGCTATCTTCTTTTTCATTGCATAGCATTACCCCTTATTGGAACTGTCAAAATTGTGTCAAAAAGGTACTGCTCAAGCTCAAGGGAAAAATTTGCCACAGGTATAAGATGTGCAATGTTGTATGGTATCTTGGAATTGAGTGTTTGGAAATGTTGCAATTAAAGGCTAACATGAGTGTTGGTAAGTTGGTATAGCTAGGTTCTCAATGCATCTTAGGCAGTAGTAGTATCTTAATTGCTCTCTAGTAAATTTCTTTTTTTGGGCATTAATTATCTCTGTAATACTCTTAAATATAAATAAGTTGCTTTTGCTGGGTGGAAAAGGCACTTAAGTTCAGAAATTCTCATGATGTGAATAAACTTAATGTAAGATGAGAGTGCTGCTGTGTATGAGTGAACATACTATACTGTGATGCCATCACCAGCGCCAGTGTGCACTTGAAACGATAAGATAAGGAGCGAAAGCATCCGAGAGAAAGTTTGTATCGAACATATTGTAGAGAAAATAGTTGGGTCTAACCTTAGGTAAAGGAGACGTATAGAAGCTTTAGTAAGGAGTGTAGATCAGATGGAATGGAATGTAGCCTTACCATGAATTAGTATTAGAACTTGGATGTCTGGACTTTCTTGTTAATTTTTACATTACATGAAAGTCCCTTGTGGTCATTTCCATATCAAATAATCATGTGGGCTAATCATTTGTGTTTATTATTGATTATACACTGTTTTATCATCAAATCCATGAATTTTACAATTTTGTTCATAATTAATGCTTTGTTAATTAGTTATTAAAATTTGAAGATTTGTTAACTTGAGAATCCCATATATTTTACGGGATAGTAATAACGGTAATAAAATATGTAACACATGTTTCAAAGTTCAATTATCAGAGTTAGAAATAGATGGATGTGGCTCTTTGCTTGAAGAGGCTGTATTAGTGCTAGAACTTGGAATTCTGGACTATCTTGTTAATTGTTACATTGCATGAAAGTCTGTAATGGTTGTTTTCCATACCAAATAAACATGTGAGTTCATCATCTCAGTGTATTTCTTATTTACACTCTTTTATCATCATCGGTGAATCTACAATTTTGTTCATAACTAATACTTGTTTAGTTATTAAAGTTAGAATATATGTTAAATTGGAAATGACATATATTTTGATGGGATAATAATATCAATAATCAAATATTTAAAACATGTTTCAAAGTTGAATTATTATGAATCCCCACAAAAGATCTCTAACTAACCTGTAGCAAACCTAACTAAAGTTAGTTAGGAGGCTAAGAGACAGATGTACTACTATAGTGACATTTATACCTATACTACTGCTGTATAGAAAGAGAAAAGAAAACTGTATTTCCACTGAGTTACTGCACTTTAATATTTTGAGATGCACATAATTTTGTATGATATATTTGATTTCTTATACCTGAAAGCTTTCAGTACGATGATGACTCCAAGTGGCCTTTTATCATTGTCTGATAATGTCACACATCATGGTTTTTTGCCTTGAAGATTTATTTGTGATGTTTTTCTGCAGTTTGAAAGATCTACATCAGAAGTGTACAAAGGAGATGGATGACTATGTTGGCTGCATGTACTATCATACAAATGAATTTGACTTGTGTCGCAAAGAGCAGCAAACATTCGAGCAAAAATGTTCTTTCGAATGAAACTATGCACCGCTGTTGTCCAAAATAATAACGCAGGCGATTTGGAGTGTGAGCCAATGCACTTGTTTTCCAAAAGATGATTGATCTTTTCTGTTTGTACGACAGACAGTGTTGGGATATTTTCCATTGCCAATGTTCGTCTTCTAAATTTTTCTAGAGAAATGCATGCAAGCAGTACAATACAAGACCTCTTCAAACTAAGAACTGACATAATTTGGAACGTGTTGTAATTTGGTTTCTACGTTCACAATGCATATTTCTGATGCCTTGTGGTTCCTGGCAACTGAAGTAGGAAGTAAAACACTAAGCACCAAAACCACAAGTAGCACACCAAAATAAAATAAAAAATCAATATTTTTTTTAATATAGTCCGCAATAACATTATGATATTATTAATATGTTGGTTTGAATCAAAACTGGGAACTAATGATTTGTAATTTAATCAAACTTAACATGCTAAAATGTAATTGTGTTAGGTTGACTGAGTTCATAGAAACGCCTAATTATTTTTATGACATGAACAATAAAATGAATGTTTTTTCCGTTCAAAGCTAATTAATAAGTAAAATATGAGATTAAAATCAGGGTAGAATAGAAAGACTTCATTTTCACTCAAGAAAATCTTAAAAAGACTTAATTTTCAATTTGGTTTATTCAGGTATAATAGTAAGATTTGACAATAAATTTTAATATATGTTATTATTCGTTAATATTTTTGGTTAATAATTAAATGATATAATAATGATGGACTAAAACTATTTAATTTTAAAAAAAATTAAAGGATTAAATATGTAATTAAAATTTTATTTAGAAAACAAAATTGTATATTTACGAAGTTATAACAATGCATTTAAGCCTGGAATTAATGTAAGTGAAAGACTAAAAATACTATATAGTAAAAAAAAATAGAGATAAAAGTATTTTGGATTAGCCAAAAATATTTCTCAACCATTATTTATTATTGATATTTTTTTTTCAAAAAAACTATTAGAAAATAAAATAATTTTTAGAAGTTTTAAAGCGAGGGAAGTACTTAGCTTATCCTAATTTAGTCATATTATTGTAGTTTTATGAATTAAGTTGCAGTGTAATGTAATTAATGCTCTCCTATAATTATTTAATTCAAATATTTTAATATTCAAATTTACACCTATAATTATTTTTAAATTAATATTTTTATCATTTTTTTATAACTATATTTATAAACCATCGAATGTTATTTATTCTGCCTTTTCCCTTAATCTAAATAATGCTTGTTACTGGTAGTAATAAAAATTCTTATGTACAATAAATATTGTATGCAACAGAATTTAACTTTTTTCAGGAAAGTTGAACTTAATATAGTTTAGTGTTTGCTTATTGTTTCTGCTTTATCATACCTTCATTATATATTTATACAACAAGAAATATATATATATATATATATTATATATGTTAAAGGATAAAATCTATAAAGTTTTAAACGGTTAAATATTATTAAAAAGGGGCTGTGAACATGAAGGTGTCGTGGTGTAGTTGGTTATCACGTCAGTCTAACACACTGAAGGTCTCCGGTTCGAGTCCGGGCGACGCCAATTCCTTTTCGTGTATTATTTATTTTTTCTTGATTTAAATATTTTTAAAGTATGAAAAAAAATAAATTAAAATATTAACTTCTACAAAGTGAATATTATCTAAGTATCCACAATTTTGTTCTAGACAATTAATTTTATTGGAGTGAAATGGAGTTATTATAGATTATCTTAACCTTAGTTATGATTCATTTTCGTATCAATATGATTTGTATGGTGGATATCATTTAGTGAAAAATGTATTTATTTCTTATGGCAAAGTGACAAAACTAAATAACTAAACACCACATGATCACATTGATTTTAATAAAGAATATGAGAAAAATTAGATCCAAAGAAATATATTTTTTTATATAAATAGGAATGGAATATATTTAGTTAAATATTTAAGTATTTTATTATATATAAATAATGTTATCTCAATTTTAAAAAATCAATTAATTTTAAATGTAAATTGAAGTTTGAAATTACATTAATTTTTTTTTTGAAACATTTTTGTATTTATTATAAGATTAAGTATGAGAAAAATTATATTAATATATATATATATATATATATATAGAAATTAAATATATTTAATTAAATATTTAAGTATTTTATTATATATAACTACAATTATCTCAATTTAAAAAAAATTAATTGATTATAAAGGTAAATTGAAGTTTGAAAATTACACTTAAATTTTTTTTCTGAAATATTTTGGTGTTTATTATAGGGTTAGATAAAATTAATCCCATCATACCAATATGAGAAATACATGAGAGGAAAAAAACTCAACATATAACAATTGACGCACTTGATTAGATTCCTTCTATGCAACAAGTTCATCAAATGATGGAGGAATTACAAAAACAAAATGTTAGGGTTCACTAAAGGGTGGAGGGGGCATGTTTGGCACAAGAACCCCTATGAAGAAGCGTAGGAGCCTAATTGTGTTGCGCATTTAGGAATAACTTCGCCAACAAAACAAAAAGCTATAGCAAATGATGAATTCGTTTTGAATTTGATCATGGAGGTGACAATTTCCAACCTTTCTCTAAAAAATCATACATGAATTGATTCATCTTCATTACTTGGTTCCAAATGGATCTTTTTACGGGGTCCTAAGAACCCCATCACCCACTTAAAAACATTTTGTGCACAAATGTTGATTAGTGGAGGATCCGACATGCTCATAAAGAGGTTTGTCGGTACACTGGTCAGAATGATTCTTGACTTGTTCGATATATTACCAAATGGTTCCATTTGATCCTTTGATGATTTTTTCAAGCTATTTGCTACTTAATTTATCATTAATGAAAACCACCCAAGCTGAACGACCTTGTAGAGGAAATCGTTAAAGGACTACCTTCAATTATTCTATAACATCACTATCAAAGTACCACAACCGAATGAAGGCATGTTTATTGACACCTTTGTCAAAAGACTCTAAACTATCCCATTCGGCGAATTATTGATCCAACAACTCGTTGAGATCGTGGGGAATGTTTAAGTCAGGGCTTCCTCCTATATTAAAGTCAAAGAGGTTATGTTTAGCAAAAAGCAGAGAAGAAAATTAATTAGGAGGTCTATATGGTGAATCTTCGTTGCAATTCCACCAGAAGATATTATAATGATAGTCCAAGAGTTGATTCATAACTGTACCAACCTTATATCTAGGAGATAAGCTTGAGGATTGAGGCCAATCAATTGGATTTTGATCCCATGTTGCTTACCATTTCCTGATGACAATTCTTAAAGGACGTAAACATAACCAAGTTGCTTTACTTCCCAAAGCCATAAAACCAAGTAATGGGGAAGATAAGGACATTTAATGCACCTTCCACAAAGCATACGAACATGACACTGAAAGATGCTTTATTCTTATTAGACAAATTAAAAGGTTGATCAGGTAGGAAAGTCTTACCACTTAAACTAGAATGGAGGAAAGGAAAGATTGTAAAGAAAAAAACCCAGACAAATCCCAACCAAGTGATGAACATGAAATTCTAATCTTAGGTGACTTGAACATGATATCTAATGGATTTATGGTGGGGACAACACTTATAGGGGGAGGAGACGTTACTCTAAAGTCATGATGAATTCACATATCCTCCCCAAGTCAGATAAAGTCACTCACATGATCTTTTTTTCTAACACAGACCTTGAAAAAGTCATTTTCGGTGAGGACAATCTAGTTGTGGTCTCAATTGTCATGATGAGTCAAAATTTCCACTAAGTTCTACTGGATCAAGGAGTTCGATAGATATCATGTATTGGAACATATTTTTCGAACTTAACATTTCTAGAAATGTACTCAAGCCTTTTGATAGGGTATTGGTAAATTTTTCAGGAGAATATATCAAAGTTAAAGGATATACTAAGCTCCAAATGACATTTGGAGTTGACAAATACGTGAAAATCATTATCATTTGATACCTCATAGTGAATGCCCATAAACTTACAACATACTATTAGTCAGACCATCCTTAAACTAATTAAGCGCAATGATGTCAATGTCTCACTTGAAGGTAAATATCCATCGATAGACTAAAGAATTAGAATCTTAAAATAGACTAACAAGTAGCTACAAAATGCTATTAGGCAATTATGAAAAATCATCGTGTTTACATCACATCATCGTTGGATCAACAAGTTAATGTCTTGGAATTAGATTTAAGGACCACATTTCTAGAAGTCTGCCGTCAACCATTTGATAAGTTAAAGGAGATCTAGTTGGAAGATGGAAAATCTGTGAAGATTTATGTCAGTTTAGACCTCAATATAAAATTGAAATTCGTACACCTACTACAACTCACAAAGATGCCTTTGCTTAGTCAGTAACGAACATGCTCGATATTAATCCATATTTCTTATGTGACAAGCTTGTTATGGACCCTTCATCAAAACCTATGTTAGAAAGAAGGAGTAAATTTGAAAAAGGAGAAGTGAACAACAATCATAGCAGAAACATAGAAACTTATGAACACAAAACACATAAGGAAAATACAATATCTCGTTTGGTTAACGAACATAATAATAGTGAAGAAATCAATAGGCAAGTGAAGAATGTGTATCGACTTCACTCACTTGAACAAAGCATGCCTTAAGAATTTGTATCCCTTGTCGAATATTGTCAAATTAGTGGATGGAGCATTTGGGTGTGACCTGCTAAGCTTCATGGATGCATATTCGAGTTATAACCATATTTGTATGCATCTAAAGGATGAAGACAAGATGATATTTATGGTAAAACCATCCAATTATTATTATTGAGTCATGTCATTTGGCCTTAAAAATGTTGGCACTATGTATTATTGGTTCATAGATAAGATCTTACAACATATGATCAGAAGGAATGTTGAAACTTAAGTGGAAGACATGGTTGTGAAGTCAGCCGAAGCCATCGACTACCATTCCTACACGGAGGAATTCTTTGCTACAATTAACAAGTACCAATTGAAACTTAACCCTAATAAATGTGTGTTTGGTGTTTGCGTAGGAAAGTTTTTAGGTTTTATGCTCACATAATGAGGCATCAAGACTAATCCTAACAAATTTTCAACTATTATTAACATGATAAGTCAAGCAAATATGAAGGAGGTATAATAGTTGACTTGGTGACTTACGTTACTATTATGATTTTGATCAAAAGTTAAAGATAAAAAATTTTCTTACTTTAGTGTTTAAGGAAGAATGATCACTTTTTATGAACTGACAAGTATGAATAAGCTTTCATAACCCTCAAAGAATTCCTTATCTATTTATTGATCTTGTCAAAATCAATCCCTATGGTCCAGCTACAAATGTATCTTATGATAAAAAGCCATGAGTTCTACCTTGGTGTAAGAAGTTAATAACACTAAAAGACTAATTTATTTTATTGGTCAAGTTTAGCAAGGAGCTAAATTTATATAGTAGAAAATAAAGAAGGTAGCCTTGACAATCATCTTGACCACCTGACAATTTTACCATTATTTTCAAAATTATATAGTGATTGTGGAAATTGACCTACTAATACATGTTTTACAAAAATCAGATCTCACTAGAAGAATGATAAAATGAGTTATTGAATTGTTCAAATATGACATTGAATATGAAGCAAGGGGACTTATCGAGACTCAGGTACTATATGACTTTATTGGTAGGAATGAACTTGGCTAAAGAAATTAGTATAAAACATAATGTGCAATGATTCACAACTAGATTATGGGACATGTAACTAGAAATTTTCATGTTTAGGATCTGCATCTAAACCAACAGTTATCCAAATTAAGAATCTGATCCTCTAACTTTGATGATTGATGATTTTAGTCTCACATATGTTTCTTGATATTCGAATTCTTTGTGCGGATTTGTCGTCTAAGTTGGCAAGTACCAAGAAACTAGACAAACTCTCATTGGTTATCCAAGAAACCCTCGAGTTTTTAAGTGTGATTACGGAGAATAATTTAGTATGTTCGACGTCTACCTCATAGTCATGGATGTCTCAGTATTTATTGTATATCAATAAAGGTGTAAAACCTTTGGGATTGGAAGAGTGTATTGCATTCTAATGGAATATGACCCGCTTTACACTAGTTGATGATTAATTATACTGACATAATTTCTTAATATCATTTCGTTTATGTTTTATTAAGAATCAAAGGAGACTAATTATGATTGAACTCAATAAAGGAACAAGAAGAAGTCATATGGGAGAATGAGATTTGTCAATGTGTTACAAGTTGGATATTATTGGCCAACTTTTCATTTTAATTACTTAAATTATGCCTAAACTTGCGGCTAGTACTAACGTCATCTGCTCATCTCGATCTATATCTGCTCACCTGAAAACAATTACATTCTATCACCTTATCTTACCCATTGAAATATTAATATTTTCGATATTTTTCCTCAAATTATATAATAATTAAAATTTCTTGTAATAATAATGGAATATTTCATCCAATAAATTAAAGCTTAACCAATTATACAGATAAAATAATTTATTTAAAAATCAATTGATTCAAAATGTCAAATATTTTAATTTTAGATAAAAAAAATCTAATTTACTAAATATCAAATTTACGAATTATATAAATAATTAAAGATACAACAAATATTTACTTATGTTAAAAATTGATGAAAACCAATTTTTTTTTTATATTTTTTGAATTAATTTTTTAAACAGTATAATTTGATTCAAATTTTTAAATTTAAAATATTTATTAATATAATATAATATAATATAATTAACATTTATAAATAATACTAATAAAATAAATATATTTATTAAAGGTTATTTTATAATTAAATTTTATTATATATATATATATTATATTTATATTTATTAAAATATCACAATTAATATTTTAAAAAAATAAGATTATATATTTATTTATAAATATAATAAAAATTAAAATTATGAATATAATAATAATTATATAAAAAAATATAATATATTTTTATTTTTCAATAAATTTTTATCATAAAATATTTAATAATATTTTTTTAAATATGTATAAATTTTTAATATATTATCGATTAATAATAGTTCCACACATATATTTTATTGTGAAACAGTATATTGGTCCGTTCTGCCATAAGTTGCCCCCTATTCTACTCAGTAGAATTTTCAATGATTAAAAATTAAATAAATTTGAATCCTCAATATTTTATTATAGTGTACTTGCTAATCACGTGAATTTATAAATTGAATTTATTTTATTTTACATAAAATAATATGTAGATTATAAGATATAGTAGAAGTCATTATATTTGTAAAAAAAATACATTAATAGTAAAGTGAAATTTTTAGTATTTTGAAAATAATATTATATGTGAGAATAAAATAAAAATTCATATACGTTTTACTTCTTAATTAAATTAAAAATGTAATATCAAAA
This sequence comes from Macrotyloma uniflorum, assembly GCA_016859785.1. Lineage (NCBI taxonomy): Eukaryota > Viridiplantae > Streptophyta > Magnoliopsida > Fabales > Fabaceae > Macrotyloma > Macrotyloma uniflorum. Next base: position 425,068 of record BDMB01000098.1, on the reverse strand, counting down.
TAATTTAAGAATAGAAGTTAATGGTAATATATATATATATATATATATATATATATATATATTAATCCCCCATATATTTTATTTTAAAAGTAAAATCATGAAAAAAATATTAAATTTCCAAAACACAAAATAGAATATAATCTTTATAGTAAACAATACTATTTTAATAATGTTAATGATAAAAATAATTTAAGAAACTACAAACTATAAACTGCAGAAACTTTATGTAAAAAAGATAGGAAAGAAAAAAAAAAAGTGTAATGTCATAAAAATTTGATTTTTTATTTACTTTAGGAACACATATGGATACCATAAGAGCAATAACATATCACTCGGCTAACATTTTCTTTAATATTATGGATATTTTTATAAAGTAAAATGAAACTAACTTGCTACTATATTACAATTTCAGGAGTAAATTATTGATATATTTTTATACAAAAAATCAAGTGAAGCATATAAGCAATTTGGTCTCGTGGTGTAGTTGGTTATCACGTCAGTCTAACACACTGAAGGTCTCCGGTTCGAGTCCGCCGACGCCAATTTTTATGAATTTTTCGCAAATATTTTATTTTTATTGTTTATTTGAATCTTAAAATGACCAAGTCAGATAACATTAGGGGCCCGCAAAAATGAGGATGCGTTCATCAATTATTTCTAAGCTAAATGATTTTGCTTCATCTGATTTTTTTTTTTTTTGTTTCATTTTGAGTCTTAAAAGCTTTTAATTGGAAAGAAATTAGCAATTTAATGATGTTGTCTGAGTATTTTAGGAGCAATTATGTTGTCTCTACATGTTATGTTGAATTATGAAAAATAATTTTAAGTAGTAAGTGACTGTGTTTGTAAAAATATTTTTTGTTATGTTTGTAATAAAGATTATGTTTTCTGTATTAATCATGTATTTAATATTATAAAAAATGAGAAAATTTGGATTGTAATTGATTTTATTCAATATATTATAATTTTATTAATTCTTTTATCAAGTAATTAAAGTTATGTAATTGAATTATAAGAAAAGTAATATAATTAATGTGAAAACTAATATTTAATTAAATATAAAAAATACATATTGGATGTTAAAAAGTTTTTATTTTTAGAAAACTAACTTCTCACTACATTACAATTTCAGAATAAATTATTCATTTATTTTAATACAAAATAGAAACTGAAAGAGAATTTAGTACCGTGATGTAGTTGGTTATAATGTGAGTCCAACAAACTAAAGTTTCCGGTTCAAATATTATGAAAAATAATAAATATACATGATGGTTTAATAATTTTTGAAGTTTTGCTGAAATTTAATATGGATAGAAAGCGACTTAATACAATAATCAAATTTCCTAAATTATTATGAAAAATAATAAATATGCGTGATGGTTTAATAATTAGATAATTAAAGACTTTTTTAATTTTAATAATTCTTATATGTACTAGATTTATAGTTCTCAATCTTAAAAATGAAAATAATAATTATTTAAATACTGACTTTTTTAATTTTAATAATTCTTATATGTACTAGATTTATAATTCTCAATCTTAAAAATGAAAATGAAAATTATATCTTCATTTCTTACATTATCTGTTTTTTATGTAGTTGATCTAGTTTCTTTGAGAAAAAATTATTCATTCTTATTCTAATAAATGAAACGTTAACAAATATGCAAAATTTCCGATGTCTTTATTAATCAATTCTACTCAATATTTAGTGTTTGCTTTTGAATCATCTTCCACTCAAATTAGAGAAATTAGCTTCTATGCACTTTGTACTTACAAATATTCCTTGAGACATCCTGTAGGCTCTAAGTTTCTTAAACTTTTGGACTGAAGAGGACCGAATGATGGGATACCTGCAATTACACTCCGACGTTCAAATCAATACTGAGTATAAATAGGATGAAATGTGATTAAAAGATGATTTACCTGTTCATCCTAATTTACTATTTATAATATAATTAAAATAATTGATTACCTGAACAGTGATAACTGATCTATCTTTTAGGCGAAATTCATGGTAACTGATTGAGTTCTATTACTATAGCTTAACTAGGCCCATGGATTAGTGGGCCTATGGGTCGATCGAGATCTTGTCGGTTAGGGTCGATAAGATCCTGAGAGTGACCTTAGTTCGAAGGGTTCTAGGTAAGTATGAGAAAATCGGTACCTATCCAGTACACAAGTCCCCTTAGTTACATGGCCGTTAAGGACAATATAACTATTTTATCCGTTTTGTTCAGACTTAGTTGGATTCGAATACCATAATTTGAAAACTTCGTGGGAAGCGAGCTGGAAACTTAGGTCACTTCTTTCCTTTGTTCCACGTGGCACATTCCATTTGTGGAGTTGAAGAGTTAAGCTTGCAATTATGCTCATGGCTCGAGATGGTTATCAGAATAGTTATTATCATCATTACTTGGAGATGATTCGGCTTCCCGAGTTTGCTATAAATAGGAGTGTCTAGTTCTCAAGAGAGAACATTTATTAAGTTTTCTAAGCTTTCTTACTCCCATCAATTCACTCTACACCGATATGTCTTCGTCTTCGTCTTCTTTTGGGTTTGAGAGTTCTGGGGAGCGCTAGTTGGGCAAGGGAAGCGAGCGAGCTTTGGAGTCTTCGGTCGGCATGTCAGAAATGTCAGTCTACGAGGTATCAGGAGGAATAATGATGATAACAATCCAAATGAGGAATCTGGAGGCAGGAGTCCCCTTATGCGAGAAATTGAGAACGTTGAGGACAGTTTGACTTCAATGGATGCGCATGAATGGGCGGAATGGGCTCGACTTGTGCATACTCCTCGTGCCGGTTACAAATGGGTGGATTCAGGAGTCAATCAATACTTCTCCCGATTTACTCGGACTAAGGAGGTAACGATTCGTTGAGGAGTAGCACTTGTTGGCGGAAGGGTTTGGGAGCAACATCATATCTGCTCGAAGATGTGCACTCGTGGACCACGTCTACCATGGCTAAGAAGGTTCTGATAAGGATTTCTTCTATATGTACACCTGTTTCTTCACGGATCTGCGTGTGAGGCTACCGTTCGACGAATTCACCATGGGTGTATTGCAAAATTTAAATGTACCCCCTTCCCAGCTACATCCAAACAGCTAGGCAGTTCTTAAAGCATTCCGGGTGTTGTGCCGAGCACTCCACACTATTCCTACTCCTAGCCTCTTCTTGCACCATTTTTGTACTCGGGGAAAGGATTTGGTTTGCTGGGTGTCCTTCGTTAGCCAACCGACCAACATTCTTTTTAAGCCCTTTAGTGCAAGTTATAAACATTTCAAAGGGGGCTTTTTGAAGATAATGATTGAAGAAGTCGGGAAACCTCATTTCTTTGATGGCAAGGATCCTAAGTTCCCCCTCCACTAGGTGAATGTGCCAGTTAAGTATAAGTTCATTTCGAGGATGAAGCTGTCAGTGTATGAACAATGAGTCTTGGAGGTTTTAGATCAGCTGCCTTGATGCTTGCCCTACCGACCGTTCCTCGACAACTTCTTGCATCCCTACCTTCCTACCAATGCTTTTGGTACGTGTAGTTTTATGAATGTTAGTATATTTTAAAGTTTTAAATTTGTTGAATGTTGTATGTTTAACAAGAATATTAGCTGAAGTTTTGGGGATGTCGAGAAACATGTTCAAGGAGATGCAAGACCACTTGGTCGACGCTTCAAAATGGGCACTGGCGGAGAACCCTCCGGTTGTCAGTCCTTCGCTAATTGTCAGTCAACCCCTAGTGGTTGACTTAGAGATTGCTGATTTCGGCCTAGCTCAGCTAGAATGCCAAAAGCAAAAGAGGAAGGAGAAAAAGGGGCGTGAAGAGCCTAGACCGGCAAAGAAGAGTCGCTAAGATCTCGATTCGGTTGGAGAGTCTTCGGGCCATTCTCATTGCCTTAATGGGGAAATGAAAATGGGCCAAGACATGACCATTAATTTACTAGATGAGGATCGAGAATACCTCCATCAAGCTGGAGTGACCAAATTGTAGAATTCTTGGGTGGAGCTACAAGTTCGAGCTATAGTGCTCGGTCAACGGATGCTAGACCTTTGGAGCCAAGAGCGTCGCCAAACGGCGGAACTTCTTGAGTTAAAAGAGAAGTTTACCAAGGTCGAGTAAGAGACGGCAGATGTGGCTGAGACCAATACTTTTTTATTGGCAAAAATGGACGAAGTGACTGAAGGGTGGATGAAGGAGGAGGCTGAATTGGCCGCTATGTGAATCAAAGTTGAGGTCGACTTGAAAGCTTTAAGAGAGCAGTATGAGCAGTTGGAAAAAAGGAGAAAAGATGATATTTGGGGCTTGGAGTTAAGCTTGACCAAAGCCCGAACTGCTCAGGCTACTTTGGCAAAGGAAAATGAAGAGTTGGCTTAGTTAGTTTTTGAAGAGCACACCAATGGTTTCTAAAAGGGTGTTCGACAAGCTCTCTTCTTCAACACCCAAGGTGAACCATTGATGGCCGAAAAGTTTGATGTCAACTTCGATATTTATTATGGCAAATGGATGTCGATTAATGACATCCCAGAAGAAAACGAGGCTCCTGCTGCCAAAGTCTGCCCAGAAGAAGTTAATGTAGTAGATTAGTTTTGTAAAGAATGTCTTTTACTTTTGCTCCCAATGTACTGAAATCCAAAAATTATCAATGAACATCTTATTTTTCTAATTTTGTTCCTTGCTGTTAGTACTTTTGCTTTTCCATTTTGCCTTGAAGTTGCCAGTTGACTTGTATTCGGTTAGGTATCGCTTGAACTTAGGTGATTTTATTTTATGAAGAAGACGAGGTGTGCTCGATTAGGCATCACTTGTATTTAAGTGATTTTTCTTATGTGAATGAGACGAGATGTACTCGGTTAGGCATCACTTGTGACTAACTGATTTTTTCTATGCAAGTGAGGCGATATGTACTTGGTTAGACATCACTTGTGATTAAGTGATTTTTCCTATGCGAGTGAGACAATATGTAATCGATTAGGCATCACTTGTGATTAAGTGATTTTTCCTATGCAAGTGAGACAATATATACTCGATTTAGGCATGACTTGTGATTAAGTGATTTTTCCTATGCGAATTTATGAAATAATGAAGTAAATTTGTGTTGAAGAATTCATGGAACTTTATTATTTGCTGTTAAGGGAAAACAACAAGGAAAATAGAAATAATTAACTATAGTAGAACTTCAAGGAGCAAGCATTCCAAGACCAAGGTAAGGCTTTCCCGGTCATGTCCTACAAGTGATAAGCTCCATTGCCCACCACTCTTGTCACTTTGTACTGGCTTTCCCAATTAGAAGCAAACTTTCCTTCTTTGGGATCTTTCCGGGCAAGGGACCTGACTCTTAACACAAGATCACCTTCCCGAAAACTTCTTGGTTTGATCTTAATGTTGAATCTCCTTGTTGGTTGAAGTCGACAAGCTTCTTGTTTGATTGTGGCTTTGTTCCTTAGTTCTTCCAAAAGGTCTAATTCTACCCTCATACTCTCTTTGTTTTCGTTTAGGTTCAACCACTACCTTCTAGGGCTGGTTACACCTACTTCAATTGGGATCATGGCGTCTACCCCATATGTTAGACAATATGGGGTTTTTGATGTTGATTGGGGGGGTATATCTGTATGCCCACAATACTTCTAAGAGTTCTTTTGTCCATTTGCCTTTCGCTTTGCCTAGTCTTTTCTTCAGTTCAGTCAGTACAACTTTATTGGCAACTTCTACTTGCCCATTTGTTTGGGGATGTTCGACTGAACTTTTCATGTGCCGAATGCCGTGACCTTGGTAGAATCCGACAAGAGTGGTGTCGATGAATTGTCGTCCATTGTTTGTTAAAATTGTATGCAGATCCCGAATCTACATATGATATTCTTCCAAACAAAATTTTGTACTTGTTGGGTAGTGATGTTTGCTAAGGGTTCGACCTCAATCCATTTTTGTGAAATAATTTGTAGCCACCAGCAAGAATTTACATTGTCCTTTGGTTGGAGGAAAGGGGCCAATGGTGTCCATTTTCCCATATGGCAAAAGGCCTGGAGAGACGACATGGTGTAATTTCTCTAGGGCCGAGTGTATAAGGTCGACATTAACTTGACATTCCTTACACTTTTTGATGTATTCAGCACAGTCTTTTTTTACGGTGGGCCAATAGAAGCCCGCCCTCAATACCTTCGCTGCCATGGTTTGCCTCTTGCATGAAAGTTGAATATACCTCGATGTAGTTCTTCTAGGACATATTGGGACTGGTCTTCATCAATACATTTGAATAGAGGAGTTGAATAACCCTTTATGAAGAGTTCGTTGCCGATGACTGTGAACCGAGACGCTTTCCTTCGAAAAGCTGTAGCTTCCTTGGCACATTCCCCCTTTGTTAAATAGGAAATTTAGGGTGTCATTCAAGTTGTTTTGTCTCTGTTTGCGAGCATTCATTCAATAAGACGGATAATTGACAAAATGTGTGTTGGACAATTGTTTGGTGGTGTCCCATCCCCTTGGCGCGGACTAGTTTAGATAATAGATCGATGCAGATATTGTCTATTCTTGGGATATGATACACTATTGCTTCCTGGAATTCCATCAGCCTCCCTGTGCTACAATGATAATATTTTAGTAATAATGGTTCTTTAACCTGAAATTCACCTGTTAATTAACCAGCCACCAACTGAGAATAAATGTAACACTTAATTCTAGTTATTCCAAGTTCTTTGCTAGATTGAGTCCGGCGATCAAGGCTTCATAATCTACCTGGTTGTTCGAGGCTTTGAACTGTAGTACTAGGGATTATTCTACCATTACCCCAATAGGCCCTTCCAATACTATGCTAACTCCACTACCTTTCTTGTTGGATGTTTACATGTAATTATAGTTTCGTCTAGACTGAGATTGAAAAAGTATGTCCGGTTATATTGAAAGTGTAATGGTTCCTTGAAAATAAGTACAAAAATTTCATTATAACTTACGCAATCATTATTGAATATATGAATAAATCTTTAAAATTCATATATAGTACAACAATACAGATAAAAGTTTTAATTTGGGTCTTAAAGAGGTCTTTTGTAAGAACATATACTATTAAGAAACGATAGCAACATAAAATTTCAAAAACAAGAATTGCTCAAGCGAAAGAGCTCTCGCTCAAGTGAGGAAGCTTGTCGCTCAAGTGAGATTATTGCTCAAGCAAGAATTTCGTCGAATGCGTCTCACATTTTTACAAAAGGGGATTCTTATTCACTAAGGAGAAGAGGAACACAATGTCTGCATAGAGTTAGAGCTTTCATTTACAGAAAAAAATAGTGTAGCCAACCGTGAAAGAATTTTTTGAAAACATCCTAAGTGAAATGTATGAGCTTTCATTTCTATATCATATGACTTAATTTTGTTTTCATTTGATGAAGAATACCTTTATTTTTTAAAAAACCCAAACACCTACAATTTCTTTAAATGGCAGGATGGAGATGTTGATTTGGATGCAATAGATACGAATAAGGATGAGATTGATAGAGAATCGGAACAAGCAAAAATAAAGATTCATAAGCTTCAAGAAAAACATGCACATGAAAAAAAGAGAGGAAGGATTAGCCTTAATTTGTGTAGCTGAAATTAATTGAGCAACAACATTAGTTGTTTGTCTTCTATGTTTATTAAAAAAATTCAAAAGTAAGAATATTAATTATGTAAAAGAGTATTTTGGTTGCAAGGGTGTTGTCTCTACCCTGTTATGTTCAATTATGTAATGATTGTAAAAAGAATCTATGTTGCATTTGTCATGTAAAGACTTTGTTTGTTGTATCAATCACGTATTTAATATTATAAAAAAGGAAAAGTTCGATTGCAATTGATTTTATTCAATACATTATAATTGTATTAAATCTTTTATGTTGAATGTCAAGTGATTAAAGCCATATAGTTAAACTAAAAAGAAAAGGTACATAATTAATGTGCAAACTAATATTTAATTAAATATAAAATATATACATAGGTTGTCATAACATAAATTTGAAATGTAAGTCAAAATGCATAAGATTAGGGACATTTTTATCAAGTTCTTACTTTTAGAAACCAACTTGCCACTACATTATACTTTCAGGAATAAATTATTGATTTATTTTCTTACAAAAACTAAAGTGAAAGATCTCAACAGTTAGGTGTTGTGGTGTAGTTGGTTATCACGTCAGTCTAACACACTGAAGGTCTCTGGTTCAAGTTCGGGCGACGCCACAACTTTTCATTGAGCTTTTTCTTTTTCTTCAATTCTTACTCTAAACTAAACTTTTAAGATTTAATGTTCTACTCCTTCTTTTTTTTTCATTAAACTTTTGTTTTGCTTCAATTCTTAGACAAAAATTACTCGTCCTTATTCTACCCAATACCTAATGTTTGCTTTGAATCTTCTTCCACTCAAACTAGAGAAGTTAGCTTCCATGGTCTTCAATCTTATAAATGATCAAAACCGATATTCTAAAATAGTAGAGGAAACTCTCAAGGGGGCATGCAGAAAAGCAAGGTTGCATTCCTGATGAATACTTACTTCTAAATAAATTTACGTTCCCTTGTATGAAACTTTGGTTTTAATTTGGTCCCAAAAATTGAAAAAGTTTCAACTTGTTGTCTTAATATTAGACTAAGTAAGTAGGTTCTTTTCCAAGTTATCGCACTAATTTAGTTAATTTAGTGATACGCAGCATATTGTGAAAAATGTCAAGTTAAATGAGTGTTGACACAATTAGTAAAATGTAAAGTCCATTTAGATTAATTGAACACCCAATTTAGAGTATGTCAATTACATGAGATTCTGAAATTTGTATTTGGCCCAGTAGGATGTTGGCATGGCAGGAAACATAGGCATCACAAGAAACAACAAAGAACATACACGAGATTGCTTCGGATATTGGTTGGATCATTACTCATCTCCAAAACATCATAGAGATTATACTGATGTTTACATGTAATTATAGTTTCGTTTAGACTGAGATTGAAAAACTTTGTCCAGTTATATTGAAAGTGTAATGGTTCCTTGAAAATAAGTACAAAAATTTCATTATAACTTACGCAATCATGATTGAATCTATGAATAAATCTTTAAAATTCATATATAGTACAACAATACAGATAAAAGTTTTAATTTGGGTCTTAAAGAGGTCTTTTGTGAGAACATATACTATTAAGAAACGATAGCAACATAAAATTTCAAAAACAAGAATTGCTCAAGCGAAAGAACTCTCGCTCAAGTGAGGAAGCTTGTCGCTGAAGTGAGATTATTTCTCAAGTAAGTAATTAGTCGCTCAAGCGAAAATACTTTTGAGAGCTAATGTAACTTGATTTTTGCTTAAAAATAATACTAATATAGGTCCTAATATGTTTATAATGTCCTAAATTAACTTAATTGAGGTAGAAATAGATTTTTAGGAATTTAGAAGTCAAGATTAAAATTTGAATGAAAATACAGTATTTTATTATTTTGTTGTACTGCTTAAGGAAGCTTCATTGTTATTTTATTATATTGTTGTACAACTTGAGGAAGGTTCACTGTTTTATTTATATCTTTGTCTACAAACATCCAAAAATCGTTATTCTAGTTACGCTGGAAACTAGACTCAATAAGCTTTCATATGGAAGGTGAACCGTGCAATTTGGAGCTAAGTTGGATTTTTCAAACGTGTTTAAAGTTATGCTAACAACAGGTGCAATTTGGGTGGAGTGTCACTCAAGTTATGGGCTCCCTCAAGTTATTAAGGCCCGTGCACTAATTGTATCACTTCTATAGTGTAAGTAGATGATTACTCTTTGTAATTAAATAGAATTGGCATATAGAATGATTCACTTTTGGTGCTTAGAATTCCAGTTACATAGTTCTCTCATTTTCGGTTAATACGGTTAGGATTCTTCCTTGTGTTTAGCTTTGTTCTTCAAGAAAATGTTTCAATTCTTGAATTTCATTTGTTCTTGTGCCTCTTCTCATTGTTCTTATGTTCTACTTTCATTTTAATTCATGTGTTGAAGCTTTACATTTCAAATTTGGAACTGTGAAAGAAGAATCTATTTGTTATAGAATGCTTGGAGTTGATCTCTTTCCTTACTTTATTTTGTAATTGCTCTTCGGTTGAAAGTGAAAACAAAATTGCATTTCCTCGCACTTCTTTAACGTAGATTCGATTGGTTAATTGAACCTGTGAATGGAAAGTGGATTAACAACTAAGATTGGCTAGAACTTAGAGTCTTCTTTGACTGTTTCGCGATTCTTTAATGCTTTTCTTGTAGTTTCAATTTCAGTCATTTTAAATTCATATAAACTATTTCTTAATCTTGTACTTGAGTAGTTTCAATGATATTTCACAGCTTATAATCAATAAGGAAGGATTTGTTAGTATTCAGTTGAGAGCATAGAATACTTGGATGTCTTCTAAGAGAGCTTAGTGTGAGATGCTTTACACGACTTGCATAGAGATTTCTAATTCTATGTTCTTGATTTGATCTAGCACCTTCAAATTGATTTTTGTTTGTGAAATTCCAATAGATAATTCAAGTTTCTAGATCACTGTTTTTAGTTTTAAAGATCTAAATCATTTCGGATTCACCTTTGTTTCTACATAGTATAGTTTCAATTCAATAAAACCAATGATTTCCAGATCTGCATAATGTTGTTCTTGATTTGGTATGTTCCTATTTTGGTATTTTCTTGTTTTGGTATTTTTCAGAATTCGAGTTATCATTTCATTTTATTGTTCTGGTTTATAGTGTAGTTGTCTATAGCATTTTAATCCTAGCTTTTACCTGATTTCACTTAGTTGTTAGTTACTGCATAACATTAGTCTAGTTGCATTCATTAGATAGAATTAGCATTGCTTAACATTTCGAATCCCAGAAGTTTGCATTGTATTAAATTTTGCATTTTACTACATTTTTGTAGGTTAGTAAATCAGTTTAAAACCCCCTTTGCTATGAAATCTAACTTGCATTCATTCACCTACTCATTCATTCTATTTCTCCATTAATACAACATCCATACTCCACTTCATTCATCATTGATCCATCCACTAAAGCAGAAAGAAATAAAAATACAAATAATTAGCATTCATTTATCTCATTCATTGATCCATCTCTGATTTCAAGACACAATAACATCAATCATATATCACATTCATTTAAATAAAACAGTTTCATACATCTGACCACATTTAAGAACTAATACATTCATGCTTTCATTTTATATTCATCCAAATTTTCATTCATACATTCATTATTAGCATAACCAATGCATGACCATTAACACTATTCATCGCGGTAAAAAATCAGAAAAATATCCTACTGCATCATAGTTCATTAGTGTCAATATAACATTGAATCATTTCTGCATTCCATCCAATTAATCAGTTAGATTCTTCATAATATACATATTCTTCCTTTCATTCATTGCATTCACAGCTAGATTAAAGACCTTCTCTCACATTGCTCTTAGGATTTGACACCTTGGTTGACCTTATATCACATCAAGGGAAGATTCAAGTATTCGAGGCAAGAAACGCGACTAAAATCTTGCTTATCAAATTGGCGTCGTTATCGGGGAGCATAAGGCCTAAATCTAGCTCATCATACATACACATTATCACTTAGGATAGACATTACATCTGCATATTATTCAGCTTACACTTTGAATACCGCATTCATTACATAAAAACGTTTCTTGTTGTTAACCTTTGCTGTAGCGCTATTATAAATCCTTGGAAGTCTAGTACAGTACATGACCAGGTCATCTAGGGAGAATCTCCTTCCACTTGACCTAGAAATCACTAAGACTTTAAGGAAAAAAACTGGTCAAAAGCTGCAACAGCAAGTGGTTCAACCTCAACAAGAAGAAGAGATAGAAAATAGTGAGAAACTCAACCCAGGCAATTTAACATCCAAAATATGAGTTCTCACCAGCTAGAGAAGACTTTAAAGGAGTTGGTTGCACCTGCAAAACATTATCAGCCCCTCTGCATTCAAGTGTCTCCACCTCAAGAGGGTATCGCTGGATATGAGTTGAAATCTGGATTGATACATCTACTACTTAAATTCCATGGCTTAGCTGGGGAGGGTCCTCATAAACACTTGATGGAATTCCATGTGGTATGTTCCACAATAAGGTCAACCGATGTTCCTAAAGATTTTGTCAAAATGAAGGCTTTTTCATTCTCTCTATGTGATGTGGCTAAGGACTGGTTGTATTTCCAACCCACTCCAATAAACACTTGGCCAGAATGAAGAGAAAATTCCTAGAAAAGTTCTTCCCTACCTTAAGAACAGCTGCCATCTGAAAAGAAATAAGTGGCATAAGGCAGCCGCAAGGAGAAACATTGTATGAATACTTGGAGAGGTTTAACAAATTGTGTGCCACATGTCCCAACCACCAGATCAATGAGTAGTTGCTCATCCAATACTTCTATGAGGGATTGATGGCAATGGAAAGAGACATGATTGATGCGGCTAGTGGGGGTGCATTAATGGATAAAACACCTTTAGCAGCTAGGTACTTTATTTCTAACATGGCTGAAAACTCTCAACAATTCAATTCGAGACAGAATACAAGGCAAGTCCATGAAATCAGCCAAGGAGTAGCAACTTCCCAAGACACAACTAGGCTGGAAAATAAACTGACCGAGCTTACTTCCTTGGTGAGACAACTAGCCATTGCACAACAGCCAGTCATCAATTCTCCTTAGGTTAAACACTATGGAATTTGTGCAGCTGTTGATCACTATACAGATTCGTGCCCTCAACTCCAAGAAACCAGCTCACTTAAAACAACTACTGCCATGTACCCTAGACAGGTTCCATTCTTAAAATAGGTACAACCACTTATGCAATTCAGTCAGCACTATAATCCTTACTCATCCACATATAATCCTGGCGGAAAAGACCATCCAAATTTAAGATATGGAACACCTTCCAACCAACACAATCAATATCAGTAGCAACGACAATACAATCAACACTAGCAAACATATCAACAACACCAACAATCGTATCAGCAACAATATCAGCAGCAACTAAAACCTCATGCTTTTAAAGGCCAAACAAATCTGCAACCACTGCAACAGCCAGTGGTGCAGCCTCAAAATTCCCAATTAGAAGATTTGGTGGAAACTATGGCCTCTAGCATGCAGAACATGGTAGCCATTGTGAATGATCTTAAAGTGCAAATTGGTCAAATGTCTACAGAAATGAATATGCCGAAGCAACAAGGGTCCAGTGTACTTCCCTCTCAACCATTGATTAATCCAAGACGATATGTGAATGCCATCACTTTGAGAAGTGGGAAAGAACTTCCATTTGTGCCAGAACCATTCAACACCAACCATGCATCCACCTAGCTTGGACCTGGAAAAGGAGATAAGGAGCAACCTGCCCAGCCAGTGATTCCTGCCCCCTTTCCATCTTGAAGTAAACTCAGTAAGGGGAAGGAAGTTGATCAAGAGTTGCTTGACATCTTTAAGAAGGTGGAAATTAATATTTCCTTACTAGAAGCCATCAAATAGGTTCCCAAGTATGCTAAATTCCTCAAAGAACTTTGCACGTACAAGAGCCAATCTTGAAGTTGTTTCCACTCTTTCACAGTTGCCTCTACCTTAGAAGTGTAATGATCCTGGCTCCTTTTCCATACCTTGCACTATAGGAGACCTCACCTTTGGAAATGCTTTAGTAGATCTTGGTTCCTCCATCAATGTAATGCCTACTGCACTGTACAAAATGCTGCAACTAGGAAATCTTAAGCCAACCAATGTGATGATTCAGGTAGATAATAACACAATTGTGCAGCCACTTAGTGTACTTGAAGATGTTCTAGTTAAGGTAAACTAGCTCTTATTCCCTACAGATTTATACATCATTGATATGGAGGAAGAGAAGAGGATAAATCGAGCCACACTTATTCTAGGCAGGCCATTCCTCATGACAGTAAAAACAAAGATTGATGTGCATGCTAGAGTGCTCACTATGGAATTTGGAGAGGAGAAGATAAAATTTAATATTTTTGTTGCGATGAAACATCCAATAGAGAACCATTTTGTGTTGTATGATCACTCTTTATTCTCATTGGATCTGTTGAATGAATCTGACTATACAATAGTAGATTTAGAACTCAAAAACTTGTTACATCATGATTCTGACACTGTTTTAGGCCATCTAGGCCAGTTTGCTAATTCTTATTATTCTAACAGCACTACACACACTTAACCAATTTTGTTGCTTGCAGAAAATTTACAAAAAGAAGAGGATTAAGAAGGAGAAAATTCAAAAAAAGAAGAAAACACAAGAACTGAAAAACAGCAGGAAGGAGCTGAATTGAAGCCTTTGCCCAGTCACCTAAAGTATGCATTCCTAGATGAAGACTTGCTCAAACCAGTGATCATATCTAGCAGGTTATCTACTGAAGAGGAGAATAACTTAATTAAGATATTAAAGGCAAATCAGAAAGCTATAGGCTAGGGTTTGGAGGATATTCCAGGGATTAGCCCCGCTATATGTATGCACAAAATACTATTAGAGGCTGATGTCAAACCTACAAGACAACCTCAAAGGAGGGTCAACCCGACCATAGCCGAAGAAGTTAAAAAAGAAGTATCTAAATTACTAAAAGTAGGGATTTATAGCAGTGTTCATCTAGGTCTCTAAACGCAAAATCAAATTTTGTTGATGAACGATTGATAGTATGGAATAACAACTTTAAAAGTTTTTAAATTAATAAATTATGTGACTGTTAATATTTTAAACACATTTTCGTGTAATATTACTATTCTCGAATCGCAATGACTAGAATAAAAAAAGAATCATATTTCCCATGAAACAAAATTTGTGGGTAATAATTAAAATGAGTGAGAAATACAACTTTTCCCACAAATTTTCCACCACCACAAATTTGTAGGTAAAAGGCTAGTAGAAAATATTTTCCACAAAAAATCCATGGGAATTTCCTACAAACAAATCCGTGGGAAATTTCTCACAAACAAATTCATGAGAAATTTTTTCATAAACAAATTTATGAAAAATTTCCCCGCAAATAAATTTATGAAAATTTTTTATAAAAATAAATCTGTAGGAAATATTCAATGGGTAATTAATTTGTTTTCCACAAAAAAAGTCTGTGGCAAATATTCCATGGGTAATTTATTTTTTTATTTTTTCTGGCAAAATCATTCATAAACTAATATTATACCTATATGACATCTAGTAATGGTTATTTTTCTATTAGTTTATTATTTAATATATTTTTCAACTTTTAAGTAACATATTTACTATAATTATATTTTAAAAATAAAAATAAGTTCACCTTTAACAAAAGATAAAATTAAATTAAAAATTAAAAACTATAAAAACTGATCCAAACTAAACCGCTAAAATTGGTTTGAATTGGTTCAGATTTTTTTTGTTCCAAATCGAACTAAACTGAACCGCGTAAAATTTTTATATTTGGTTTGGATGTATTTTTAATCAAAAACCGCACCAAACCACAACATGAACATCCTTGGTAGATATTTATAAAATTTATATTTTATTAAATAAAAATAAAACATGTAATTATTATGAAGATTGTTGAAATAAATTAAGATGGGATAACTCAAAAATCTGAAAATTAAATCGATAAAAAAATTACAATTTAAATTATATCGAACTATTTTTTTCAACCGATCCATCTAATTTATGATTCAAACAGAGTTAGGTTAAGATGATACGCTTTATAAAATATAATTATATTTTAAAAAAATATAAATATAATTATATGTACGTAATTTATATATTAAATAATTATAGTTAGTATATTCTTTTTGTTTCAATTTTATTTTTAAAACCATTTTATTGGAAAGAATATAACAACCTGGTGTCTTGGTGTAGTTGGTTATCACGTCAGTCCAACAAAGACTAAAGTCTCTAATTCAAGCCCAGGCGACGCTCATCTTCTATTGAAGTTTTGTTTTTGTTTTTTTTATGTATTTTAATACAATAATCTATATATATTATGAAGAAGTAAAATTTTGGATTTTTTTTCCTAAGTCTCGAGTGATAAGTTTTTCTTATTATGTATTTCAATATTCACGGGATAAATGCTCTATTATTTCTTTGTTTTGATTGGGGATTCGAGGTTCCGTTCTAATTAATTTTGTTTTTAAGAGGTTATTTCTATTTTATTTTTTATATTTTTTACAGAGTAGAGATTTTTCTTTATAGTAGTGTTCATCTCGGTCTCTTAACGCAAAATCAAATTCTGTTGATGAACGATTGATAATAGTGAGAGATAAGAGTTTTAATATTCTAACTTAAAATAAAATAATATATGATTTCAACTTTTAATAACACTAAAAAAATAAATTAAGTCTTGGAATAACAACTTTAAAAATTTTTATGTGACTGTTAATATTTTAAACACATTTTCATGTAATATTACTATTCTCGAATCGCAATGACTAGAATAAAAAAAATCATATTTCCCATGAAACAAAATTTGTGGGTAATAATTAAAATGAGTGAGAAATATAACTTTTCCCACAAATTTCCCACCACCACAAATTTGTAGGTAAAGGCTAGTAGGAAATATTTTCCACAAAAATTCCATGGGAGGTAAAAGGCTAGTAGGAAATATTTTCCACAAAAAATCCATGAAAAATTTCCTACAAACAAATCTGTGGGAAATTTCCCACAAACAAATCCATGGAAAATTTTTTCATAAACAAATTTATGAAAAATTTCCATAAAAATAAATCTGTGGGAAATATTCAATAGGTAATTAATTTTTTTTCCACAAAAAAAAGTCTGTGGCAAATATTCCATGAATAATTTACTTTTTTTAATTTTTTCTACCAAAATCATTCATAAACTAATATTGTACCTATATGACATCTAGTAATGGTTATTTTTCTATTAGTTTATTATTTAATATATTTTTCAACTTTTAAGTGACATATTTACTATAATTATATTTTAAAAATAAAAATAAGTTCACCTTTAATAAAAGATAAAATTAAATTAAAAATTAAAAACTGTAAAAACTTATCCAAACCAAACCGCTAAAATTGGTTTGGATTGGTTCAGATTTTTTTTGTTCCAAACCGAACCGCGTAAAATTTTTATATTTGGTTTGGATGTATTTTTAGTCAAAAACCGTACCAAACCACACCACGAACACCCTTGGTAGATATTTTATAAAATTTATATTTTATCAAATTAAAATAAAACATGTAATTATTATGAAGATTGTTGAAATAAATTAAGATGGGATAACTCGAAAATCTGAAAATTAAATCGATAAAAAAATTACAATTTAAATTATATCGAACTATTTTTTCAACCGATCTATCTAATTTATGATTCAAACAGAGTTAGGTTAAGATGATACGCTTTATAAAATATAATTATATTTTAAAAAAATATAAATATAATTATATGTACGTATTATATAATTTATATATTAAATAATTATAGTTAGTATATTCTTTTTGTTTCAATTTTATTTTTAAAACCATTTTATTGGAAAGAGTATAACAACTTGGTGTCGTGGTGTAGTTGGTTATCACGTTAGTCCAACATAGAGTACAGTGCAATGACAACTTTAAAAGTTTTTAAATTACTAAATTATGTGACTGTTAATATTTTACACATTTTCATGTAATATTATTATTCTCGAATTGCAATGACTAGGAAAAAATAATATTTCCCATGAAACAAAATCTGTGGGTAATAGTTAAAATGAGTGAGAAATACAATTTTTCCCACAAATTTTCCACCACCACAAATTTGTAGGTAAAAAACTAGTAGGAAATATTTTCCACAAAAAATCCTTGTAGGAAATTTTTCACAAACAAATCTATGGGAAATTTTTTCATAAACAAAGTTATGAAAAATTTTCATAAAAATAAATATATGGGAAATATTTAGTGGGTAATTAATTTTTTTTCCAAAAAAAAAAATCCATGGAAAATATTCCATGGGTAATTAAATTAATATTGTACTTATATGAAATTTAGTAATGGTTATTTTTTATTAATTTATTACTTAATATGTTTTTCAACTTTTAAGTAAAATATTTACTATAATTATATTTTAAAAAATAAAAATAAATTCACTTTTAATAAAAGATTAAATTAAATTAAAAATTAAAAATCATAAAATTGATACAAACCAAACCGCTAAAATTGGTTTGGATAGATTCAGATTTTTTTTCCAAACCAAACTAAAACGAATCGCGTTAAAATTTTATATTTGGTTTAGATGTATTTTTAGTCAAAAACCGCACTAAACCACACCACGAACATCCTTAGTAGATATTTTATAAAATTTATAATTTATTAAATAAAAATAAAACATGTAATTATTACAAAGATTGTTAAAATAAATTAAGATGGGATAACTCAAAAATTTGAAAATTAAATCAATAAAAAAATTACAATTTAAATTACCGATCTATCTAATTTATGATTCAAATAAAATTAGGTTAAGATAATTCGTTTTATAAAATATAATTATATTTTAAAAAAATATAAATAAAATTAATTTTTTAAAATATATATACATATTATATAATTTATATATTAAATAATTATAATTAATATTTAGAATTGATTCATCTTATTTATTTTTTTTCAATTTTATTCTTAAAACCTTTTTATTGGAAAGAATATAATAATTTGGTATAGTGGTATAATTGGTTATCACATCATTTTAACAAATTGAAGTTTCAGGTCCAAGCGTTGGTGATTGTTAAACTAAGTTAAAATGGGATAACTTGAATTTTTTTCGATCGATTTATCTAATTTATGATCCAAATAAAATTAGATTAAGATAATTCGCTTTATAAAATATAATTATATTTTAAAAAATATAAATAAAATTAATTTATTAAAATATATATACATTTTATATAATTTTTATATTAAATAATTATAATTAAAATTTAAATAACCCGCTAATATGATATAAAATCAAACCAGACTTACAATCATAATTCATTTTAAAATATAGATAAGTTAATTCGTTTAATTATTCTATAATTAGAAAAGATACAATGACAAAACAACAAAAAAGTAAGAAAAAGAAAGGTGGTGAAAAGTTTTTACCAAAGGGAAAATTGTATATTTAGTGAATGTTACTTCTTTCAACATTCTATTTTTCTACAAAATGTTTCGTTAAAAAAATTACTAAAGATTTTCCCAGTGCTTGAGATTGCACACAGGTATACACCGGTGTCACGGAAGTACTTCATGTGCCTGTTGCCACTTTACTTTGTCATCTTTAATTGATTGAGGTTGTTGAGTTTCAGTGACAATTTTATCAACTTTTTTAGTTATGAGGACCAACTTGTGTGCTCCCAACAATTTCAGAAACTATAACAGATGCATTCTGTTCAAACACAATAGTGAGATGGAGAGTGATAAATATTAAATTTTCACATAATTTGATCTATCACATTGAGGATGACATGATTAAAAAAACACATGGTTAATCTTTTTTTTCAAGGAGATCATTGTTCACTTCACACATAATTGATCTCAAATGTTACAAGTTACTTGTTCATGAAGCAGGCTTAAAGAAGCAAAAAGTGCCTTTCAGAAAGAAGTATAGCTACACTCTTGCAAGGTGTCACTAATGGTGGTATCGGTGTCACTGCTACTGGGGCTTTTCTCATTGCATTGTATGGAAGGAGGAGCACTGGCTGGGACTGACATGGAAAGATTTGTACTTGGAATTGCAGAATGCGCTTTCTGCATGTTGGTTGTGGCTGGAGAGTGAGGCAACCGTGCAATGGTAACGGCAGAACAAGTAGTAGAAATAGGAGTAGCAGCAGCTGCTGTTTCATGGTTTGTAAAACGCTTTTTAGCACCTCTGTGCATGTGTGTGGCACAGTACTTCTGACCGGGAAGAACAGCACTCTTGCACTGCCACTTCTTGCCATCTGTTCTCCGGCACCTACCGGGTGCAGGTTCCATGTTGGTTTTGTCATTGAGGTAAGAAGGGTTGTTACCAAAAACTGAAAATGGCAGCAAAAAAACCAAGAATGTTCTATCAGCTTTCTCATGAATTGTTCTATCAGCTTACAAGGACAAACTTTTCATGGCATTGATCTAAATTTATAATCTCACATTCTTAAAATAGAATTGTTCTAGTAATACATATCCTTTGGATAGGGATGGGACTTTTCCACCACAGTCCAGTATTTTAGCAGGGTAAACTAACTTTTCTTTTCGTATATCAATTTAATAATACATGTAAAAATGAAATCATTCACATGCTGTTGTATTTTCTGTCAGCAAACAGCACTCACCCTTATTCTTAATACGGAATGTTGATATCTACAAATTTCTTTATGAATCTTTTGCATAACTCTACTCAAGAACTATCTTTTGGCATCTTCTCCCAACAAGTGATTCAAACTAGAAAAATCAGCTTCTCTGGACTTGTATCTTACCTTGACGAAGACCAATATTCTCAAACAGTGGCGGAATGCCACAGGGGCACGCAAAAATAAGTGCATTATATGGAACACTTAATTATAAGCAAAAAGACAGGGTGTCTTATGTGCATGTAAAGTTCGGAGTGAGATTTGGAGAAGTCTATCCAGATTCTAGTCTAATTGAGCACACAATTATTAGTACACTTAACGACCATAGAGATTCTGAAATTTGAATTAGGCCCCACAGAATGAGCATGACAGAGCATACTTCCTATGATGCTATATTGCTATTGATTCTCTTTTGAGCTACATTAGGCTTCATGATCAAGCCAAACATGACATGACAGAGTCATGTCACTGACCCCACTACATGGATCAGGTTTAATTGATTTTGGGTTTGTTGTTCTGGCAGGGTGGGGGAAGAATGGGGATCTGTCTGTAACCCTATAGTCCTACAAAATATATTGAAAAATAGAGAAATTATTGCAACCAACCACACCAAAATTACCTTGAAGAACACTCGTTGGGGAGAAGCCTATTCCAGTAGAGATGCCATTAGAATCACCAACAATGCTTCCTTTTCCATCACTTCTATTACCTATGTTGTTCCTGATACAGCTCTTGGACTGGCTATCTTTCTGGCATATCTTTAGGCAGCTTTTGTCATCCGATGCAACAGATGCCACACTGCTGATTGTTGCCGCCACCTGAGGGGCGACTACAGTGGTAAGAGTGGAGCCAGGGGAAATTGCAGAGGCGGAAGAAAACGCTGTGAGGTAGTCAGCAGCAATCACCATATTCTTCGACCTATTCATAGAAGAGCAATTGTCAATGCTGAGGCTCCTTGATGGGGTACTGGAAGGTCTGTCACTAGGTTGAATGACCATAAGGTTTGGATTTGAAATTCCAAATACCGTCTTTGAGGCTGATTTAGTAGGTGACTTGCTAGAAGGTTTTGGTACCAAAGGAGAGTAAACTCGAGATGCTTCCACAGGCTTTCTTGAACGATTTCGACCTCTATGCATGTGCCTTTCACAGTACTTTTGACCAGGCACTACATTCTTACTGCACCTCCATTTCTTTCCATCAGTTCTTCTACACCTATGAGGCTCTGGATCTACCATACTCCCATGATCAAAACCCAGGAAACTGTATTCTGTAACCGAAACAAATGAACAAAAATATAAAAAACAAAACCATCTTTACCTTCTCAATACATAAACAAACAGACCCTTTCAGCATCAAAAGATATGAAATTAGGTTTACCTTTGAACATATCAAAATCACAAAATGGATCCCTACACTAATTAAATCCACTAGCAAGTATTTTGCCCAAATCTTGGTACCAAACAAAACAAAACTTAGCCAACAATTAACCCTAAAAGAAACAGGTAGTATAGTAATTCATTCCAAAACAGAATCAAACATGGCCCTGATTCATCCTATAATAAACACAAAACCAGAACAAATGTTTTTTTTTTTTTTTTTAATAAAACTTTATTATAAATATACAATATAGAAAGAAGGCGTGATGACTTGATCAAAGGTTATTTATTACAAACCTGACATGTTGCTTGGGAATTGCACGAGGTGATGAGGAGGAGGAAGTTTATAAGCCAAGTGGTTGAAGATGAAAACTTGGTGGTGAAGCTCACGCCTTTGAGCTTCAGTGATCACATGGTGTAGTCCTGGTTGCGCAGAATGAGAAGCATCAACCCCAAGATGGAGTTCAACACTGTTGTAAGAGTCCTCTTTCTCTTTCTCTTCCTTGACCATAACAACCCTGTTTCTGTCATCAACACCACCACCTTCCATCGCGTGTCCAATATCAATCTTCTTCTGGGGTCCACCTACTACCCCTCAAAAAAGACACAAACATGAGAACAAGAAGAAGAAAAAAAAACAAAAAAGAAGAATAAAAAAGGTGGCAACGAAGAACATGTGATGATGGAGAAAAGAAGAGAGAGTGGAAGAGAAACCAGAAGTGTTGTGTGAAGAGGGAACAATCCTAAGAGGCTTAGCTTCCATTGTCACATTCACATGAGGGCCTTTTTCTCCTTTTTCTTTAGGGGGTCTGTCTCTGATAGTGATGATCAAGGGAAAAAAAAGCTTCTTTTCTTACTTTTTCAGTGTGAATGAGAAAATGTTAAAAGGAGATTTGGAAAGGGTAAGCTGGGCACGGAAGTGCTTCTGCAGTTGCCTCCATTTACTTCATTTGTAAGTTGGAAGAAAGAGAGTGGAAAGAGAGAGAAAGATGTGTCAGAAGTTTCTGACAAACACCTTATTACATTGCTAGACTTTGCAGCAGTCACGTTCAGACAAACAAAATGAACCTTACGTTATACACTCTACTGTTCAACGTTGTTAGGCGCGTGAACACCCCACTATAAAGCTTTTCTTTATTTTATTTAATCTCATATTTTATTATTTAATTATTATTATTTTACAATTTTTATCATCATTTTTAAAAGAATTTACTATCACAATTTTCATCTATGTTAGATATCATTAACCAAAAAATAAATTAACAATGGATTATAGGTGGAGTTGAAACTAATTTACAAAGTGAAAATTGTGTGGGGTCATATATTTATCGAGTATTTTATGTAGTGACATGACTAATTAAGTTAACAGCAAATTACATTTTTACACTATTTGATATAATTAGTAGAGAAAGATGAATTAAGAACTAATTAAGGTGGATGGTTGGTTCTGGAATCAAAACTAATTTAAAAAATGAACTCACGCTGAGCCCACATATTCATTGAGTAATTTATTTAGTGATGTGAGTAATTAAGTTGACACTTATCGTATTATCATATTACACTGTTAACCATCAATTGTTTTATAAGACATGTTTCAATATTCTTGTTTTTTATTTTGTGAAAGGTGTAATTCCTTTCGGATACATTCAATTATTTAATTTTACCTATAATTTATTGTAGTAAAAATATAATATAGTCTAGCTGTTAAAATAAATTAATAGATTAAATTATCAATTAAAAATAAAAAAATTAAAATTAAAACTTTAATTCTTATTTTTAAATATACACACTTTTTCTCTTTATATATATATATATATACATATATATATATATATAAATATTTTCCGAAAATGTGAGTTTATTGTTATAGAATTATGTTTTTTTTATTTTATTATATGTTCTTCTCTTATTATTTATATAAAAAAAATTCAAAGATTTTAAATATTTATTAGATGTATTCGATTATGAAACCTATTTTTCTTCACGCAGTAGATGTATATATTCATGTTTAAGAAGATGATAAACATAAGTTATATGATAGGGTCAAGAGAAACTAAACAGATGTATAACTAATGAATATAAGAAAGAGAAGATGAACAAAATCCGTGAATAAAATCATGTATTCGAAAAAAAAAACACAACGTAAAATATAAGATTCAACTTAATAAATAGGCTCATGTTAAATAGAAAAGAAAAATAATGTATAAAAATCAAGAGGTTAAAATTTAAAACGGTTATAAGATAATAATAATATAAGTTCCTCAAGTTATATAGTATATACTTAGGTCATCAAGTTGGAAATAATATCATAAAAGTTGTTGAATTTCGTTGGACTTCATCCAAGTTAGAGGAGAAGTGGGTTGTTAATTGTTTGGATTTAAATTCTCAAAATATTAACCATACTATATTATGAGATATATTTAATTATTTATATTTTTAATATATGTTTTAAAAATATTATTTAATTATTTGTATTATTAAAAATATTAAATATAAATATTTAGTTCTTTTAATAGTTGGTGAAAGATATAATTTTAGATAAATTACAGAGTAGTTACAACATCTTTAATTTATTAATATTTATATCATATTATAAACATTAATTATAATTAATTACATGTAATATGATAAAATGTACTCACAGGAATTTTGTTATATTTGTGTGATTAATTAAGATAAAATATTGGATTATATTTCTTAATTTACCTACAGGGGTTGAGAAAAGGAAAATAGTTTAATAGATTTGTCATAAAGTGATGAGTCTAATTTAAATAGAACTTTAGCCCACAAACAAATTTTATGTCATTAGATTCATCAAGGCATATTTTACATTGGTAAAACATGACATTTGTTATAAAGTTATGAATCTAAAAGCCTGGTTGTGTTGTTCCGCGGCTAGATCTGCTAGAATAGTGTTGGGGTACGGGATAAGTGTGGTAGTGTGATAGTGCATGTTTAGAAAAGTTCTAACTAAGAAAGACTTGGTATTTAAATATGTCCACTAGTGACCCACCTCTCTTTCTTGGGAACTTACCTGGTGTACTGGTTCACGGTTTACCGTTATTATTCCAGTAGGCAATACTATTCATAGTGAGGAACATAGTCTAATAGATTTTTCATAAAGTTACATGAGTCTAAATTGAATAAAACTTTAGCCTATAGGTAAGTTTTATGTCATTAGATTCATCCAGGCCTATTTTACATTGGTAAAACTGTGACATTTTGTCATAAAGTTATGAGTCTAAATTCAATAGAACTTTAGCCCACAAGAAAATTTTATGTCATTAGATTCATCAAGACATATTAATTACATTGGTAAAACTTGTCATAAGTTACATGAGTCTAAATTGAATAGAACTTTAGCCCACAAACAAGTTTTATGTCATTAGATTCATCAAGACATATTTTACATTGGTAAAATATGACATTCAACATATAGTATGAGTCTAAATTGAATAGAACTTTAGCCCACAGGCAAATTTTATGTCATTAGATTCATCAAGGCATGTTTTACATTGGTAACACATGACATTCATTATAGTCTCAATTTGTGATAATGAGCATGTATTTTTGCAGTTTCACAATTTGTGAATATTTCTAATATCAACTGTGGTATGAGAAAATAATTATAAGAAAAAGTCTAAGTGTCTCTTCTGTAAGAGGAAAGGACACATGAAGAAGGACTGTGCTTTATATATTGTGATACATGGGAGATAATACTCGTTATTAGAGGATATGTTACCATGATTTGTATATTTAGTTTCTTTTGAGATTGATATTGGATAAATGGACCAAGTGGGAGAATGTTAGATATTATTTGGTGATTATCACATTATTTGTGATTATCTTATATCTAGTCGTTATATCATATTTTGTGGTCAATTTTCTGAAGCCAAATATCTTTTAGTTTTTCGGTTTTTCCGTTATTCGTTTTTCCATTTTTCAGTTATGTGGTTATGAACTCTGTGATGGCCAGAGCTTTATAAATACCGCATATGCTTTGAGGTTTAAGGTCACCAAATCCGCTCTCTTATTCAGTATCTCATACCATCAGGTTTAGAGAGTTAGAGTTCGAACCGATAGTCAGAGCAATGGTCGGAGGTTAGTTTTGCTTTTTACACTTCCGCTTCATTATAAAAAGTTTTTTCACTTCTACCTTGATCTTGGAGATTTTAGAGTGGCATGAGGGACAACTACGACTAGCTATATTATCCCGACTAATTTTTGTTAGACTCATTCTAGTTGAAAGTGGATTGTGAGGGTCTTATGATCTGGTTCATGTATTCCTAAACTACTCGTATGCATGTTTCGTGTGATGGTACCACATGCATTTAGAGATAAGAGCATTAATGCTTTGAGCTAATGGAGTGAATTTGTGATTCATGTACTACTAGATTGCTTCTTTGATTTCTAGCTAACAAGAGATTTTCCTAGAAAAATACAATACCCAATGATGGAGCATCACATATTTTGACAAATTGCCTAGTCTGAACCATTGAATCCTTTCCAATTGCACAACATAATCGTTGGGAAAGAAGAGACCTTGTGTAAGAGTACCTTTTATACATCTTGGGCGTAGAAACACTTGATATCTTTGATCATAGGAGTGAATGATAAACAAGAATTTCAGCCGCGTTTCTTGTTTTCAAATAATTGATTTCCCCTTTAATGTAGTATAGGGATGACCAAAGTCTCTAATCTTGAGAGCAATGAAAGAGTGAAATCTTTATCTAGCAATGTAGTGAGTAATCGGGGAAATAGTGGTATGAATGTAATGAACAATGAATGATCAAGTGTTTAGCTTAAGGTGAATGCAAAGGATTCTTTTTCTGGATTTTTAAAAGATGTATGAACTAAGTTATGGAATCTTGACCGTGGTGAACAATGTTGGTGCAATGAATCGTAATGCAATGGTTGTGACTAATGAAATATGGAACAAGTGGATGTCGAATGTAATTTGTATTATTGTTTTATGATTTTATTTGCGAATCAATGGATGTATGTAATGGATGAATTGATATTTGATGTGATATGGAAGGTGATTAGTGATGCAGGCCTGGTGTGTATAGTATGGGGGGTGTATAGATGAAATGCAGAAGATAAATGCAAGATGTAAATTGCAAAATGCAACTTAAATGCTGTTATGAAATCTGGAAACACAAGTGCACTAATGAATGAGACTTCCTACCATGAATAATGCAAAATATTAGGTGGTGAAGTTATGCAGTAAAATAGCAATCACAACGAATTCTGAAGTAAAATGGAAATGAATGGCTGCGAATTATTGACTACAAATTGAAAACCAAACTACACCTTCAAAGTTGGAAATTTATGACCAAAACAAGAACATGAATTTTCAAAATATGGATTTCTGGAAAATAATATTGAAAACTAGACTTGATTCTTGATTATTCCTATATTGTGCAGAATTAAAGCTATTACTACAATTGTATTGAAAATAGTAAAAGAAAGCAATTGAAAACTACCTATAAGAGAGTCTTGCAATTTAAAACCAAATTGAAAGTGTTGGATCCTTCTAAAGCCATGAACTAGAATATTTTTAATCAAACACTCCCTTGAAAGACATTCAAGTGTTCCAAGCCTTTAGAAAAACAACAAGAAACCTTTCTTCACTGATTAGAAACCACAAAACAGTCTTACAACCATGCTAAATCGAATCAAACATACAGAAATTAAAAGAACATGTTGCTGGAATTTTAGCTATGACAACAAGTAAAGACAGAACTTGAAACAATGAATAGGAGTCTAAGTTCTAGTTAATCTTGGATATCAAAGCCTTCCTCCACTTGAAAACTCGATGAACCAATCAAGAATCCATTCAAGAACATGCAAGAATCACTATTTTGTTCTCACCCTCAACCGAGAAGCGATTTCAAAGAAAACCAAGGAGAAAGATTGATTCCAAGCATTGTGTAACAAGTAAACTCCTTTTCGTTGAATCTTGTTCGAATTAAAATGGATTAAAGCATGAAAATAGTAAAGTAAAAGTAAAGAACAGTGAGAAGAGGCACAAGAACAAAAGAAAATGAAGAACTACGACTTCCATTGAAGTTGAAATGTAAAAGAATACAACGAACAACTAACCAACATAAGCGAACTTAAGGAAGCCACGTGCATGAAGATTAAATGCTATGCGTATTTGTTCTCAATGACAATTCTCGCCTAATTACATTGGTTAAACATCTATTTATACTATGAAAGTGTTACAATGATTTTAGGGGCCTTGGAGAACCGGAGAGGATCCATAACTTGAGGTGTACTCGCCACCTGAGTCAACTGCAAGTTAATGAACTTCAGACACATGCTAAAAATCCATTTCTGCTCCAAATCATGTGGTTTGACTTT
This sequence comes from Macrotyloma uniflorum, assembly GCA_016859785.1. NCBI lineage: Eukaryota > Viridiplantae > Streptophyta > Magnoliopsida > Fabales > Fabaceae > Macrotyloma > Macrotyloma uniflorum. Next base: position 397,041 of record BDMB01000098.1, on the reverse strand, counting down.
CTATGAAAAGCTTGTTGAGTCTTCTTTCTAATGCCACCAAAATCACAATTTTTGGAAGTCTGTAGCAAAATATATAAATGAAATAGTACACATACCTCAGGCTACCAGCACAATAGAACATTGTATTTTTACACTATTTTTTGCATGAATTTTAATCTTGGTTTCCAAACTTCTAAAAATTTGTTTTATGTTCAATTATGTTAAATTAACATCCTAAAATCACATTAGAACTCTTATTAGCATTTATAATAAAGCAGAATCACAGTTCTATCAATGAAGCTAGACATGGAAGCTAAAAGACCAACATTAGTAAGAATGTCAAGAACATATTTTCTTTGACACATGTGAATTCCCTTGTGTGAGCTTGCCACTTCAAGTCCTAGATGTTAATGTGTATAAATATATTTTATTATCTTTTATAAACTAGTTGTTAGGAATCTTTGGTAATTATTATTGTAACAACAAATCTCCTATAATCCCTCTCTTAATTATATATTCTCAAGAATTTGTCATATTAATATAAAAGATATGTTCTGCCACCTATTTAAGCAAGGGAGGCTAAAGAATAAAATCAAGATTTTCTAGAAAATCATGCCATATTATAATATGCTTGTTTTTGTCTTCATATTCTAACATGGTATGAGAGCTTTAACTTTGAACCGTGGTTCATTCTTGTATTCTAGTCTTGTGCTTTTGTGGAGTTTTTGGAATTTATTTAGGTTCTCTTTGGGTTCTCTTTGGATTCTCTTTAGGTTCTCTCTAGGTTCTCTTGGTTTCTCTTTTGGTTTCTCTCTTGGTTCTCTCTTGGTTATCTTGGTTTTTCTCTTGGTTTTTTCTCTTAGTTTTTCTCTTGGTTTTTCTCTTGATTTTTCTCTTGGTTTTTGTCTTGGTTATCTTGGTTCTCTTGGTTCTTCTCTTGGTTTTTCTCTTGATTTTCTTGGTTCTCTTGGTTTGCTAGGGTTTCTTTGGGTTTCTCTTGGGTTTCTCTTTGGTTTCTCTTTGGTGGCTCTTTGGTGGTTCTCTTGGTGGTTCTCATGGTACTAGACAACGCCAACGCCATTAGTTTCTTGTTGGCAAATTGTTGCTGGTTGACTTACCAGCATCAATTTGAGGGGGGATATTAATGTGCATAAATATATTTTATTATCTTTTATAGACTAGCTGTTAGGAATCTTTGGTAATTATTATTGTAAAAGCAAATCTCTTGCAATCTCTCTCTTAATTATATATTTCTAAAAATCTATCATATTAATGTAAAATATATGTTTTGCCACCTATTTAAGAAAGGGAGATGAAGAATAAAATCAAGCTTTTCTAGAAAATCATGTCATATTATAATATGCTTGTTTTTGTCTTGATATTCTAATACGTGCTCGATTTCATGGGAGGAGTTACCTACAAGGATGATGTTATCCACATATACAATTAGAGCAATAAAAGTAGAAAAGGATTTCTTTGTGAACAAGGAATGATAATTGGATTGTATGAAGCCAATGTTCTTGAGAGAAGTGGAGAGTTTGGCAAATCACTATCTATTAGCTTGCTTTAAGCTATATAGCGACTTTTTTAAATGACATACTTAGTTAGGCTTATGATGTAACCTGATTTCTTCTTATAATTAATTGCTAAAATTAATCTAAACATGTTTATATCATCTTAAATTATCTTAATTAAAAGTAAAATACAATTTTATGAATTTATAAGATCAAAAGAAAAAATTGTATAATATACTATATTTATACAATACATTTCAGCTGCAGCACATATAAACATAGGTTCATTGTTCTATTTATATCTTTATCCATAGATGTATGATTTGGATGATTCTTTTTGCATTGAACTCCTAACTCATTAAGCTTTCAAACGGAAGTCAAATTGTTCAATTTGGAGTAGAAATGAATTTTGGTACATATTTAAAGTCAACACATAGTGGCTACAATTCTGAGCTGAGTTTACCTTGAGTTTTGGGCTGGATCAATTATTTCAAGGTCCATCCATTAAGTGTAAAGATTTTGTAGTATAAATAATATATTAGGAAATGTAATTCAGTAGAGTAAGTGGAGAGCATGAATCATTATGCACGTTTTTCTTACCGTTGAAGGCAATGATGAATTTGATTATTCAGTTGGTTAGTTTCTTGAGTTTTTTTGTACTGTTCTTGTCCTTTTCATTCAATGAAAGTTTTCTCTCTTGATTTATTTTTGTTCCTTTTCTTTCTCTCAATCTTCTTTACTTTCACTTTTCCATGCTTTAAAATTGATCTTTGTGTGGATAAAACTCTTAATTGAACCACAAGTTTCCAGCATTTGATTTCTGGTTTTCTTCTTTGGTTTACCTTACTTTTGCTTCTTGATTAATGGTAAAACAAGGATACACCGAATGTCTTTCAATGTGCATTGTTTCTACAAGTTCTTGATTGATTAATTGAGTTTTTGAATAGAAGAGAAATAAGTAATTGAATTTGGAAAATCTTGTAGTTTAATTCATGGATTTCATTCAGTCAAAAGATTAGGTAGATTTCAATTAAATACACTTCTTTTAGTTTTATCTTTGAAGCATTTCCATTCGGTTCTTAATTCTCATGTTAAATATTGCACTTTACAAGCTTTCTTACACTCCATGAATATGAAAATGTTGTTAAAGAATTCTTGATATTGAAATGAGGTTTCTTGCTGTAATTTCAGTCAATTCTTGATCAAGGTTGACTATAAATACTAGGATGTTTTCCATAGTGTGACTTATGTTGTGTCTAACCGATTGGTTTACACTTGAATGCAAGGCAACAAATATTCAATTTAGCCTCTTTGATTATAGTTTTGTATTCATGTATTTCAATTCTTAGAGTACTTTAGTATAGTTTCCTTTAATTTTGCAGGAGTTTAATTTCCTTACCTTTGCTGTTTTCTTCCATTTTAATATCCCTTAAGGTGTTAGTGTTATTGTTTTCTTTGAAAATATCTTTCCATTAAGTACCAAAATCTAGAAAAGAATAAAAACAAATCTTCATTAATTTTATAATCATGCATCAATCTACAATTTATTGATTCATTGACATTTGCATCATATAATTCTTTAAATCTCATTGCAATTTAATCCAGTTTTGATTCCAACAATTAAACTTCATTCTGCATAATTTTTCTTGGTTTCCATATTGAATATATGTAGTTCGTTCTCCTCGTATGTAGCTCGTACCTTTATTTGTAAAGTGTATCTTACTCGTTCTCTCTTGGTCAAGTCGGAGGCGAAGACTGACAAAGTTCATCAGTGGTGGGGTGTTCATAGAAAAGAGGGCGTCGTCCAATGAGTGGCAGATTTGGATGGAGTCTCGCTCATAGAGAAAGAGTACGCGCACTAGCACGCTACAACTTATGTAATTGATCAGATCAGATAGCCCTTCGGGCAACCAACTGCACATCCAATACTGCGCCCATAAGAAATCACGGAGCCACCCATTAATGGTAATGGAACTCTGCGTAAAATTTCCTCCTGTGATATGAGTTACTATCCCTTGATCACTTATACTACCCCAAACATCTGACTGTATTTTCCAACTGAAATGGAATATTACTACCGAATTTGAATTGTACATCCAAAATAGTCCTCATTCACTCATTCATTGAATAATTAGTTAGTTTCGATTTCAACAACTGTTTCACTACATTTACACATTTGTTTTACTGCATTTACATAGATTAGCTTTATTCCATATCAAAACCCCCCTGAAATTTTATTTTATGTTTGTACATAAGCATTGCATTGAATTAAAAGCCCCACACATTGCTCCACGATTGATAACCTTGAAGATCACTTCCTCACTGCATTAAGGGGAACTTTTAATTGATTTTGAATAACACATTCGATTGTGTTTCATTAGCTTACTAGTGATGAGTCCAGGTGGTGGAGCCAGTAGACCTCCTCATCCAAGTCACCATGGAGAAAAGAGTTATCAACATCCAGCTATCAAAGAAACCAATTCTATGTGGCAACTAAAGTAAGGAGCAATCTGGTGATGGTTAACTATGCCACCAGAGATAAGGTATCAAGGTAATCAATTCCCTATACTTGATTGTACCCTTTTGTCACTAGACGTGCCTTGTACCTTTCTATATTATCATAAGATTTATATTTGAACTTGTAAATCCATTTACAACCAATGAGCTTCTTTTTAGGAGACAAATCAACAACATCCCAAGTTTTGTTCATTTGAAGGGCATTAATTTCTCTTTGCATTGCTTCTAATCATTGTGGCATTTGTATGGCTTCTTGATAAGTGAGGTTCATTGTTGGTGGAGATGGTAAAAGTGTATTATTTTTGCTTCTATGACCATTTGCTATAGCTAAGACCAAAAGATATGGAATACTTAACTTTGTTGACGTCCGATGTAGCCTTAACATTGTTGATGATGTCATGGTGATAATCCTTTAGATAATCCAAAGCTCTTCTTCTCCTTGTGGATCTTCTTAAGTCATCATAATTCTATGTTTGTTTAATATAAGTTGTGAAATTTCTCTGATCATCACTAGCATTCTCTTGTATTTGGTCAATGTAACCATAGCTTTTCTCATTATTGGTGTAAGGATTAACAATAGGATCGAATAAGAAATTAAACGAATTTTGCTCACATATGTTATCACCCTCAATATCTCTTTTGTTTTTGTAAGGAAAAAACGTTTTTATAAAATATAACATTTTTACTAATCATTATTTCTTTAAAGAATAATTTATCCTTTAACACCATTTATGTAGCCAAGAAAAACATATTTTCTAGCTTTAGGATCAAGTTGGTTATGTTTCTTTCAAGAGTAGAAGCATAATATAAAGATCCAAAAACCTATAGGTTTCACAAATAACAACATAAGGAATTCCTTTTTGTAATGTGATAGTAAGAGTTCTATTTATGAGGTGTATAGCATGACACACTACATAAGTCTAGAAGTTAGTAGGCAAATTTGATTGAAAAAGTAAACTACAAGTGACATTAAGAATGTATTGTATTTTCTTTCAACGATGACATTTTATTAAGGATTTTCAACACATGAAGTTTGATGAACAATGCCAAGATTATCATACATGTCAGTAAAGATAAATTCCTTCCCAAATTTAATGGTTTTGATTTTAGCATCAAATTGATTGTGCATAAGAGCAATAAAATTGAGTAAAGCAATTCAAGTTCTAGACTTATTTTTCATCAAATATATCTAAGTGTATCTATTATAATCATCAACAATGGTAACAAAGAATCTATGCCCATGAATAGAAGATATGTCAAAGGGTCCCCATAAATCTATATGAATTACATACTCTGTTTCTATCAAAATGTATGTAACGAATTATGCTCAAAGACTTTAGTATCTAAACAATTGATTGTAGGATTCTATTTAGGAAATTTTAAGTAATATAAATCATCTTGTAATTCCGCTTTACCAATCATCTTCTACGAAGTAATATCTTGTACCTGACATTGCTTAAAAGAAAAAACTAGTTGGCAATTTAAATATTCAATAGTACATTGGACAAAAATAAAATTGAAGCTAAATTTTGTTATATACCGGACATTATATATATATAGAAGGTTTGGTTCCAAAATATTTTGTTGTGACATGTTATCCATTATGCATTTTCACATATATGGGTTCAATGTTATGGAAACTAGTAAAGAAAGATTTTGTATGAGTAAGATGATCAGATTCTCTTGTGTCAAGTATCCAAAGAGCTTTAGAATTGCTACCTTTCTTAGTTGGACCAATGGATGTCTCACCAATAAGATTGTTTGCTTTTTATGATGAATCAACCTTTTGTATTAATCTTTGAACACCATTCTCATTAAGAGCTTGTTGACCAGGTTGCATTGTATCATTCTTTCTAGATTATGTCACTTTGACATCATTTTCATTTGTGGTATTGTTCATGGTGTATTTGTACCTTTGTTTGAACTACCGGGGAACCCATGTTTAGAATAACATTTAAATAAGTGCATTTTTTGTCATGATTAGGATTGCATACTCTTCCTTTACCTTATGATTTCCAACTAGCAGTGTTACCCATGTTATTTCAGATTATTTTGAATATTCACAGTATTAATGATAGCTTTATTATCATTAATAGATATGCCAATTAATTGTCTTCCTTAGAAGACATGATTGATTCCAGAAAAAGGTTCCATGAAGAGAATTTGGGTTTTAATAGTAGTATAGACATCATTAAGACCCTTTAAAAAATATATAACATATTCATATTCTTTGTGTTTATTTCCATCTTGATAAGATTACAATTACACCTATTTTACAAATGCAAGTAGACGTTCAAATTCTTTCCATGAAATCTTTAGATCCATGAGTATTTCTTGTAAAAGATCATAAATTCTAAAGTGATCACTGTTAGAAAATCTTTCCTTCATATCATCCCAAAGATCCTTCACATTCTCTGTGTAAATAATACTTTAAGCAATTTGTGTCGATATGTCACATGTGATTTAAGATATAACTATCACGTTACATCTTTCCCAAGCATCATACCTCGGTGTATCTTATTCAGGGGTCATGGTACTGTCATCAACGAATTTCAGTTTATTATTTAAAAGAAGAGTGTACCTCATTGCTATACTCCATGAGTGGTAATTGGTGCCATTGTTGAGGATTAACAAATATCATTCCTAGATTCTCATTAGGGTAAAAATAGTATGGACTAAATTTTGTGTGATGTCCATAGCACTCTGTATTTCACTGGTTACATATTTCATTTCTTAAGAAGATTCAAGAAAGAAATAATGTCGTACTAAGGTTGGATGATGAATGTAAGGATGAAACCTAATACGGGATTAAGGAATATAATAAAAGATAATGATGAGAAGGGACACGTGGCACATATTCCGATTGATGCAGTAACAAAAATTGGTGAGCTAAGACGCAACACTCGTGAGAAGCGCAAAACGTGGAAAATGCAGACCAAGGAAAATGGGAGCATATAAGGAGTGGAAGGAAATAATAAAGGAGAACAGTATCTTCTAAAATATTCTTCTCTTCTCTGTCTTTCTTGTACGAGCCACTTTCTTGTGAGGAGTTGGTTGTACCTTTTGTCGTCTGAAAATTTATGATATTTTGTATCCTTGTTATTTCCATTTTTTGGATTATTAATATCAGAAGAGACATTTCTTATAATTCTTTAGTGATGGTTACAGTTATTATACTCAGAGCCACATCAATTGGTGTTTCCATTGACCTCCCCAATGGCTGAAAATACCCGATTAAAAGAGTTGGTAGCAGATATTCGCAAACTCCAAGAAGCTATGGCGTTGCAAGCAGCTCAAGGATCTGCTCGTATTGCCCAATTGGAACAGCAACTTGATATTTTCACAAAATCAAATGACCTCAATCGTATGGATCGTTTGGAGTCCTCTATGGATACCTTTACTCGATCAATGGATGTCATTTCTTGTCATTTAGAGCGCGTTGTTCACACTTATCCTCCATAACATGGGATAGGTAATACACTTTCCCTTCGTTCAATGAAACTAGATTTTCCAAAATTCAATGGCACTAAACCGTTGAACTAGCTATTTTGTGTGGAAATATTTTTTGCTCTATACCAAACTCCGGAGTCTTAGCGGTTATTAATTGTTGTCGTTCATATGGAGGGGGATGTTGGACCCTGGTTTCAAATGCTCCAACATTCTAATCTTCTCCCGAACTAGCAGGCACTCACCCAGGCGGTGGAAGCTCATTTTGGGTCGTCCCCCTTTGATTCACCCCGAGCAGCTCTGTTCAAGTTGGTTCAAATCGAATCTGTTCAGCATTATTATCATCAATTCGCAACTCTTGCTACTCGTGTGGAAGGTCTTCCAAATACAACACTGTTAGACTGTTTTATTGGTGGGCTGAAACCTGATATTGAACATAAAGTCATCGTCCACGAACCATCATCATTGATTAGGGTTGTGGCGCTTGCAAAACTATATGAGGAAAAGGTATCCTCTGTGACCCACATTTCCAAAACCCGTTATTATAACTCAACCCAATATCAAGCTAGACAACCCAATTCGCTTCTAGGTCTGTTACCCAACCCTTCGACACCAGCCGCTTCTACCACTAAGGTTGTCGTCAAATGACTGTCCCCAGCAGAAATGCACCTACGACGTGAGTGGGGACTCTGTTATACGTGTGATGAGAAATTTACCCCTTCCCATCGTTGCCCTAATCGCCAACTATTACTCCTCCAATATGATGACGACCCTCCTCCCGAATCGTCAAACGCTTAGGGTACCAATTTCGAAGTTCCTATTTCCCCAGAGGTTCCTATTGAGTTCCATCATCTATCCCATTACGCCTTCAATGGTGCGATAGGGCCAGACACCCTTCGTTTTCAGGGTTACATTTTAGGGCGATCAGTTCAGGTTCTTTTGGATAGCGGATCATCCGACAACTTTATTCAACCCCGTCTGGCTAAATTTTTTAGGCTTTCAATAGAACCTGAACCTAATTTCAAGGTGCTGGTTGGTACAACCAATTTTTAAATTGTGAAGGGAGTGTGCGGCAAGTTCCTCTTCAGATTCAAGGTCACACTATCAATTTCTTTGCTCTCTTGTTATCGGTTTCGGGTGCGGAAGTAATCTTGGGAGCATCTTGGTTGGCCACCATTGGGCCGCATGTGGTCGATTACAGTAAGCTCACGTTTGTAACTCTCTATGGTGAGTCTTACCTTGCTGCCTCGGCTTCCCAAGCCTAATATCATCATTTACGACGTTTACAACATACTCAAGCTATTTCAGAGGTTTTCACACTTCATCCACAACCTGTGATTTCTTCGATGGATTTGTTTCTTGGTCTAGAACCTCCACCTCATCCTGATATCCTGGCCATTCTACACCATTTTTCTTTAGTTTTTTCTACCCCTAAAGGCTTGCCTCCGGTGCGCACTCATGATCATTCAATTCCGTTGTTTCCACACACACTTCCAGTCAAAGTTCGTCCATATCGCTATCTGTTTATTTATAAAGCGGAGATTGAAAAAATTATGCAGGAACTTCTTTAGGAAGGTTTGATACAATATAGTACCAGTCCATGTTCTTCTCCCGTTATTTTAGTCAAAAAAACAAATGCCACATGGCGATTTTGCACAAATTATTGCACACTAAATGCTGTTACCGTGAAGGATTGTTTTCCCATGCCCATTGTTGATGAACTCCTGGATGAGTTACATGGTGCCCAATTTTTCTCGAAGTTAGACTTGCGTTCTGGATATCATCAATTGTTGGTTCGACCAGAAGATCGTCATAAGACGGCATTTCAGACATATCAAGGACATTATGAGTGGTTGGTCATGCCATTCGGTCTCACGAATGTCCCTGCGTCTTTTCAAGCTCTTATGAATCATATTTTTCAATCGTTTTTGCATTAGTTTGTACTCATTTTTTTTTTATGACATATTAATTTATGGTGTTACTTAGGCTGATCATCTTATGCACTTAAAGATGGTTCTAGAACTTCTGTAGCAACATCAATTATATGTGAAATTGGGCAAATGTGCTTTTGGTACCCGTCAAATTGCTTACTTAGGCCACATGGTTTCTGCTGATGGTGTTTTTATGGACCTAGACAAGGTTTCTGCAGTGCTTGATTGGCCCCCACCTCTTACACTTAAGCAACTCCGTGGTTTTTTGGGTTTGACTAGTTATTAATGTCGTTTTATTTGTGGTTATGCTTCGTTAGCAGCTCCTCTTCATTCGTTATTGAAAAAATATGCCTTTCTTTGGGATTCCTCCACCCAGATGGCTTTCGAAAAGTTCAAACAAGCAATTACACAAGCACCTATGTTAGCTTTACCTGATTTTACTACACCTTTCGAATTGGAAACTGATGCATCCGGAGTGGGAGTGGGAGCTATACTGAGCCAACGAGGACATCCTATTGCATTCTTCTCAAAGAAATTATCTTCACGATTACAAGCTAAATCTGCTTATGTGCGTGAGATGTATGCAGTGACTGAGGTGATTGCAAAATTTCGTCATTACTTGCTCGGGCATCGTTTTATTATTCGTACTGACCATAAGAGTTTACGTCCTTTAGTGGATCAGGTTCTACAGACACCTGAATAGCAACAATGGATGCATACATTATTGGGATATGATTTTGTGATGGAGTACAAATCGGGCAACCAAAACACAGGCGCGGATGCCTTATCACGAGTAAGCTGTTTAGCTCTATCCACAATTACTTATGATTTTCTCCCTACACTTCGGAAGGATTTGACTATGGATCCAGAGTATAGCATGGTCTTGGAGGCTTGTGGCAAGGGTAACCCTCCCTTTCTTTTCGTAGTCATGACGGTCTATTGTATAAAAATGATCGCCTCGTTATTCCTTCTAAGTCTCCATTAACTTTGCTTTTGGTAAAAGAGTTTCATGACACGTCGGTTGGGGGACATGCTGGGTTTCTACGGACCTATAAACGATTATTGTCTCAGTTATTTTGACATGGTCTTAAGCAGCAGGTTAAGGAATATGTTCAACGCTGTCAAATTTGTCAACAAGCCAAGACTTCTCAATCCTTGCCTGTAAGACTACTCAATCCATTACTCATTCCTCACCATATTTGGGAAGATATTGATATGGATTTTATCACAAGCCTTCCTCTAGTGCATGGTTATACAGTCATTATGGTTGTTATTGATAGGCTATTTAAATATGTCCATTTGATTCCACTCAAAACTGCCTTTACAAGTGTTATTGGGGCTGGCCAATTTATTTAACATGTACTAAAACTCCACGGAATGCCTAAATCAATTGTGTCTGATAGAAACAAGACTTTTACTAGTCATTTTTGGCAACATCTCTTTAAATCTCAAGGCACAACATTGGCCATGAGCACAACCTATCACCCTCAAACGGATGGTCAATCGGAAGTCCTCAATCATTGTGTTGAAATGTATCTCCGTTGTTTTGTTTATGATTATCCTAGAAACTGGTTTCAATTACTTCCATGGGCAAAATTCTGGTATAATTCGGCCTATCAAACAGCAGCTGGTATGACCCCATTTCAAGTGGTATATGGGCGTCCTCCTCCTAGCTTAATTCGAGGCCCTGTGGATAATGTGCCTATTGAGGTAGCTCAACTGTTGACACAATGTGATGAGGTATTAGCCACCCTTAAACTTAATCTTGCTCGTGCCCAAAATTGCATGAAATAGCTAGCAGATCGTAAACGAGTGGATGTGGAATTTCAAATAGGGGATATGGTTTTTGTCAAACTACAGCCTTATAGACAATCCACTTTGCATTCCCATGGCCATAAAAAATTGGGTCTCCACTATTTTGGTCCTTTTCCGGTGATCGAACGTGTTAGGTTAGTCGCTTATCGATTATTATTACCCCTTACTACATGGATTCATTCTATTTTTCAAGTTTCTCTACTTAAGAAATGTGTGGGTAATTCCCCTCAGCAGTATTTTTCTCTTCCTTTAGACACAGTTGCGGAGGATTCCCACCCAAGGCCCTTAAAAATTTTAGACTCGCGAAAACTTTTACAACAGGGAGGTTGGATTGATCAAGTTCTGGTTCAGTGGGCTCATCTACCTAGTACGGATAGCACTTGGGAATCTGTTTCCTTTATGAAGCAAAAATTTCCATCTTTTGACCTTGGGGACAAGGTCAGTTTTAATGGCGAGGGCATTGATACGGGATTAAGGAATACAATAAAAGATTATGCTAAGAAGGAACATGTGGCACATATACCGATTGATGCGGTAACAAAAATTGGTGAGCTAAGACGTAGCACTCGTGAGAAGCGCAAAACATGGAAAATGCAAACCAAGGAAAATGGGAGCATATAAGAAGTGGAAGGAAATAATAAAAGAAAACAGTATCTTTTGAAATATTCTTCTCTTCTCTATCTTTCTTGTACGTCTAAAATATTCTTCTCTTCTCTGTCCTTCTTATACGGGCTACTCTTTTATGAGGAGTTGATTAAATATTTTTTCATTTGAAAATTTCTTATATTTTATATCCTTGTTACTCCCATCTTTTGGATTATTAATATCAAAAGAAAGAATTTCTTATAATTCTTTAGTGCGGGTTAGTGTTATTATACTCAAAGCCACATCAAAACCATATGAGAGTAGTGAAAGCAATATGAAACTTATTTCCTTCACCATATTCACGTTTAAGAAGATTATGAATACTAAGCTATGGTGGGACCAAGAGAAACTAAATGAATGCGTAGCCACTGAATTTAAGAAAGAAAATGAAAAACATGTGAGTGAAAGCTTATAATTAAAACAAAAAATTAATGTAAAATACAAGACTGAACCCAATAAATAGGCTAAGTAAAATAGAAAAACAAAATAATGTATAACAGATTAGGAGATTAAAGATTAAATCAGTTATAAAATAATCATAACAACAAGATCAAATATATTCATATTCATAAAATTTAAAATAAATTACAATTATATAATAATTATAATATAATTTTGTGTAAATTAATAGTTATTCAAAAAATAAGTATTATAAAATACAATATAAAATATAATTAACTTTTGATTTAAAAATATTATTTAAAATTATGCTAATTTAATATTTAGATAAAAAATTTCTTTTTGAGTATTTAATGAAATTAAAATTTACCATCACTCTATTTCAATAATTAAATGTTTCATTAAATATTATATTTATTCAAATTTTCTAAAGACAAAATTAAATTGAATTAATTGTTAACTTAATTATTTATGAATTAGAAATGAATATTGGAACTTACAAACTCTTCTACAACTTTTCTCTCTTTTTTTTTTTTTCTTTCCTCTCTTTCTCCACTTCTGAAAGACTCAGATTCTTGGTATTTGTGTAAATAAGAAAGAGTTGTTTATGTGAAGGGTTAAGATGTTAAAACTTTTTCCACTTCTTTTTATACTTCTTACAACCGATCTTCTCTTCATCCTGATAACATAAAAAAAAAAAAATTCTCTTCATCTTAATAACATAACAACAAAAAAGAAGAGACATAAAAAGAGAAAAAAAAAATCTGATAATAACATATAGAAAAATCTTAAAAAATATAAAACATAAAAAAGATATAAATATAACAATAAGACAATAGTATAAAGATTAAATTATTTTTAATTAATAAACATATAATATTCTAACATCTCCTCTCAAACTCACGATACATTAGTATGAAGCATTATGTCGATCAAAAAATAAAAATGCTTAATAGAATAAGATTTTGCAAACAAATAAGCAATCTGCATAATTAAAGAAATAAAAGGTAATATAATGGTTCCATGTTGAAAATGATGGTGTGTAAAATGATAATTAATTTCACTATGCTTCTTGTGTTTATGAAAAATAGAATTATGAGAAATTTGAATAGCACTTTTATTGTCACAATACATAAGAGTTGGTTTAGACAGAGAAACACTCATATTAGAAAGAAACCAACGCAACCAAATTACCTCAGTAGTGGTTTGAGCCATAATACGATATTCATCTTTAGTATTTCTTGCTCTTTTAACATATAAGAGAGTCTCTTAAAAAAATATAAAAACCTATAGAAGACTTATGATCAGTAAAATCACTAGCCTAATCAACATCAAAATAAGCACGCAATTTCAAGGAAGATAATAAGAGAAAGAGAAGAATCTGAAATTGAGTACTATGAAGATATTTAAGAATGTGGAGAACGACTATTCAATCACTATAGTAAAAGCAACAAATTGACTCATAACATGCACATCATAAGCAATATCAAGACGAGTAATTATGAGATATATAATGGGATCCGATAGAGGGACACCATCAAAAAGAGTATATTTCACATTGAGTTCAATAAGGGTGTTAGATGTATGAGTATAAAATAGATGAGCCTATTTTGGAATAGTGGCAATATACTTTAGATTGAGAGAAAAGATAATCTCTAGGAAAATATGAAACTTCAATCCCTAAAAAATAACGAAGAGGACCTAAATCTTTTATTTCAAATTATTTTGTCAACTGCAATTTTAACTCTACAATTTCATCCACATCATCTCTGGTGATTGTCATTTCATCAACATATAAAAAGAGAATAATACAACTATGAGAAGTAATCTTCAGAAATAAAGTAGAATCATAATCAGTATAATAAAATCCAAGAGAAGTAATAATTGTGGAGAACTTCTAAAATCAATCTTGAGGAGCTTGATTGAGACCATAAAGAGTCTTTTCAAAACTTACACACCTCTCTTGCATTATGAGAAACACCTAGAGGAGATATCTCGTATACTTCCTCTCTTAAATCACCATTTAAGAAAACATTTTTATCATCCATATAAAAAAATATCTCATTGATGGACAGAGGCAACAATAATAAGAGTACGAATGATAGTCATTTTAGTAATTGGGGTGAAGGTTTCTACATAATCTAGACCATATTCTTGAGAGAATCCTATAACAACTAAACGAGCTTTGTAATGTTCACTAGACTCATCTGACTTTTGTTTTAATCTTATAAATCCACTGAGAAACTAATGCTTGTTTTTCTGGAGGAAGAGATACTAAGTCTTAAGTAGTTGTCTTATATAACACATAAAGTTCCTCTAACATAACCTGTTGTCAATGTGGATCAAGAACAACCTCTTAATAGGAAGAGAACTCGGAAAAACTATAAATTATGGTTAAGAAAGAAGTAAAGGAAGGAGAATAAAAAGAATAAACAAAATCTAGTGATTAGGTAGACTGACAAACACGTGGAGGATAATAAAGAGGCAAAGGATCAATAATCACAAAAGGTGTTTGAGAGGTCATGGAAAAATCGAGTTGTAATAGTACTAATATCATCCTTGCAATTCTCAAATTCGAGATTATTTTTAATATCATTATCATTTTTGAAAAAAAAATCAATACAAATGACATCAAACTTTATAAGGTTGTGGAAATCAAAAGAAATTGAATAGAATGAAATATATTTAAGAAAAATAACATAAGAAACATATATTTTGTAACTATAAACTTGTTAAATTTACTAGTGTTTTTATTTTTCATATACCTTTTTCAATTATTCAATTCTGATGTACGAGATTCACCTTTTATTTTTATCAAAGATAAATCTCGTTATTATATCTTATTTATTATAGTTGAATTTATCTTATAATATAACATTCACTTGTGAATGAAATATCTAACTCAAAAAAAATAAAAGTAATTTAATAAATATTTCAAGAATATAAAATAATAAAATAAAATAACTTGGTAATTAGTATTTAAGAAAACGCAACTTGACCTATCGAATTAAAATATTTTATAAAATATTAATATAATTTCATTTATCAAATACAATTAATGACTTCAAAGAAATCCTTTAGAAGATAGAAAATAAAATGTTTAAAATTAAAATTTAATATTAGAATGGTGCGAAAGACTAAAGAGTATAAATATAATTCTAAATTGAATTTCAATTCTATTTTATGATAGTTAATTAGATATAGTCAAAAGTAAAAAAAAAACAACAACTATGAATTAAAATAATGTAATCTACATATAGTAATAACAATAAATAATAACAAGGTGAGAAAGAATGACAATAAAAAAAGTCACTTCAAACATGCTCTTTTTTATGAGTTTATTTTTTGTAGTAAATTAAATTTTAGACATTGAAAGCATTTTATTTTATTTTTAATATGGAAATTATAAGTTCATTCATTTTGGAAGGATAATTAGACATACAATATTCTAATTGTGACTTGGTGAAACCTTTACCAGCCCATATGTTGGGAAGCATACATAAGTCACCTTTTCCATGCACTCAAACATGAACACCACCTGTTCGACCTTATTCACCACCCAAACACTGCCTCCGTTAACCGTTCCATGCTCAACCATTTGCACAGCCACCTTCCCTTTCAAGCTCTTGCCGCATTCAAGGACCAGTTCCCGTTTTTTTGTGTCTATCTGTTAATTCAATTTCTTCGAACTCACTCTGCTTTCGCTTTTGTGTTGGTCTTCAGTCGGTGGCTTTGCACACAAACCTAGGCTACATCAAGTGCGAAATCTTCTGTGACGAGGTTCCCAAAACCTCCGAGGTTTATTTCTCCCCTTCATTTCAATTATACCGTCCTTTTTTGTTTTTTTTTCTTTTCAAAATTGCGAATTGTTTTGAGAAAAAGACTCGAAGTTTATATGTTTTCGTTACCCTAATTGTCAAAAAGAGTGGCGTTTGTGAACAGAGGACACAGCTTGGACGCTTGCGTACTTGTGCTTATAGGGCTATCTTTTCATTCCCATAGGTTATGAATTTTAATGCAAATATTTGTTGTGCTGAATACTGAGCTGTAATTTCAATTTTGATTGGAAATCAACACTAAAAGTACCTACTTAACTGTGCCAAGTTGTATCTTATACACCTAATAAACTGTTATAAGATTTATCTGTGACTGTGAGCAGAACCACTCAGTTGTGCAATTTTTAGTGGAAATGGATTGTGGTAATCATGCCAAGGTTTTAAATTGCTTTCACTCTTACATTTTCGTCATGGTCCTTGATGCTGTAGGAAACTGCAGACAAATGCGGCTGATGTGGCCACAATTGCAATCTCATACACGCAGTCATGAATCTGGACTGTTAGGATGAAAATAGGATGTTTGCATTTTAAATTTTTATTTTAAGTTATATTTCTTGAAATAAAATACAGTCCAGTCTTCATCTAATAGTTCTTAGCTGACTGGGTGAATGTGTGAATTCGTGGTTTAGCTTAATAGTTGTTGAAGGCTATCACTCTTGTCCTTTATATGAGGGTTTACTCTTGGTTTTTCTGTATTAGAGGGGGCTTTAACTAACAGTTGAATTCTCGTGTCTAAATGTGTTTTAATACAGATTTTTTAGCGTTATGGAAGTGGTCTTATATTCCTTTGTATCCGAGAACCTTAACAAGTTTGGATTGGGGACCACAATGACTGAGTTTTCGCGCTTATAGTTATGCCATATCCTCTCAAAATCCTTCACAAAGTTCCCTTAGTACTATCATTCAAACATGGGTCCAAACTTTTCCATGCACTCAAACATGAACACCACCTGTTCGACTTTATTCGCCACCCAAACACTGCCTCCGTTAACCGTTCCATGCTCAACCATTTGCACAACCGCCTTCCCTTTCAAGCTCTTGCCGCATTCAAGGACCAGTTCCAGTTGCATTCTCTTGAAAACATTGACGATGTCACTCTTGCCTTGTCCCTCAAGGCATGTCAAGGAGAGTTGAAACTTGGGTGTCAAATCCACGGACTTGTGGTGAGTAGCGGGTTTGTTTCGTGTGTTATGGTGTCAAATTCGCTCATTAAAATGTACTGCAAGTCTGGGAATTTCGGGAAGGCTTTGCTTGTGTTTGAGAATTTGAGTCATCCTGACATAGTGTCTTGGAATACTGTGCTTTCTGGGTTTGAGGAGAGTTTGGATGCCTTGCATTTTGTTCGTTCTATGCATTTTCGTGGGATAGCTTTTGATCCGGTGACATATACTACTGCTATTTCATTTTGTTGGGGTGATCATGGGATTTTATTTGGGTGGCAATTGCATTCTCTTGTGGTTAAATGTGGATTTGGTGGTGAAGTTTTTATCGGGAATGCACTTGTAACAATGTATTCAAGGTGTGGGATGTTAGACGAGAGTAGGAGAGTGTTTGATGAAATGCCCGGAAAAGATTTGGTTTCATGGAATGCAATGATTTCAGGGTATGCACAAGAAGGGGAATGTTATGGGTTGGAAGCAGTTTTATTGTTTGTCAACATGGTAAGTCAGGATATGTTAATTGACCATTGTTCACTTACAGGTGCGGTTTCAGCTTGTGGTCATATGAGAAACTTAGAGCTTGGGAGGCAAATACATGGTTTGACCCAGAAAGTGGGATATGGAACACATGTATCAGTTTGCAATGTTTTGATGTCAACTTATTCGAAATGTGAGGTCCCTAAAGATGCAAAAGCTGTTTTTGGGGGCATTAGTAATCCAAATGTAGTGTCTTGGACGACAATGATTTCTATTGACGAAGAACATGCAATGTCTCTCTTTAATGCAATGAGAATTGATGGTGTGTATCCAAATGATGTTACTTATATAGGATTAATACATGCTATAACAATCAGGAATTTAGTGACAGAAGGTCTGATGATTCATGGGTTATGCATAAAAAGCTGCTTTTTGTCAGAACAAACTGTTTCCAATAGTCTTGTTACCATGTATGCCAAATTTGAGTGCATTCAAGAATCAAAGAAGATTTTTGAGGAACTTAACTGTCGTGAAACAGTATCGTGGAATGCATTGATTTCAGGGTATGATCAAAATGGCTTGTATAAAGAAGCTTTCCTTACATTTTTGTCCGCAGTAAAGGAGATAAAGCCCAACCAGTACACATTTGGTAGCGTGTTAAATGCTATTGCTGCTGCTGAGGACATATCATTGAAACATGGGCAACGTTGCCATTCTTACTTGCTCAAACTTGGTTTAAACACTGACCCAATTGTTTCAGGGGCTCTGCTTGACATGTATGGCAAGCGTGGAAACATTATTGAGTCTCGAAGAGTGTTCGATGAGACACTGGAACGAACTCAGCTTGCTTGGACAGCAATAATATCGGCCTATGCCTGCCACGGAGACTTTGAGTCTGTTATGAGTTTGTATACAGAAATGGAGAGGGAAGGAATCACTCCTGACTTCATCACTTTCCTTTCTGTTTTGGCTGCATGCTGTAGAAAGGGCATGGTTGATGTAGGCCAGAGAGTATTCGAGTCTATGGTGAAGAAACATTCAATTGAGCCCACCTCTGAGCATTATTCTATTATGGTGGACATGTTGGGCCGTGCTGGAAGACTAGAAAAGGCAGAAGAGTTAATGCACCAGATTCCTGGAGGACCTGGATTGTCTGTGTTGCAAAGTTTGCTTGGATCTTGTAGAATACATGGGAATATGGAGATGGCTGAGAAAGTTGCTCGTAGTTTGATAAAAATGGATCCTGCAAGTTCAGGTCCATATGTATTAATGGCAAACATGTATGCTGAGAAAGGGAAGTGGGAGAAAGTTGCAGAAGTGCGAAGAGTGATGAGAGGGAGGGGAGTAAAGAAGGAAGTGGGATTTAGTTGGGTGGATGTTTCTAATGTGGATTCCTTGTATTTGCATAGTTTCTCCTCTGGGGATAAGTCACATCCACAGTCTGAGAATATTTGTAAAATGGCAGAGTTTTTGGGATTGCAAATGAATTTTTTGAAAGAGAGAAGAGAGAGGGAAGGAGAATGGTATCACGAATAACAAATCATAAAATAAATGAGAAATTTATATTGATGAGCTATGAAATTCTAACTTGATCTTGTTCATTAAGAAAAATACTTTTTTTTTTTTCAGGTTTAAAATTGTATTCGGTTATGTTAAAAATGTATGTCCTGGGACTTTTAAGTCTGGCTTTGTTGGTTTTGCCGTAACTCATTTTCTTGTAAAAAGAAAAGGACAGATAAAAATGGGTTAAACTTTTTTGTTTGAAAACGCATCAGAGTGAGTTCTAATCTAGACTCACTATTAACTGTGGAATTCAGAAAAATTAGGGATTTAAATTAACTCCTTTCATATACGTTTGTCTAAATGTGTCTTACAAAATATAGGAACTTTTGAACTTTTGTTATTGCCTTTTATGAAGAACATTGATACTGTATGAGTAGATTGTTGGATAATGTTCTTATATGTAGTTTATTTACCTTGTTTACAGTAACAATTTTCTTTTTGAACAACTTAATTTGTGTTAGTAAAATTGCCAGTAACAATTATGTTGATTTTGGTAAATTTTAATTCTATTTGACAATTTGATGGAGAATGATGAATAACTTTCTTACGATTATCCTTAATCCATGATATCAGAATACTTTTAAATCTTATAATAATATTTTCTTGAAGTAATTCTTAAATTCATTTTAATTGAAAATTCAATTAACATATTGATTCAAACAATTACATCTGAAAAGTTAATAAATTTACTATATTTAGTCAAGTTTAATGATATTATAAACTTTACTAATTATCACATTTAATAAATAATTGATTTTCTTAAAGAAAAAAAATAAGAGAAAAAAATATTAGGTGGCGTTAGTATTATTCTAAGAAAAATATTACACACAATAAATTACGAAGACAATACAATAAAAGAAAAGTTTTTCTTTATTACCGTAACTATAGAATAGAGAGTCATACATATACTATTGGATAAGGTTATAATAATTTGATTCAATACAGTTTAATTTATTAAGAAAAAAAAATGACCTGGATCTTTCATCTAGAACTTATATTTACTTAACCCCTTAATTTATAGGTCTAATAACAAAAAATTATCCCATAAATTTAGTTAATTTAAAAAATTTTATGTAAATATTTAAAATAATGAATTTTCTTATTATATTTCATTCTTTTTCTTAAATAAGAGAATATTATCATCATTTTGTATTTATTTATACATCTTTAAAATAAATTTATTAATCATTTTTAACATTTTCTTTTATATAAATATTTTCTCCTCAAATCTTAAATTTTTTTTTGTTTTTAAATTTTTTATATAATTTTTTTACCCAAATCTTTTTCATCTATACTTTTTAAACTAAATCATTTTTAATTTTTCTAAATAGTTTTTTTTTCTAGTTTCTTCTTAAAAACAAGTGACTTTGTATATTTTTTAAATTGTAATCTTGTATTCTTTTAATTTTTATTCACGATTTTAGTTTTTTCTTTCTGTAATTTTAGAAACTATAACTTTGACTCAATACTCAATTTTACATAGTTTATTTTTCATATTTTAATTAATCAAATTATTTTCTTAATAATATCTTACATGGATATATTAGGTTTAAGATTTAATTACACAAAAGTAAAAGAAATAAAACGTAGACAAAAATTATTAGTTTTTCAATATAAGGAGACAATCGCAAAAGAAAAATAAAAATTAAGAAGATTAAAATCTAAGATAGAGAATTAAAGAAAAAGCGCATATTCAAAAGTGCATAGAAGGAGTAAAAACAAAACCCTATAAATTAAGCTCTGCAATTGCAAAATTCAAACTCAAACCCAAAAATAACACCACGCAACGAACCTTCCAGAAGAATCTACCAGTTATTCATAATCGACGGTTTTCACTAAGAACTCATTTGTTCGTTCGAATCAACAATGGTTAGTAGCATCACTCATTCAATACAAACGTTTTTTGTGTCTATCTGTTAATTCAATTTCTGAGAACTCACTTTGCTTTCGCTTTTGTGTTGGTCTTCAGTCGGTGACTTTGCACACAAACCTAGGCGACATCAAGTGCGAAATCTTTTGTGACGAGGTTCCCAAAACCTCCGAGGTTCATTTCTCCCCTTCATTTCAATTATACCGTCCTTTTTTGTTTTCGAAATTGCGAATTGTTTTGAGAAAAGACTCGAAGTTGATATGTTTTCGTTACCCTAATTGTCAAAACGAGTGGCGTTTGTGAACAGTGGACACAGCTTAGACGCTTGCGTACTTGAGCTTATAGGCTATCTTTTCATTTCCATAGGATATGAATTTTCACGCAAATATTTGTTGTTGTTGTGCTGAATACTGAGCTGTAATTTCAATTTTGATTGGAAATCAACACTGAAGTACCTACTAAACTGTGCCAAGTTGTATCCGTATACACCTAATAAACTGTTACAAGATTTATCTGTGACTGAGCAAAACCACTCAGTTGTGCAATTTTTAGTGGAAATGGATTGTGTTATCATGCCAAGGTTTTAAATTGCTTTCACTGTTACATTTTCGTCGTGGTCCTTGATGCTGTAGGAAACTGCAGACAAATGCGGCTGATGTGGCCACAATTGCAATGTCATACACGCAGTCATGAATCTGGACTGTTAGGATGAAAATAGGATGTATGCATTTTAAATTTGTATTTTAAGTTATATTTATTGAAATAAAAATACAGTCCAGTCTTCATCTAATCGTTCTTGTTAGCTGACTGGGTGAATGTGTGAATTCGTGGTTTAGCTTAATAGTGGTTGAAGTCTATCACTCTTGTCCTTTATCTGAGGGTTTACTGTTGGTTTTTCTGTATTAAAGGGGGCTCTAACTAACAGTTGAATTCTCGTGTCTAAATGTGTTTTAATACAGAATTTTTTAGCGCTATGTGGAAGTGGTTACTACGATGGGACTATATTTCACCGCAATATTAAGGGTTTTATGATTCAAGGTGGAGACCCCACTGGAACTGGAAAAGGGGGAACCAGTATATGGGGCAAGAAATTTAACGATGAGATACGAGAATCACTGAAGGTGAGTTCAACCACTATGAATCCCTGTCTTGAGTCCATTTGTTCTGTCAGGTAGCAATTCATTGATGTGTTGGAAGAGGTCAGAGCACAGCATATGATTTCCATTTCATGTTTGATTCATTTTTAAAATAAAATATGACAAAAAGTAGTTTTAGTTCTGCTGAAAAGGGTCAAAATGTTTGTTATGCTTGTTTTAATTCCCAATATCAGTATTGGAATTTGGGCATGGAAAATGGCACATGGTTTCCATAGGAAAAAATTGAGACTGCAATTGAGATATACTGTCATCAAGAAGATGCAATTGAAAACTGTTGAAATATGGGTTAATGTACAATAAATATAGATTTGTTTGTAAGAAATCCCTAAAATTAAGGAATTTTGATTAGGAGTTTATTTGGAAGATATGTTCCTGATTTAAAGTCTTTATTTCTAGTGATTTATTTTCTTTATTTAAGAAATTTATTTCCTTTTATTAGGATTCATTTTTTTCCTTTAAATACTTATTATTGTTTATTGTCTACACATTTTCACATGGTATCAGAGTTTTTTCGCTGTTTGCACACCTTATTTTTTTGTCTCCTTCAAACCCAGGTGCAATAATCATGTAAATTTCTTCTTCTATATCTCCATGAAGAAAGGCATTTTTAACATCATATTGTAAAACTTTCCAATCAAAGTGAGCAGTTAAGGATAAAAAAATTCTTATAGTATTTATTTTAGCAACTGGTGCAAAAGTCTCTTGGTAGTCTATTCCATAAGCTTAAGTGTATCCCTTTGCAACTAACCTTGTTTTATACCTTTCAATAGACCCATTAGCCTTATACTTTATTGTGAATATCCATTTGCAATCAACAATGTTCTTTTCTTTGGGTTTGTCAACAACCTGCCAACCAAGGTTTACTAACAAGTGGCCGAATCTAGGCCCAACAGTCTTGCTAACCAGGCTCTGTTACCATGTTAGATTTCAACCTAAAACTAATTGGTACTAAGTGAAGTTGCGTAACCAATATATAAGCCACACTCTGCAAACTACAAACTAAGGTAGGTGATGTGGGTTTTCTCCCAACATCCCTCCTCTACAAATACCTGCTGAATCAGGCGATCCTATTATAGTAAGCATTTCAAATTGAGGCAGTCGATGTAAGACCTTTAATATCACCCCTCCACGGAAGCCTGTATCTCACCTTTGTTTCTTATTCTAGTAAGTTCGCCTGGTTCGACATGCATCCGTGGAGGGGTGATGTTAAAGAGGTCTTACATCAATTGCCTCAGTTTAAAATGCTTACTAGAACAGGGTCGCCTGATTCGGCAGGTATTTGTAGAGGAGGGATGTTGGGAGAAAATCCACATCGCCTACCTTAGTTTGCAGTTTGCATAGTGTGGTTTATATATTGGTTAGGCAACTTCACTTAGTACTAATTGGTTTTAGGTTGAAATCTAATATGGTATCAGAGCCTGGTTAACAAGATTGTTGGGTCTAGATTCGGTCACTTGTTACTGAACCTTGGTTGGCAGGTTGTTGGGCCACCTATTAATAGATTATGATCCCCTTCTACATGGTTTGAGGAGTCCTGATTGTTAACAAAATTGTTAATGGGCCGTTATATAGAGCCTTGATTGTTAGCAAGGTTGTTGGACCTAAATTGGGTCACCTGTTAACGGGTCATGTTCGAGTTGAGAATGACTCTTTGACGTGAGGGGAGGGTGTTGGGAAATCCCACATTTACTAAAAATGAAGCCGAACTATATTTTATAAGTGAGGTGTAAACCTCATCTTTTGAACTGGTTTTGGGAGTGAGTTAGCACTATAATTACTTTCTACAAAATCATTATTGCGTGCAAAATGTGTTTGTAAGTTACTCCAAGAAATTCTCGTATTTGAAAGTTATCCATATAACTGTAAGCAAGAATACACTAAGCAATCCCTATAGCTGAAACAGGAATTATTTCTTGCATCTTTTAGCTGTGTAATTTCATGTAAATTTTACTATATTTATATATGTCTTGATTGGCCTATTCTTTCTCTGGTTGATGAAAGTCAAATTTATTGTATTGAAATATAATAATCATCTTAACACTGTTGTATTTTAGTATCTCATCAAATGTGGTTAATTTGTAATTTTGTTTAGATGGTAATTGTAAGATGTGGTATGACATAAGATAGTGGGGGAGTTTTCATTTTGATGTGCTTTTATGAAGCAATAATTATAGGCATTTTCTTCATCTGATGATTGTTGTAATTAACAAGTTGACCTCTTTTATGTTTCAGCATAATGCAAGGGTTTAGTGGGGGGGAGTTTTCATTTTGATGTGCTTTTATGAAGCAATAATTATAGGCATTTTCTTCATCTGATGATTGTTGTAGTTAACAAGTTGACCTCTTTTATGTTTCAGCATAATGCAAGGGGAATATTGGCAATGGCCAACAGTGGTCCAAATACTAACGGAAGCCAATTCTTCATAACGTATGCGAAGCAGCCACATTTAAATGGGCTATACACTGTGTTTGGAAGAGTAATTCATGGATTTGAAGTACTTGATCTCATGGAAAAGGTATCTTATTCTTCTGTCATTATTGTAATTGCATTTTCTCTTCTAAGATCTGCATTTTTTTGGTGTCATATTCATGCGACTTTTTCTGGAGAATGTGTGTAATCGCAGAAAAGAATAAATAATAATCTTCTTTGTCGTGCAGACTCAAACAGGGGCAGGAGATCGGCCACTTGCGGAGATAAGGCTCAATCGTGTAACAATACATGCTAATCCTCTTGCTGGTTGATTTTTTGTCTCCACAGTTTATTTTATGTAAAATTTAAGTATAGGACAAATGGAATTCTTAAGACTGATATGAGAGCCTGTTTATACTTACCCACTTCTGATTCAAAGAAGCATTGAGAAAGTAGTAAAAATGTATATTGAATTGCGAGAATGTTGCTATATTTACCTTTCTATCATGATTCTCATTTAGTGCTAAGCTATTTATATATTATCGATTTAATATTCAATTTGACTCCTTAAAATATGCATTTTTTTTGTCCTAGAAAGGCTTTCTGTTTTTACAAATTAGTTTTCCAAATCGTGAAATATTTACCTGTTTGACGACTTATGACAAACTTTTCGGTAGATGTTTTCAAAAATTAATTTGTATGCATGTAATTTTAAGGATAAAAGTAACTTGTCATAGAAACCTTTGCTACATGAATGATGCTATTTGTATATCTAAATCCCTTGTTTCTCCTTCAATGCAATATATATTGAGCCATTCTATACCACACATGCTTCATTGCTCCTCTTGGTGGTTTGGTCCTCGTAATTGTGCTCCATCATATAATTTTTGGATTACTGGGCTATTGTTTCTGTCATTCCTATGAGTTCCAGGTAATTTCTCCTTGCACCCACAAATTTTTCCATTCATTCCTAAATGGACTTCTCCACATGTAAAAAATACAGTTGAATTCACATCTCCCTCTCACCCGTGGAGTGTTATTCTCACTCCTTAAAAAAAATCATTCACAGATATATATATTTTTATTTTATATATTTTATAAAATTCTGTTAAGATATACAATAGAAGAGAAAGGCCAACAATACCCTGTGTAATATACTGCTATGAATACATTTTTATTGGTTGAAATTAATTGAAAATTATAAAATTTTAGCTGATTTTATTTTTCATTTAATTATTTTCTTTCATAATTTTATAGTTTTCAATAAATTTCAATTAATGTATTAAAAAGAATCTGTCAATTAAATCTTGTATGCAGATAAAATCTTGTCAATGTACAGTCCAGATACACAATGTATTTTTTTTTTCTTCTTGTGTATTTCGACAGATCTTAAAAATTATACAATAAAATGATTAAGGAGGTGAACTTAATAGTTATAAGATGAGAATAAGCTCTTGCTTTCACCTTTCTTAGAATCTGTTTGAGTAAACTTTTTAAAAGAAAATAAAATAAGTTAAAACTAGTTTACGTATAAATTTTGAAAAAATTAATATATGAAAAGTAATATAATTAGTTTATTTATAAGTTAATTTTAGTTTGTAAAGAAATTTAATTTATTTATTTATTTTTCTGTTAAGTGCTCATGAAAGAAGTTTGTTTTTGTTATGATCTTGACATGATTGTTTGTTACTTGGTCCAAGCTCATATTTTACTGGGTTGAATTCTCCAATTCTTTAGTCACAGTTGAAGGGCCATTTCTTACATACCAATTCCACATCTATTTTTATGATGCATTTAACATCGTGGTTTGGTGCTGTGACTGAGACCATTTTCTTTGTCCCGATTAGGTATCTTATTGAATGGGTCAAACCCAAATCTCTTCTCATCTTTATTAAGCTTCTAAGGTATGCGAACTTTTTCCACACTTTCCCATTTTGCAAGAAAAATTCACACAATCTGCAACATTCCAAAGTCTTTTTTGGAAATTTCTTAAAGTAATATGTTGTGGATTTTTTAGTAACTTGTTGAAATAATCATTGTTAGTGAGAAATCTTTTCCTTCTTGCGTGTGTTGATATTAATCCGTTATCTTTCTTGTCTACCGACAATCTTTTCCTCTTTTGAACAATATTTATTTATATTATCATTTGTTTCTTCTAGTTATGCTCTCAAAAAATGGATTTGTAGCTTCTATTTGTTGTTTATATATAGTTAAGTTATGCAAAAAATATGGAAATTTCAAAAGATGGATATTTCATATCCTCTTATACTATGTTATGTAGTGTTTCTAATTGATTTTAAACTTTTTTCTACGTTATACTAAAATCAAAATTACTATATAGAGATCAAACTATATGGTGCTGAAATACAGATATTCTTTAAATATCTATACATTATTGTAAAAATATATGCAATAAAGAAGTAATTAATTGAAAGCTTTAAAATGAATTTAATAGAGAAAGAGATGAAAATGAGAAAGGGGAAAAGGATCTTTTAAATATATATATATATATATATATATTACCCTAATCTTTATATTAAGTAGTTGTATTTATATTTCACTTTTTTCTTTTCAATATATTTTTAATTTTTATTTTAAATTCAATTTGATTTTTCTAAATCATCAAAAACTACTCATACCTTTATTATATATATAAACACACATATATATGAATTTATTAATTTTTTTTCTATTTTATTCTACATTTTTCATCTTTTCAATAGTTAAAAATAACCTTACGTCCCAATATAAATTAATTAAACCTAAAATGAAATTTCTGTTAAAAAATAGAACATAATTTATATAGTTAAAAATAATTACTTATTATAAATTTTAATTATATAAATTAAACATTATTTACCTGTAAATTATACTAAATTACTAGTTAGAATTATGTAATAAACTGAGGACTGTTCATGCTCCCTTTAAATTAATTATGAAATAAGGTAAATAATTAGTTGGGGACATGTACCCATACCTATTATGACCATCGTTCACAAAATGAAATATATGTATGCGTGCATGTGATTCTGAGATCATGCTTCTACAAAGAGACAAGCGAGGTTCATTTCACTCTCACCTTCAATAATTGCTTCAAACCTCATCATCGATCAAACGTGAATCAATTAGGGAAGAGTTCATTAAATTTGATTTACAAGTGTCAAATTTAAGTTCTAAATATACAGAAACTTTAAGTTTTGTTAGGTAAAGAGATAGAAATAAAAAGTATATAAATTGATTACATTTTTATTTTATTTTAAATGAATTAAAAAATATATATATTGTTAACACAATTAGGAAATAATACACTTTTCATAGATTTTATTTAAGGTATTTCACCTCTCTCTTGTTTTACAAATTTTCTTTCTTTTTCAGAGGATTCAAACCAATATGATCTGCTTAACCTCTAAGAAAATAGAGGTTAATTTAAGTGTTAAATACTAAACATTGTAAGATATGATCCCAAGAAAAGAAATTAATATATTAATTATGTCCCTGTGCAGCATGAGATTCCAGTCCCAGCATCTGTTTGGTACAAATTCATGCAGAGCTATAATTGCACTTCTTTAAAAATTGTCATCATTATCATGCTCAGATGAAAGCAGATGAAAATATTCAGTGAACAATTCTAATCAAATTTCTACAAATATTTTAATTTAAACTTTGCAAACGTATATATGAAAGTAAACTATTTATATTAAAAATAATATACAAAATCTTAGTACTTGCCCATTTAAGTGTATAGTTTATAAACCTAACAAAGTGTAGATATATAAAAAGATTAACAAAAAAAAATCTCTCATAAATGACTTTAGATTCTTTGCTTCACCTTCTAAAAGGAATTTTTCATTTTGTAGAAATCAATTCCTTTACAGACATGAGTATTATAAAAGATATAGACTTTAATATATTTTTACAGCTGATAAAAAAATAGATTTTTTTTTAATTTTTTATTCGTAACAATGTTTTTTTTTTTTTTTTAATTTTTTATTCGTAACAATGTTTTTTTTTTTTTTTAATCTTTTACCCCAATAGTATTCTGAAAAGATAAATAAAGAATTTTAGATAATTTTATAGACATAAATAAAATAAAAATTTAGTAAAGAGAAAAAAATTAATAACTTAAAAAAATTATCAGAAGCAAAAGAAAAATTAAAAAAATACGATAAAAGTATATTTAATTCAAGTATATACATAATTATTTTTTCATTAATTTCATTTTATTCCATTTCGCACCCTTATTTTCTCTTTACAATTTATCACCTTTTCTCTCACTGTTTTGTTTTTCCTTTTTGTTTGTTCCTTCTCCTTCATCCCAATCCAGTTGAAAAGAGAGTGTAATAAGTTCAGATTTTTCCAAATCCTACATTGTATGAGGGGTCCACCTGGAGTTTCACTGAAAGTTCCATTTCCCAAACAGATAGTGTGGGTACACATACAGTCTAACTCCAAAATAAAATAAAATAAAATAGCATGATGGTGATGTTAATAAACAAAGAAAGTTAAGTGATGATGATGATGAAGATGTGTACCAATTTCGAAAGTAATCAATGGCACTGGATAATTGAGTGGCACGGAGAGAAACATCATAAATGAATTTCTTAATTATTTGAAATGAACTCAAAATTGTGATGTTGAGGTGGACCACAACATTCATATTCATCGTCTGATTCAGCTGCATCAGCTACCACTTCATACTTCCATTCATACTGCATGTGAAACTACTGCAACACTTCAACTTCATTCACGTTATATGCATCATATACATAAATTTTGCTAACACCCACTTATTTTTTCTACAAAAAAGTAACTTAATAAGATTTGATACAAATTTTTAAAAATACACTCCACAATGAAACTTGCTGATCTATTTCTTTTGAAAAAACTAAGTGGGATAGCTTACTTCTCTCGAACAGTTGTTTGTGTTGGAATTTTTAAAAATAATTTAGTTACTCTTTTAGGATATTATTGGAGTTGCATTGGAGGTCTGTAAAATACCACAGTAATCATGCACGTAAAATAAGATGAATAGAGAAAGGTAAAACAAGCGAAATGAATGAAAGAAATGCATTGAATTCATATCATTGATACAGGTACAAGTATATATATATATATATATATATATATATATATATACACAAATCAAGAAGTAAAAAGGAGTTTTAATGTTGTTAGTTATATAACATATTCTCAACAACCCTATCAAATTGAGTCAGATGTATCATAGTAATTTCTTTTTAAATAAAGAATAATTAGTGAAAATTAATCAAATCTAATATTTTTTAACGATGAAGAGAGTTTAACCAACGATTATATGTTATCTTATTTTAAATCATATAAGGATTTCAGAAGTTTACATACTTGATTTGATTTTTTTTTTATCAATTTTTAGTGGAATTAGTATGTAAACTTTCTCGTTCAAAATTTTACAGAAAAAAGTATTGTTTACATGCAATTGTTGAAGATATTAGTTTTGGTTATCTGTAATGATTAAAAAAGGAGATAAACAGTGGCAATTTTATAAGTGAGAAAATATTATGTAGTTTATATATCTTTTAATTGTGTGTATCTTTTTATTACTAATCATACTTTATGGTACTCTATGCTTCTGTTAACTTTATATTTAATTTTGTAAATTTATTTTCATTTAATGGACTTCTTATCATGAGGTAGATTAGTAATGTATTAGGTTCCATTAAGTTGTAATGCATTGATTTCTTGCTTGGTAGCTTTGTGCTAAAGTGGAATATCTTCATAATTTTGTGGTTCTTTATTTGTAGAAATGAAAAGAGTGTAATGTAACTGCTTCATGAATAATTTAATATAGTTTAAAACAATTAATATAAGATGAAGTTTTTTACTAACACCGGTAGAGTTTGTGTAATTAAGGGAGTTAATGATGGTAGTCCTTTCAGAAGATTGGGTTCTTTTATTTTTAATGAATCTTCTCGGATTACCAACAATATTTTCTTGTTTATGATGTTTTTTATCAACATTTTATTCTTTGTTGGTATCATAATAACTAAGGGATCAATCAAGCAATTAAAAAAAGTTTTATTATTGACTTTTATTTACAAAAATTATCAATTTTAGTTTTAAAAAGAAAAGAGACGTTCGTAAAAAATAGTATTTCTAGAAATAAGAATTTATCTTGTTATTGTGTCAAGCATTGTCAAATTTGAAATTAAGAAATGTACATTTTCTTGCATGAGGATCAAGTTTAGTTCTATCTTTTTCTAAAGTAGAAATAAAGGAAAGTGAACCAAAAACTCTTAGATCAATTAAATAAGAACATTTTTATAGAGTCATTCATCCGGTATTTTGTTTTCTATAACTTTGGAGGGTAATCTATATAAGATGAATAGTATGAGAAACAATATATGATCAGAAAATAACATGAATATCGTATTGAAACAATAGGCTATGAGTTACATTAAGGATATGTTAATGTTTTCTTTCAATTATAGAGTTCTATTGTGGAGTCTCAACACATTTGGTTTAATGTATTATACCATGTTTGTTATATAAATCACTACATGTGAATTCTTGACCATTATCTGACCTAATAGTTTTAAGCTTAGCATAAAAAAAGCTTTGAACCATCAAAATGAATTTGGTCAATACAACTTTAATTTCACTTTTATTATTCATCAAATATATTCAAGTAAATCTACTATAATCATCAATAACAGTTAACAAATATCTATGCCCACGAATAGAGAGATTACCAAGTGGACCTCATATATAAACATGAATTAACTCAAAAACATGTAAAGATTGTGTTACTCTGTATAAAAGGTAGTTTATGTTGTTTAGCATAATAGCAAGAATCACATATTCTAATCTTACCAAAATGTATATAAGGGAAAGTATCACTCGTGTGTTGTAAAATTTTGTATAAGGGATGTTCAAGTTTGTGGTGTCACAGTTCCATGTCTGAGTGAATTTGATTATTGACGATAATAGAGTTGACATGATGATTATTTCTTAATACTTTGAGATAGTGAAGACTATTTATTAACCTAACTTCTCCAATCATCTTCTTTGAGCCAATATCTTGTATGTGACATTTCTTGAATGAAAAAATTAGTTGGTAATTAAGGGATTCAATTAATTGTTGTATAGATATAAGATTGAACAACAAATCAGGCATATGTAACATATTACGAATAAGAAAGGTATCAGAGAAATTAATTGATCCAACTTGTTTTGCAATGACAGTAGAGTCATTTGGTAGTTTAACTAATACAAGTTTAATTTTATATAAACTGAAAAAAAAAAAGAGATATTTCAGGCTACATGATCCGTAACCCCGTATCAAGAATCCATAGATAAGAAATATGCTTATCTTCTTTGATTTGTTTAGATGATAACTCATCAATGAAGTTATTGATCTTGTGATTCGAGTCTAATCTTGAATCTTGTAGTATCCTCATAAGTTGTTCCATTTAATTTTGTGTGAATTAGATGTTTCCATTGTTCCTTTCTTGTTGGATATTCAATATGATATCTTCACTTTTATTTTCATTTTTATTAGATGCATTACTAGAGACGAATTTTTTGGCAACGTGATAATTTTTCTACCTATAACATTGCTTTCCATGATTGAGATTTCGTCATCTTCCTCTATTGTGTTGTTTCTAGTTATTGTTCCGATTCTTTCCTTGCTACTTCGAATTTGATTAAAAGTTTATAGTATAAACAAAATTTTTGTTTTTAGAAGAATTACCTCCAATTAATTCTCTCCTATTGAAACACCAAGGTGAAAACACAATTAATAGTAGGTAAAAGTTTCATAAGGAGAATTTGTGTTTAACAAGACCCTTCAAGAAGCACATAACATGTTCTTATTTTCTATATTTGATCATAGTTTTGATCAATTCATAGTTACATTTGACTTCACATGTACAGGTTGGATTCGGCCTTAGAGTTTCAAGTTCTTCCCACAAGATCTTCAAATCAGTGAAATAATATGATACGTTTCTTTCTCCTTATCGTATGAAACGAATTTTTTGAAGTAAATCCAAAATTTTAAAATGATCTCCTTTATAGAATTTCTCTTTTAGATCACTCCAAAGATCTCTTGCATTATCAATATAGATGATCTTTTGTGCAATTTGATCACCGAGTAATCTAGGAAATAATCATCACATTCCATCTCCCTCATGCATAATAAATGGGTGCCTATTGATCATGTTATGTAATGCTTCCATCGAAAAAGTTGAATTTGTTCTTAGTTAGTAATGCACGTTTCATGAATTTGTTCCATAAATGATAATCTGGGCCATTAAAATAAAGATTGACAAAAATTATTCTTGAATTCTCTCATAAACAAAGATAATAGGAACTATTAAAGTTTATAGCATTTTCACTTTCATTCACAAGAGTTATATATATATATATATATATATATATAAATAAAGAGGAGTTTTAATTAATTATATATTATATTATCTCGAATTCTAATATTTGATAAAAAGAATATATTTTTTTAGGTTGAAATTATAGATGCTATTTCAGAAATTTTTTTTTAATAGAAGGTTGTTTCATTTTTTTCATATTAGAATTTGATTTTTTATTAGAGGTTAAAGTATTTTCTAACTTGTTATTTGTAAGTTATAAGTTAAGAAATAAATGAAAAAAATTATTTTAGTTTATTTATATTAGATTTCACATATTTTTAAGAGAGAAAAATAGTTGTGGTGATAAATTTTTTATACATAAAACTCTTTAAAATTTAGTTTGGTATTCCATCTTTTATATAAAAAAAAAATTCTAAGTTTTAATGAGTTTTTTTTATCCGAGTCTCTTTGGTTGCTAGGTTAAAATTATAAATTATGTATAATAATACCCTTTGCCACCTACTTTAATGGAAAAATTTTAAAAAAATGTTATGGAGTTTTCTAAATAAGTTAATACATTATAATTATAAATATATTTAAGATAAGGTTATCAACTTACTCTTTCCCAAAAAGAAAAATGGATGTAAATTAGCATATTGCACATATATTCTTTAATCCAATAGCCTACCCATATACATTAAAATTTCATGTTTGTAACTTTTAAATTTTAATCTTACTGTTAAAGCATAAATTTATATATATATATATATATATATATATATATATTATAGGATAATAATATTTATTATTTATTATTTTATATGAGTTGCTCCAGTGATTCCGAATCTTAAATACATCACTGTTTTAATAGAAAAAATGATTTAATATTTCTAGACTAATCTTTCTAGATTGAAATTTATTTAAGAAACTGATTTTATTTAACCATTAATCCATTTATATATGAATATAATACTATAGGAAATTTTTTTAGTTTTTTTTCTGAAGAAAGTTGACACTAAAATAAGTGAATAAAAATGTAATTGTTCTTTAACTTAGTTGATTTAAAATCAGTATATATTTTAAAATAAAGCAAATTTATTTTTAAAATAAGTCTTCCCACTTTGGAATTTTCTTTTGATACATTATATTATACCAGAAAGCAGTTATCAAACAATTTTCATTTTTTATTAATTAAAATCTTCTTCTCAGTTAAATTAATTTATACTATATCCTTAAATTTAATAAAAGATAGTAATAAAATTATAGAGGTAAATGAAAATAAGTATTTTAGTTTTCTTAAAAAATATTATTAATATATTCATTTTATTCTAATTAACCATCGTTAATTTATTAATATAGATAACATGAAAAATATCAAAGCCTATAAGCATTAAACCACTATAAACTTCATGCTTCTTAATTGAGTTTCTAAGAAATGAGATTCATACAATTATATAAGTTTCTAACCAATTCTTAATGACAAATACTAGAATATCCAAGTATTAAAAATGTGTAATAAAATAAATGATTATATTTTTTTCTTTTTCTTGTGAAAGAACAACTAAAAAAATACATTTCACATAAATTATAATCAATATAAAAATATATACATTTTTAATATCTTATTTTTTAAAAGCATTTATAACAAAAAATAAAAAGTCTGAAACAAAATATAATTTAAAATTTGAAATAATCATAGACAAACATCAAAACATAACTAAATACTAAAGTTACATAGTGACAATTTAAAAAAAATTTAATTGGTCTAATATCATTTTAAGTAAAAATTAAAAATAAAAATACTACCTGTTTATTTGTTAACTTCTAAAAATTTGATTGTTAATATATTTCTAAAACTATCCGTAGACAATGCTTTTTTTTTTTTTTCTGTAAATATCTGTAAGATAAAAGGAATCATAATATTACGTAAAAAGTATACTGAGGTGGTTAAAGATATAAAAATTATTTTACTTAATTTTAAGAATATCTAATATTGTCTATATATAAATAATATTCATGACATATTCATAGTTACTAATTATCTATTACATTAAAATAAAGTATTATATTGACTAGTTGTTTAAAATATTTCAATTAAATTTATGAGGAAAATTTTTATATTTATTATAATCTACACATAGATTCGTTATTCGTTATGTATTGTAAATGTAATTGTGTGAAAAATAATAATGGGAAACTAATATATGAATAATGATACATTGAAAATAATAAATGGCAATTATGTAAGTAAATATTATCTATTTATTTTCTAATTTAAATTACACTAATAGTTAAACTATAGTTAATAATCATTTTCATCATTTTAGGATTTTAAATGAATTATCTGGAGAGTATAGGCTACTTATATATATAATTTCTTGGAATATAGTCCATCCAACAGTAATAGATAAAAGGAAGAAAAAAAAAAAAACACCAAAGATACATTAAAAAGTGGCTTTTCCAATTAAAGGAAGAAGTTTACTTTGACATTTATCTATTTTAATAAGTAATCATAATAAATAGGTTTTTAAATCATTCTATTAAATTATTATTTTTTAAATTTATTGATTACATCATAAATTCGATAATAAAAATAAAAATATAATAAATAAATATGTATTTATTAAAAATTTAATTACATTTGTTGT
Source organism: Macrotyloma uniflorum (assembly GCA_016859785.1). Taxonomy (NCBI): domain Eukaryota; kingdom Viridiplantae; phylum Streptophyta; class Magnoliopsida; order Fabales; family Fabaceae; genus Macrotyloma; species Macrotyloma uniflorum. The sequence continues at coordinate 361,331 of BDMB01000098.1, read as the reverse complement.
TTTTTACTTATGAATAATTTTTTCAAAGCTTGGATGAAAAATATACAAATAAAAAAATATATATATAATAAATTATGATTGAATGTAAATAAAAATAAAGTTTATTATAAAATATCTTGTAAATGAAAATGAGTAGGATAAAACTCATCTTCTTCTATACAAATTCTAGCACAGATGAAATATAATATATTTTTCTATAAATAAATAGGTTAAAGATATTATATTAAATAAAAATAAAATAAAATAAATATATATAAAATAAATATAAATTTTATTTTATTAATTAATTCTATAAGAATAAAATAAATTTAAAGTCATAGGATAGGATGAGAAATTCATATTAAAAAAATTCATCTCTTTCAATAATTAAAAACTCAAATCTCAAATCTTAAAAATGTTAATGAACTTGATATCTACCTCGATCATAAAATGAAATCAATTAAATGAAATGCTAGCAATTATAATTAAGTACCTTCTCAGTATCAAAATTCTTCGGAATATTCTTCACACTCTCCGTAAACTTAGTATTAATAAGTACCAAGAATTTTTCTCACTAAGTCAAAACAAAGTCAAACCTCAATTCCTACTTTATTCCAATATCGCAAAGCATGATACATCAAATAAGTATTAATTGTAAAAAGAAAAGATGGCCAAATTCAATTTATGCACCACACAACACCCACAAACAAATATACATCTAAATCGAATAAAAAAACAAAAACAAAAATACTAAATAACTCAATATAATTGAGTTTAACAATAATTTTTAATAAAAGTTAAAGCAAATAAAAATATCATCTCTAAATTAAATAGAATACAAAGAATTTTAAACATTACACTACACTAATATACTGCAAAAAAAAAAAAAAAAAACGCAACTCCTCCATTGACAAGTATCTCACATATAAATGAAACAAATAATTTTCTAATTAATGATTAAAATCACTGCCTTTTTTTTTCCTTATATTCCATTTCATATTTCAGAAGAGTTAACATTAAAAATTTCCTCTACTCAATAAATATATATATATTTTTTCTGTAACTCATTCTATTATAAGATCGGATTAAAAGAAATAATGTATTAATTATAATTTGTTTTGACCAATCTTTCACTTTTACCTTATTAATTATCTTTAAATCAATTACTAATAACAGATATAATCATATTTTTAATAAGGATATATAGAAAAAAATAAAAAATAATTTTTCTGAAAAATGTCTTATATATAAATAAAGATCCAAAAGAAGTAATTTTTCTACAGTGATGTAACTATGACTAATTCATTCATAAATTGGTATATACATCCATCACAATCTCACAAATGAATTAATCTCCAATATTCGTATCAGAAAAAGAAAAAATAACATAAAATATTCTCATTATATTAAAGCTGCTGAAAGTCCTAATTGTTGTGAAACAGTATGAACACAAGGAACCCTAAACCCTAAAGAGAGATGTTAGTAGTAAGATGCTTTTACACCACAATTATACACAAAAGGAACTAAACATGCTCTTTAGTTTGAAAAATAAAGATGTGAATGAATAGTAGTGGTCCAATTAATTATACACCAAAAAGTAAATAGGAAGAAAATGTGCTCCCAGATTTGAGAAGATAGATATTGATGAATAGTCGTGGTCCAATTAATATTTATAAATAAAAAAATATAGAGTAGAAATAGAAAAGGATGTTGAAAATATGAAGGATTTTGATATCATAGTTGACTATCAACATCTTGATATCTGTTCGTAGTGCTTGCTAGTATTTTGTTGGTAGTAATACAAGAAATAATGAGTGAACAATTTGAGTGGTCCTTCTCCTCATCCAATGCCTTAACCTTTCATCTTCAAAACCACATCATGAGGCCTTCAATAACCCATATTCAATTCATTTTCTGCATATTCTTATACATTTTATTTTTTTACCAAAAACTTTTTTTAAAGAAAACACACAAAGTTTCATGCTAAATAATCTTTAAATGAATCTTACATGATTACATATTATTTTTTTTTGTATTTTTTGTTTGTATATATTTTGTTTTATAACAGTTTTTTTCTGAACAGATGAATAGTTTTATGTTCAAATTGAATAGTCTTATGTTTAAATTAAAGAAATTTCGATATATATTCAAATTAAAGAAATCTTAATATATAAAAAATTATGTTAAAGATTTTGATATAATTAGATTAATATATATAAAATAGATATAAATTTTATATTATAACACAGTTTTATAAAAATAAATTAGATTTAAAATAATTTTTAATATAATTTTTTTACAAAAATTAAACTAACAAATATCCCTCCATTAGTTACTGTCACTGTGTCCATAAAAGTAACGAATTTATTGGGAGAGAATGTTTATGATTTAACAAATTTTACTTCTTAATCCTTATAACTTTTTTACTTGATTTTAGTTCTTCTCGTAAAAAATCATCCAGTTTTACAATTATACCTACTATTTATGTATATTGTATAAGAATGATACGTATAGAAATTAATAAAAATTAAAATGGTTTGTGTAAAATGAATATTTTTTAAAATATAAGGATTAAATAATTTTTCAAAATTATTATAATTATGGTCTTCAACTTCACAATAGAAGTTTAAAATATCTTTTTTTTTATATATATATATAGTATAACATAACATGAAAAGAAGAAGAAAAGGAAGATGCAGTGATAATTAAATAAGTTACTAGTGTCCCTTTTTCATGTGGTTTGCCTTTATTATATAGGTCATATAGACTAAGTGAAAGGGACTCCCTTAATTGAAGCTCAAAGTAAAGCCCCACACGTTTTGCCCTAGCATGACACTTCGCTTTCATAACTTCATTCTCCACATTACCTCTATGTTGCATCTTTAGCTAAATTACTTTAATGTATCTAGACAAAATATCAATTCATCATTTATCTCCATCATCTTTCTCATCAAATTTCAAACATACATAGGACTTCAAATTGATATTGTGAGCTTATACCAAGCTCTATCTTTGTTTTTTGAATTCTTTTGCACACAAGTTGAAGGAAACATGTGAAGTTGGACCAGTATATACTAGCTCCCACTATACATATACCATCATGATATGAACAAAAACCAAACACCCAGTGCTCATAATGATGGAGAAGAAGATGAATTTTCTAAACAAATCAGTATGGCTTTGCCACTCAATTACTTCAAGAAAAGAGACAACAAAGGCACCTAACCACATTCACTACTATCCCTTTCATCTTCATTACAGTTATCCTCTCTTCCTATACTCCACTCATTTACTTTTTATAATTACAACAAATTAGGTTTTTCATTAATTTTATAGTGTTCAACAATTATAACGTGGATTAGAGTTTAGTTAAAATTTTAAATTAAATAAAAATTGAAAGGTTGAATATCATATAAATAAGAAAAATATATAAATTTTTAAACTTAATATTTTGGATAAAAAGAAAAGTCGTATTCTCTTATATTATTATTTACTACCATTATCTGATGAAAATCCTACATCGACTAGAGATAAGATCAAATTAAGGTTTATATAGTAGTGCAAACCTTTTCTTATTGAACTGGTTTTATGGGATAAATTAGGTTTAAATCTATTATTAATATGGTACTAATATGGTATCAGAGCCAATCCTAACATAGGTGTTAAAGATCCCACATCGACTAGAAATAATGTCAAATTAAGGTTTATATAATGATAGAAACCTCTTTTCACATCCATCTTCTAATATTATCTCTTATTAGATATTTAACTGCTAATAAACGAAAAATAATATTCATTAATTAAAATATGTACTATTGATTAAAATTTATTGAATAAATGTGAAACCCATTAAGATTTGTGAAATTTAACTAAAATTCAATCTATAATAGTAAATATGGTAATAAAGAGTGTGTTTGGAGTGATAATTTTGAAAGTAGTAAATAAAGACTGATTTTGAATTGGTTTCATCTTATTCACATGTGACTTTCTCGTGGAACTCCATGTGGCTCTTAATTCGAAGTTGGACTAGGTAGAGGAGTCTAACATAAAATATTAAGATTTAATTGGTTATTACTCTCTCACATAATGATATATACTGTAAAATGGAATATATATAATGGGTTGTTTGAAACTCCAACATTTAATTACTATTGATTACGTCTCTGATAAGCTAGCTAAAAAGAAAAGTTAATACGTGTTCTGTACTATATATATAAATAACACACTTTGGGTTACCATTTCAAATCAAGCAATCATTAATACTTAATGACTCTGTTTTGGATTTCATTAGTTCAACTTTGAAAAACCTATAACACCTAAAGACATTTTCATAATATTATATCTAAGGATAAAATCATATCGAAACATAACTTTAGGGTTTAGGCATGTACTACACACAAATTTACATCATTGGTGCAATCTTGCAGTCACACGTGTACCGAATCAAGACATAATAGAAAATTATTAATAATTAATTCATAAGTGAACATTTTAGTGTATGTTTATTTGAATTAGTTACTATAGCCTGTAGTTACTAAAAATAATATTCTAATTGAAAAGGAATTTTAAAGATTTAAAAATATTCATAATCTTACTTGAACTTCCCTATTTATTCTAAGTTTGGTTTCTTTTCAATAAAAAATGTTTTGCTTACTGAAAAAAAAAATTAAAAAGAAGCATTTACTTCCCTTTAAATCTCTTTGTCAACAAAGCACTGAAATTTAAGAGGAATTTTCAAACAGTTTTGTGACTTAAATTTTCTAGGACTCTCAAAAAGGCATTCAGAGAATAACAGTAGAAAACCAGAAGCTGTTACTAATTAAAATCTGAGCAAAAGTTTTATTCAAATTAAAATGTTAAATTAACAAGAGACCTCTACATTGTTTAGAAAATCTTAATTAAGTCTCTAAATTTAAAAAAAAAATTGTAATTAAATTATTTTATAAAATTGTCGTAATTCAATTCTTGAAATTAGTGTATAACTATCTCGTACTTACATTGATGTATATGCGACAAAAATAGTTGTTAACTACTGGACTTTGTACATGAGTTTGGAATATATTATATAAGGTAATTAAATTGTATCATCTTATGAACTAAAACCTGCTTATTAAATAAGTAAAATACTTTAGTTTATTTTTAAAAAAATTCCTGAAATTAGTTTATGATAATTTGAAATCATAATTTGTGAAACAGACGAAGAAAATTATTTAAAAATACAAAAATTAGGACACAATGATTATTTGACCTATAAACATGGTTTAATTTCAAGAAGCTAAAAATATCGAAAAATTAAAATCAAACAAAAGTTAATCAATTCAAAATTTATCTCCAATATTAAATCAAATCTATTCCTCATTATAAAATTAATTCAATAAAATAAAATTTATTATTATTAATAATATATAAAATAAGGTAAACTTTACTTTATTAAATAAGTATTATTAATATATATAAAATAAGTACAAATTTCACTTTATCAAGTTGATTTTATAAATTATGTTTTGTAAAAAGTAATTATAGGTTTAACTCACCTCAAAACTAATTAAAAAAATGAGGTTTATATCTCATTTATATACTGTAATTCAACATCATTTTTAATCAATATGAGATTTCTTCAATACGCTTAAAATTTATTTGTTATAATATCAAAGTTTATTCTAATAAATTTATTAATCCTATTAAATCATTCTATTTATGTTAGATTTTAAAATATATAGGATGTGAAATAATTATACGAAAGAAGGTAGGATCTCAAATAATTATACGGAAGAAAAGCAAGAATTATAGGAAAGAAAAGCATCTTTAATTAATCAAGTGTTCTGTGTGTGGCACTTGTTCTACTGTTTGGGACTGGGTGAAAACAGTAGGCATGCAGAGAGCACAGTGGTGCAGCAATAACTATATATTCAGACTATAATCAACCATGCAATGCAATGCAATGCAATGGCCCATTCATTCATTCTATATGAACAGAAGTAAATGCAGGTTGGCACGTTGAATATCATGTCAAAATTGTCTTCTACCATAATTATCACACCATTTTCATAACACCCCACGTGATTTTATGACTATTTCCTCTTTCAACTTTTAACATCCTACCACCACCTAACTTCTCTTCAAACCGAAGGGGAAAATTCTAAAATTCCAGAGACCCAAAAACTATTCTACCTTCACTTTATTACTTTAGTGTGCTATCACCAAAATCCAGCTCAGGTATAAATAGTTCATTTTTAAAAGTTTAAACTTTAATACTTCTTTATGTTATTAGTCAATTACACATTACTTTAACTATTTCAAAAACAATTACTGTAAAAATAAATAAGTTTATCACTTATTTAACAGTTCATTATCAGATTTTGTTTGAAAAGTTTAAACTATTACTTCATTTTATTTATTTCTAATCATGTTGACTTGAATTTCAGTCATTACCTTAAGTTTAAGAAGAATTTATATTAATCTTCTGTATACATACTCAAAATCAAAGTAATATTAGACTATCCTTTCAAAAATATATATCTTTATTTATTTGAAATGAATTTTGATATATTGTAAAGATTTTATCATGTTAACAAAGGTTTCAAAAAAACATTTGTGAGGGTAAATTTTTCATCACAATATCAAAGTTTTTTAAAAGTTTCCACAACTATATAACATGATCACAAATTTGATCACATACATAAATTCACACGTATTATATATATATATAAATAAAAGTTGGGTGGAGTAGTGTAGTACTTTGTTTTTGTGTCCACTCCTCATCTCTTCTCTACGTTACCCACTACCCAAGTTTGAGCTTGATAGGCTAACTAGGCAATCAAAGAGGCCAAGAAATTAAACAACCAAGAGAAGAACAATTTTTCTTCACCACCCTCCTTTTCTCTAATTTCTCATCTATTGCTGCCCTTTGTAATCATGACTCCTTCTATCATCATTGCTCTCTCTCTCTTCTCTCTCTCACTCACTCTCTCTCTCTCATCCCCACATACAAACACAAAACCACAGCTATGTCACTTTTCTTTCCCCTTGAATTGAATTGAATTGTAGTTTCTCACATCAATTAGTTTTTCACTTGTGTATGTGCCTATATAAACCCCTTCAATCCCAATGGTTGCGCCTCACTTTCACAACTTCCTTTCCCATAATCTTCTTTTCTATCTTAAATATTCACTTGGAACCTTCATATATCTCTTAACCTTCTTTCAAAGATAAAGATATGTGCTCTTTCTCTTCAGAACAGCCACCATATCTTCCCCTTGTTTTTGCCCTTCCCCGTCCATGGCCTTCCAAGAGACAGCACCACCAGCACCTTTGCTTCAGCCTCCATAAAAGGTACTTGTTTTGTTTCAATCATGTCCTTTTCTTTCTCTTTCTTGTCTCTTCCAGATTTGTCTGTGCATGGCTTCTTTTGGGGGATGAATCCTCTCTCACTTTAAAATTTCACATGGCAACTTTTGTATTTATCTCATTCTTGGTTTTTTTTTCAATATTCATAATTATTTTAAGATCTCACCTATTCATTTATGAGAAAAAAATTAAATGTAATTTCATGTATAGTCCTTTCATCCGTACTAACATTTTCTTTTCAATAATTTGCATGGTAAATGTTTGCATTGAAAGTTAATATAAATTATTAAAGTTTTCATTTTGATGGAATAATAACACAGAAAATACTATCAAGCTACTCTATGTTTTATCCTATATTTAATATATTCATAAAGAAAAAAAAATTCAACATTAAAAGTCAACATACAACATAATAGGATCCTTACTTTTGTTTTCAAGTTTAATTTGATGAAGAACATTTCACACTAACATCAATATTCACATACCATTTCAAGATTGTGGTAGTTAAACTTTTTTAATAATTTGGTAATATATGATCAAGTGATAGTAATGTAAGGGAAGTTGCATATGATTAAATTCGTAGTTTTGAGTAATATATATATATATATATATATATTTATCCTTGTTTGATGATATATATATATATATAGATACAGAAGGAGAGCACAAATGCAAGAAGCAAGAAGGAAGAAGAGGGTGATTTTGAAGACAGAAATCAAGATGAGAAACTTGAAGTTGTACATGGAGAATCAAAGCATCATTGAGGAGAATGAGAAGTTGAGGAAGCAAGCACTGCATCTTCACAAAGAGAATCAGACCCTCTTATTTCAGCTTCAAAACAAGTTTTCTCAACAAAGTAACACCAAAACCAAATAACAGCTAATACAGTTTATATGTTAAGGCCAAAAAGTAGGAAAAATCGAAGGGTCTTTCACTGATCCTTCTTTATGAGGAGCCCTGAATCTTATATATATGTGTGTCTCTTTCTTTTGCATCATTTGCTTCTTAGTATGAGTTTAGTTAGTTAATTTCTTGCAACAGTTTAATGGTAAACCTTTGCAAGGAACATAGCAGTGAACAATGTTACTATATTAGTTTTATTATGTTGATTCTGATAGATTTTCTGGTGTTATGTTCATATATGTGTGATCCATTAATCATGTATTTCCTTTAATGTTGTTATATATCTGGGTAAAACATAGTTCTTAAAGCAAATTATGGGATAATGATAATCGAAATTTATAAAAGTTATATATTTTCTACCACACTTTTTTTTTATAGTATTATAAACTTATTCATATAAATTTTTCTAACAATAAATTTTACAACATTTTTTCCATCATTTATAATAAAGATTTTCATAGCATTCATCTCATTACATACGTTTTTCTCTCCTCTTCCTATAAATTTCTTTTATGACTTCTAAACATTTTGTTCAATCTTAGTGTATAAAAATAGTTTCTCATATTTAATATTATTATTTCATCGACTAACCCTTCAATTATATATAAATATGTTTTATAAGATATAATAATATTTAATATTTTGCTAACACGTCTCTATTATATCCCTATAAATTTTCTCCATCTTTTCTTTTTCACTGTATAACAGCAAGTTGGAGGAGAGAAAGTCAAAATTTTCAGCATCAACATATGCTTTTTCAACGTTGTTTTAGAAAATTTGAGTTTAGGTCAATATCAGATTTATAGTTTAAATTAATAAAAAAAAATTATTAATTTTATAATTAAATATTTTTTATTTTACTCTTAATATACGGGCTGATATATTTATTAATTTAATATTTTTTAATAGTTATTGTAGAAAATATTTAAGTAATTTTAATATTAAAACACTACTTTCAACAATAGATTGAAACTGCTAGAAATATTGTCAACGGAATTTAGAAATGATCACTATATTTGAAAACGAATATAACTTAGTGGAGTATGAATTTCTTTTATTCCTACTTCTAATGATATGATATCCTATTAAAACACTGTTTTCAACGATAATCGAAATTTTTGGAAATATCTTTGAAAAAAACTTCACTACTATAACTTTTCATATTTTATGAGATTTTTTTTTAATTTCTATAAAAAAATGCAGAAAAGTCTGAAAAAAATATAATAATATTTATAAATAATGTGTACATTCGAAAATAAATATAATATTTTAATAATTTTAAAGTGGTGTATATTAATATTTTGTACTTCTTAAAATATTTTATTTTTAAAAAGAAATCAACAATTTCATCATTATAATACTCACTCAAATTTAAGAGCTTTTTAATATTAATATGATATTATTTTCAACTCATCATCATACAAAAGTTTAAAATATTTAATATTCAAATAAAAATATAGATGAAATTTCATATTTTGAAATTTGTTTTAAATCGTTTTCAATATATATACCCACACACAGAGAAAGATACAGGCACAAAAAGAATCTTCAATCAAACGTGTTTCCATTAACATCTTCATCAAAATATCATTTTTATAGATTCTTACACTTATTCATAAAATTGAAGTTATATACAAATGAAGTATGTAATAGTTACTTAATTAAAAAATAAACAATAAGGTTACATTTGAAAGATTGATAATAATATCTATACACATATTATAACTATGTAATAATTAAAAAATGTCATCATCACAATTAATAATAACATTTAAAAAGTTTGAAAATAGAAAAGATGTTTCATTGGAGTTATAATTGTCAGGCTTGAAAATTGGCACAGATAAAAACATGTTTGTTACAGTTAGAGTGAGAAACAAAAAGGGAAAAAGAATCAGTGGTGTAGCTTTTCCTAAAAAAGAAAAAGAAAAACATTATCTATCATGCAGATATGCAATAATTTAGGAAATAGTTAGTTAAACTTAGTTATAAAAATCAGTGTTTGATTAAGATCTAATCACAACCGTTTAATAATTGACTATTTGTCAAAGTGGGATTTAATATTTTCAACATATTCTGAATCAATAGGTGAATTTGTTGAATCCTATAAAATAATTTAGTTTACTATTTATTATTTAATTAAACTTATAAGAAAATATGTAAGTTTTGCGAACGTTCTTTTATTGAGTTAAATAAACATATATAAATTTTAAATTTAATTTAATTTTAAAAAATTATATTAAAAATCAGATTATGAAATGTGATTTGTAATTATTTAATATATTTTAATTTTTTTAATAATTTAAAAAAAAAATGTGTTTTAGATGTGTGGGAAAAAACAAAAATTTAATCCTGACTCGCGAAGTAACCCTATATAATATAGGGATAGTGAAACTTAGTTTTTTTAACTCCAAAGGTGATGGAAAAGCTGGCAAATGTTTTGCACTGTTCTAAACTTGGATTTTATTTTTACAATGTTTAGGGTCCTCTTAAAAACGAGTTTTCCTAATAAATTTAATTAAGTGACTTAAAAAACGTTTAATAAAAGTATCTACAGTATCAATATAATAGTTGATAAAAATGAGGGGATAACAAATAAAAATGACATATGTTAAATATAATAATTTTTTATTATCGACATAAAATAGATATTAAATATACTATTTATATAATAAAATTAATAATTGTCACTATACATCTAAATTCACATATTTTATTAATGTTGATATATTTAATAAAATAATAAGAATAATAATACTGAAAAATTACATTACCAAATTTTTATTTTAAAATATCAAATATATATAATATCACTCATTTAAAATTATATAATTATTAATATATTAAAATAATATGTATTATATTCTTTTTTTCTATTTTAGTATTGAAATATCAATCTTAATTTTTAATTTTAATATTTATTTTTGTGTAAAAAATTATGATTATTACAATTTTAATATACAATAAAAAATATTTTTTTTCTATAACTTTTCTTCCCTCTCTAATACATACTAATAAATAACTTAGTTTATCCTACACAATCCTACACATGACAAATAATTTATATATTATTAAATAAAAATTCTAAAATAATTATTTATTTTATTAATAATTTACGATTAAATTCTGACTTAAATTAGATAAAAAATCTATTATGTATTTACCTTTTCATTTTGAAATAATATATTATTTCTATGTAGTCAAATGAACCATACCACTCCAACCCAGAGTATATTTCATACATTCTTAAATCTTTTATTTCCAGAATCCAATAGTGTTGTAGTAAATAACTTTTTAAATTACTTGTCTTATAGGTATTTATCCCAAATCACATATAGATTGGTGCCAAACAACACTAGCTACCTTACATTCAAATAATAGATATTCAACATTTTCCTTTTACACTTCATATATAGCACAATTGAGATTTTACCAATTGAACTCCTCTTTTTTGTATGTTGTCCATTGTTCTATTCCTTCGATTGCCGCTCTCCAAACCAAATGTACTGCTTTAAGAATTACTTTAATCTTCCATAGCTTTGTGAAGAATTCTCCGTCCTCCTCCTGCAAGCCTAGGTGATGTTGTGAACCCTCCTAAATAAGATTGTATGCAGAACGTACATAATAACTTCCCAGCTCACTCCTCTTCCATGATCACTTGTCTTTGTTACCCTCTTTTGCCTGCTTAGAGATTATAATATTTATTAAAACTTTCCAATTGGAGTTCTTCCCACTAGAACTAACATCTCCTCCAACTCATATTCCACTCCCATTTACTCTCCTTCCAACAACCCATCTCCTCTACACTTACATTTTGGTTGTTAGAGTTAAGATACAACCTATGGAATTTGGATTTAAGTGTTTCTTCCCCTACCCATTTTTCATGTCGTAACTTTATCATCTTTCCACTCCCCACCTTCCATTCTAATTCTTTTTGAAATCATTTCCCTTCATTTCATTTGCCTCACAAATTCTTTTTAGATTTCCCCACCAAGTAAAGCAATCTTTTTCACCTATTCAATCATGTAGACCTCTCCACCCGTCATATTTCGATAACACTACATGTTTCCATTTCTCTCCACTTTCATGCTTGAGTTGCCACCTCCATTTAGTCAGAAAAGCAATATTGAAACACCGAATATCAGTTATTCTGAGCCCCCCTTTTATTTTTTTACAAACTGTATTATACTTCACCTAATGGATTTTCCTTCTATCATTCCCCCACCTCCACAGGAACCTTTTTAGTATCTCCATTACTTCCTTAATTACAGTGTTAGGCATTTGAAAAATGACAAATAAAATAAAGGCACCAAATTAAACACAATTTTGAGTAGAGATACACAACCGCCAAAAGATATAGTTTTGCCTTTCCATTTTCTCAACTTTTTCCTTATCTTTTCGGCAACAGGTCCCCAAAACTGGATTAGTCATTGATTTTTCCCAATTCCCAAGTACATGAAAGGGATTCTCATTTGATTGCAATTCAAAATGTCTACAAACTCTTTCAAAGCTCTACTTTCCATCTCTAACTCACCTATTTGACTATTGACAAAATTAACTTTCAAACCTGAAGATAGCTCAAAACATCTGAGAATGGTTTTTAGTATTAAGACATTCTAATATGTCGCCTCACATGAAAAAAAAAATGTATCATCAACAAACTGTAACAATTTGACTTCCTCTTCTAACCTCCCAACCTCCACTCTTATTAACATACATTTGTCTTGTGCATTTCTCATCAATCTTGCTAGTCCTTCTACCACCATAAAAAAAAAAAGGTGCCAAAGGGTCGCCCTGTCTAAATCTTTTAGTCAAAGTGAACTCTTTTGTAGGACTATCATTAACTAAAGTAGAGATAGAAGTAGATGACAAAATTTTTTATTCACCCAATCCTCGTCTCACAAAATCTGAATCTTCTCATCATGTACAATAAGAAATCTCATCTCACAAAGTTATATGGGTTTTGAAAATCAACCTTTAGAATTAGTCTTGGCTTCCCTTTTCTCTTCATCTTGTCCACCACTTCATTTGTCATTAACGCACAATCCAACATATATCTCCCTCCTAAAAATGCACTTTGAGAGTCATCAATTAACTTGTGAATATAATTTTTCAATCAATTAGGCAACACCTTAATTACAAGTTTATATACATAGCCCGCAAGAGATATTGGCCTGAAGTCATTGACATTGGCAGGATTTTCCTTTTTAGAAATGAGAGATATAAAGGAGGCATTGCTTCCTTTAGGTCAACACCCATTCTTGTGAAAATCCATAGAAGCTTCCATAATGTCATCATTTAGTACTTTCAAGAAATATTTTATAAATCAAAAGTTAAATCCATCCGGGCTTGGACTTTTATTCCCATCATAATCTCATATTGCCTCCTTCACCTCTTGCTCTTCAAATTTTGTTGTGAGCCCTATATTATCTTGTGGGCTAATAATTTCAAATTGAATCCATCCAACAAAGGTTTCTCGCCCTCACTTTTCATAAATCTCTTAGAGAAATAAATAACCATGTATCTTCTTCTTCACCATATTTAGGTCATCTATCCACCTCCTCTAAATCAGGATCCCTTTTAAATTATTTTTAGCTCTTTTCCAATTGATGATCGCATTGGAAAATTTAGTATTGGAATCCCCAAGAGACAACCATTTAGTCCTAGATGTTTTCCTTGCTAATGATTCTTTTCTTAAGCTTAACTTCTTTAATTATGTCTTTCCTTTTTTCCCCCATCACCTAGATTTCCATTATCATCCTCCAAGTCCAAATCATGTATCTTTTCAGTCACCTTTTGTATATTTTGGTTTATATCCCCAAAATTTTCCTTATTCCACCTTTTTAAATTAGACTTAAGTAGCTTCAACTTCTCCTGATATTATATAGTCCTGCCCCTCCTTTCCTTTACTTCTAACATGAATCTTTAACTAATTTCTCATAGCCCTTAACACCCATCCACGCATTTATCACCCAGAATGGTTTAGGTTGCTAATCTGCAGATGAATTTCTCATCACCAAAGCATACTAATCTTATACTATTTTCCTCAATGCATACTAAACACACCATATCTTCAACAACTCTTTTGATACTAGAAACTTGTCTATTCTGCTTAGTGATGTGCCATTGGGTCTATACCAAGTAACTTTTCTTCCCACCATCGGTATGTCAAACATTTTCATTCCTTCTATAAAATTATTGAACCTCCTTATTTGTTGTGACTCATTTCTAACTACCTCGACTCATTTCCTTTCATTTGATTTTCTGATTGAGTTGAAATCCCCATTAGACACCACGTATTATGTCTTGAGTTTTGTCTCACCCCTATCAGCTCCTCCTATAGTTGTTTTTTTCCTTTCTCATCACACAGTGCATATACATTTACTATCACACATGTTTGTTGTTTTGCACCCATCTTCCTGTTATTCCACATAACCCTTCTCCTATACTATGTTGTCCATTTTAAATTGTCTCTTTTTCCATATGGAGAGAAGCCCCCAAGCCTTGTTCATTATAGGGATGACTACCCATTCAACATCATCGTCACCCCAAATGGATTTACACATAGCCTCATTTACTGTTTCACATTTGGTTTTGTGCAAACAAACCATTTCTATCCCTTCATTTCTAATAGTTTTTCTTAGGTAGCTTCTTTTTGTCCTTGGTCCCCCTAGTACCCTCACATTCATATTGAGTATTTTCATAATACTATAGTCTTACCTCCCCTTCTTCCCATGTTTATGTCTTTCTCTTCTTGTTGGAGTCTCTCCGTTCTAACTATTTGAACTGACCAACAATTTTGATTTCGTCTCCTATGAATGTAACTCCCAATTTTTTCCCCAAATCTCACAATTTTTCTACTTCAACCAGTCATCTATTTAACCAAATTGCAGTTATTAATACCTTCATCGGAGACACTATTGCTAATCGAGTGAATAACTGACCTTAATTACTGACGTTTGAATGCTACATTTGACTTTGGGATGTTTGCCTCCATTGTAGTGTCATTATTCGAGTTTTGATATGTTTTCTTTTTCCCCCCACACCATCAGAGCCCACTGAATTTGTTGTCGCCAACCTCATTAACGTTTTGGAATTACAATTGCACCTATTATCCCTACTTCTCCCCTCTTCCTCCACTATGTATTTTTGCTCCAATACCCCTGTTTTGGAATTAAAATAAGTAATTATTAGACAATTCTTTAATACTTACAAATAACAAAAATGATATAATTTTTACTTATTTTACCCTAAACCATAAGGTGATATGACAGGAAGATGAGAGTCGAATCCTCCTCAATGTTTGCATGATTTTCCTCAACAAGTATTTGTTGAACTTCCTCAATTGGTGTATGATGGACTCCAAAAGACATTGATAATGATGAGGTGACCTTGATGGGTTTATAGGTAAGACTAAAGGAATGGTTATTGAGGGTAATGTAGGTCTTAGGGAAGGTTCTAATGCAATGATTGGTTATGGTGAAGATGTAGTTATAAGGACCACACTTCTTGATTGGGCAGATATGTCTATAGGGATTGGGAATGGGGCATAAGTGGTTGTAGGTGCAAGAATATCCATATGAGTAGGTAGGTATAGGTGCAAGAGTTGCGGGTGGTGGTAGGGTATTTACTTTAAGTATATAACGTGATCTTTTTCGACTCATTACTTTTTTCCCCCTTAATACCATGAGGCATGGGAATTGGGGTGAGTCACACCCTCCTAATGACATCTATACATAACAAATCCATATAATATATTATAAAAAAAGTAACATACTAAAGGAGTAATGTCATACATAATATACAAAAAAAAATTTCATATGAGGGTAATCTATGACTTTGGATACATCTCTAATTATACTTGCTTAGATGTCAATGTAGATGGTGGGTCGTCAGTTTCAAATTTTTCCTTATTAATTTTTTTTATTCCTTCGAAATGCATGATTGTTGGCCAAGAACCTACGATGTGAATCAAATCAACTATTTTTTCCTTCCATTTAATAATATAAAGGCTTTGGTATCCTCCATGCAATGCGGACAAGCTAGTTTACCTTAAGTCCCCTAACCTCACAACATACCATATGCAAGGCGATCATTAATAGTTCACATCAAATTAGTCATTATTAGAAAATTTTGCTTCCTTAAAATATCATATGTCTTAACAGTTATCCATAATTGCATAAGATAATTTATCAAAGGTTGCAAATAAACATCAATACATGCCTTTGGATTACATTGACCAAGAATGAAACATGTAAACAACATTTATTGTTTATACAAACACATTTCAGGAGGAAGATTATATAAGAGTGACAATTATTGTGTGACTGATGCTTGAATATATGGATTATATCCATCATAACATAGACCTAGTCTTACATTGCATGGTTCAATAGCAAAATTTGGATAAACATTATCCAAATGCATCCAAGCTTGACCATCAGATGGATGACATAACACATATTAATAGTGTCATGTCATTTATCTTACTATTTGCATGGATGCACACAACTTCTTTAATCTTGGAATTATAAGTAAATAGAATATGCTCTTAATTGAAATTGGTTTATTTTTACTTGTTTCAACTTTTAGGACATGATACCTTAACTTATGACTAAATTTACATTGTAGTAAACATCTATCTTTCTTCCGATAATCATTGTCATAGAAAAAAATATAACCATTAACACAAAAATAAACCCTTTTAGCCTCCAAGTCCGACTTTGAAACTAACTTGGCATCATAATAATTTTTTGGTTGAGCATTGTTTTTGGATGTTACATCCAAAATCATTTTTATAATAAAATCCAAACATTCGTTAGGAACATGTCAATTAAATTTATAAGCTAACATTCTAATACAAATGGATATTTTACAGTCTGATGCATTTTCAATTAAAGTTTCATTTCCTTCTAACAACAAATCATAAAAATGTCTGAGTTTCTTTGACTTTGATGGTTGAAATGTTTCTTACTGTTGGAGTGCATCATACACTATTCGTTCATGACCATCAACAACTCATGTTGGAAAAATGTAACCCACTACTTGAAGCATGTGCCCAATTTTCATTAACACGAGACATTTTTTTACCATGATCAACCTAAATATAGTAATCTAGCATGAAATCATTTTTGTAGACGTGAAGTATAACCATTTTCATTGGTAGGATCCCTATAAATTGACATTTATTGTATGAACATCTATTCTACCCTTCATTTTGATAACATATTTGTTGAGAAGCTTTCATGAAAACTCTTCAACCCCATCTCGAAAACTTTAAAAATATGAATTGGGTGTCACACTAACTAAAGTATCAACTAAGAATAAATCATATTTTTTATAATGACCAATATAATAATTTTGAGGTCATTCTATATAAGCCCCGTGTAACCTTCTTAGCCAAGAAGGTTAGTTTACAATAACTAAATATGTAACATTATCTATATGTATGGGATATGTGCATAAAATCCAAATATCTAATTGCGGATTTGCACTAAATTAAAATTTCTTTTAGACATCATAAGATATTTTATAAACTAACAAGTTTTTAATCTATAGAATATCTTTTTTTCTAACTATATTTGTCTTCACCCCACTTTAACTACACTTTTTCTACTCCCTTTATCCTATTAGTTGTGTGGTATATATTGTTTCGTCATTTGAATAATCTGTATCTTTTTTGTAGATGATTAACAAGTTTTTAGGAAAAATTTAAACCTATACTACAAAATTTCACCCCTGTATTTGATCTCTTCATGGTTTATGTGTATTAATCAAACAAGTATGTTCTTAAATTTGATTTTTCTTTTATCTTATCTTATGTTACTATTAAGAGAAACAATAGACAACATTGCACCATAATCATTGAGTTGGCTAACAATTGATAATATTAATATGCCATACTTACATGATAAAGTGACAAGCTAACATACACATCTACTTATTAGATTTCTTAAGCATCATGAAATTACATGATAGATATTATATATATAAGAAATGTCCATCTATAATCATATATAAGAACTTTTATAAAAGATATTACATATTAATAATAATATTATTGCTATTTTTTAGTTATCTTCCAATAGTAGTAACAATACTAAACAAAATTAATCACATATTCAAATTGATAAGTTATTTTATTCATTAAAAATCATGATTAAGCAAAAAATAGATAATACAACAAGATGATGTTATTTTCATAACATCATTTTTTTATCACAAAACGGGAGCAGAAAATACATATAACATGTTTAGCATATAAAATTAAGAGGCGTGATAATTGATAAGATAATTAGAAATGGAAGAAAATAAAATATAAGCAAAACATTAAAATAATTTGAAAGCAATGACTAAAAGAAATAAACAACTAAAATTGAGAAAAAAGAAAATTTGATAGATTTGAAACTAAAGGAAACACATAGTGTTAAAAATATTTCCATATGATAATTATGTGAAATTATCCTCAAGTTTTGCTTGAATAGTTCCTCCGTCCTTGCCTCAAATGTATAACTCCTTTATATCTCAAAGATCTTTGTATTCTTGCATCCTATTAGTACACCATAACTACATTAGCAAACATTGAAATTGATTCACAACTTATTTTTCTTAAAGTTAGCTTTTGAATACTACAACTTAGCATCAATTTAGCCATAGAATACTCAATTTGTCATTCTGAATAATTGGAACCTTAGCAAAATATTCTCACCAAATTTATTACTAGACAAAATTTTTCTACATATCAAGTTATATACCTATCTAAATATGACTTAAGATGTATACAATTAAAAAAAAAAAATTGTTTCATAATTTAATAACAAACCAAACAAATTAATAGTTGTTCTTATTTGTATCCATGAGTCTACATGATTATAAAACTTAACAATTTAACATCTTTGAATTTGTATTTTGAATTAACACCAAATCAAAACCAATTCTAAATAGAACAGGGGAAGTAACAAAAAATCAAATCCATAGATAGAATATTCATGTCTGGCTAGCCAACTGAGGAAAAAACATACAAAATTCTAATCGAGACTAAAAGTCATACATCTCCTATATTTGTTACAAAAGTGTTTATTTACATGTTCAAAGATAAAGAAAAACAACACAATATTAAAAGAAATAAGACTATATGCATTTAGAGTAGGGCCAACACCATGAATTGTGAGAATGACCTAAGACCAAATAATATTTGCAACCAACAACATAAAAATAAAAAGGAATAACTAGTAGTGTCACTCATTTCCACTACTATCATCTTCTCCTCTTATAGTGCCAAATAAATCTTCTCCTCTCATGGGTAGGGCTTCGTTAGCTGGAAGAGTCAAATTAAAACAATCTATCAAAATATTTCCTAAATCATGGTTATCTCTAGAGTTGAAATTTATTGAGTCATAACAAGAAAAATACAAACCTAACCAGTTGAGGAAGAGCGTTGAAGTAACTATTTAGTCTCTATTGAAGTTGGTTCACTACTTCTTTTTTCTCTCCATCCCTAGGTGGTGATGTTCATAGTTGGTAAGATAAAGGAGGCTTTTTTAGTGCTGGTATTGGTACTATGCATGAGAGAGAGAAGAGGAAGGTGTAAGAAAGAGGGAATATATCTCATGCGTGTAGTATATGATAACATTTTCTTTCAAGCGACACTTTATTGCTTGAGAAAAAATATTACAGAAACAAATGCTCACTATTTTCACTTGAATGAAACTGTCACTAATTGTAGAACTATTTTTATTTGAACAAGATATTATTGCTCAAGCAAAATTATCATTAGAGCAAAAAGTTAGTTATAAAACTAGTTTTACTCAAGTAAGATACTGTTATTCCAGCAAAAATATCACTAAAACAAAAAATATTAACGACAACTTCTTGTTCAAAAAAACAAACATAATGTAGCATGAATTTTGTTCAAACAACTATATTTCATTCAAGTGAAAAATATTATAACAGAAAAAAAATTTAATCTTTTTTTTATTACTTACTTATTACTTTCATATATAAATAACTAAAAATTATCTAGTTATTATATTCATAAATAATATAATATTATGTGTAATGTTTGTAAATAATTATTCATTTACCAACAAATATAAATCGATAGATAATGTTTATAAATAATTTAAAATTTATAAAAATCTATAAATAATAAAAATTTCTTGTAATAATTCTTTAAATTTATATACATTATTTATAATAACTACTTTTTAATAGTGATTTTAAATAATCTCTATTATTTTTATTTAATTACTTTAGTTTTTTAATTATTATTTCTTTTTCTCTAATTTCTAAACTTTTTATTAAAAAAAACAAAAGTTAATTATCATTTCTTTTTCTCTAATTTCTAAATTTTTTATTAGAAAAACAAAAGTTAATTATCATTTCTTTTTCTCTGATTTCTAATTTTTTTTTACTGAAATACAAAATTAAACAGATTCTTACATCTTTTGAATCAAGATACAATAAGTAAACAAAAATTATACCTAGGTTAAACTTCTTCAAAATCATTAAAAAAAATAAACATTTCAGAAGTTTCAAGGGATTAATTGAAATAAAAAAAAAACAAAAATAGTGATAAAACATTCTAATAAACATAAAATATATGCAAATCTACGTTAATTAATATTTAAAGTATGAAACAAATACGATGTATATAAATCAGTCATTATATATTTAATTATACATTACCAATATTTGATAAATGATAAAAAATAAAACTTTATGAAAGGAAAATGACCCACCACGTTTTTCTTAACTAAAATGTTCCTTTTGAAAGCGAAATTCGACAAGATGTTTTGTTAAATCTCCTTAATTATTCCAATTAGTACATACAAAAGATAAATTATTTTACCAAACAAATTTATCCACCTACTTGACTTAGTTAAAGTGGCTCTTCCTAAATCAAGAAATAACCACAAAACATATAAAAAAATGTCCCTACCAATTTGTCCGAATAAACAAACTGTTTCTTTTTAAAAGTAAAAAACATAACAAATTTGTTTAACTTAAATCAATTTCCTTAATTCAAATTAGGAAATAAACATAACATGAATAAAATATAAAAATAACTACCAAATTGTCCCAATTAAAATGTAAATATTTTTCTTTTAAAAAATCTGTCAAGTTGACCAAATAATTTTCCTAATTGGAATTATAATGAGAATAAAATTTTATTAAAAAGACTTAATGATACAACAAATATACAATCTGCAAGATGTTCACTCTGGAATATTAACTTGAAACAACAGATAGATGCAGAATTCAACAAATTTTTATCTTGTTTTTTTTTTTTTTTTTTTTAATTATTTGCATTATAAAAGTGGATATAATTAATTGGATGAAGTGAATCTAATAGACAAAAACTTTTATGTGATAAATTTTGAATGTAGAATTCAAAATTTAATTTAATTTAATTCAAGTAAAATTATTAAATAAAAATAATAACAACAATATCTTTATTATTTAATTTGTTCAATTATTTTATTATTTAAACATATATTTTTGAAATATTAAATTATTTAAGTATATAAATATTTTAATTATTTTTTTTAAAATCAAATAAAAATAAAAATTATAAATTATAAAAATATATTTTTAAGAATGGTAATTTAATTTGCCTCGCCCAAATCACTTTTAATTAAGTTTAATGTTGAGTTAGATTGAATTTAATAATAAAAAATATAGAAATTTAATATAATCTAATATGAATTTTTCTTATTGAATGGAGTGATGTGTTTGATCAACTTAATTTATATATACTCTTGAAATAATAAGATTATTTTTTTTATATAAAATTGGTGTATTGAAATGATATATATACAGTGAAAATTTAGTTTTAAACAAATTCTTAAGATTTAATCTATTAATAACATAAGATTTTGAGATTCGATAAAAACTAACATACACAACTTACTTATATTTGATATAATATTTAGCGGAAGTATTTGTAAGACAAAAAATAAGAAAAAAAAAATTAACTCATATATAAATTAAAAATATTTTTTTTAAAATAATAAAAACTAAATTATGTAAAATGATAAAAGAAAAAGATCTATTTAACTTAATATGGTACATGATCTGGCTTTGAAATCCTAAACCAAAACATTCAAAAGAATAAAAAGGCCAAAGAGTGGTAACTTAAAAACAAGACTTGAAGATGGTAATCTACATCAATGTCGACCTACAATGATAAAGTCATCATCATCAAGAACTTGAACATCTCTTTCTCCGACAAAATGCTCTCGACCCATTTTCTTCACCAAATTGACAAAATCTATCCTTTTATCCGCAGGCAAGGGAACATGGGGTAGCCTGAAAACTGGTTTGATGACTCCAAGTTGAGCAAGAGCAGTGTTCAAAGCAATAGGGAGAGGCTCAAGAGCAAGCCAATCAAACAGAGGAATCAGCTTTGAATTCAGTGTAACATTCTTGCGTTCAAACATGAGTTCTCTCATCAAACCAGGAACCAAGTTGGCAGCAACAGATTGAACTCCAACAGCACCAAAATCCCATCTAGCATCATGACTAATTTTATCAATTCCTGTCCATACAACAATCCCTTGATCTGTATATTGTTTGATCCTCTCAGTTCCCACACACTCCTTGACACCAACCAAATTAGGATTTTGAGCCAATTTTTGAACTAGACTAGGAGGAATATCTTGATTGGTCCTTGTAGGTACATTATATAGGATGATGGGGCCTATGGAAAGTACACTGTTATAGTGAGCAACTAAACCATCCAATGAAGTTTTGCCATAGTAAGGGTTTATATGAAGTGCAGCATTCATTCCAACAGCAAAACCTCTCTCAGTGGCCTTAATTGCCTCTGATGTGCAGTTGCTTCCAGCATTACCAACAACCTTAACTTTGTCACCAAAGCAGTTAACTGTGTGTGCAATAAGCATTATTTGTTCACTCCAGGTCATTAGTTGCCCTTCACCAGTTGATCCTGCAACAAGAATACCTTGAATTCCATTTGCAATCTGCATATCCACCAAGTTATCATATGCATCAAGATCAAATTGGCCATTAGGTAGGTATGGAGTTTTAACCGCAGTTATCAATCGCAGACTCCTTATGTCCTCAATCGATGTCCTGTTAACACAGTACATGTAAAATTTATTTCCATGAATAAGTTGCCACAAAGCTTACTTTGTATATCTTGAGATGTTTGTGAACATATATAATTGCAAATTTGGGTAGCAAGTGTAGCTTTGTCAACCAAAACCAGCGAGTCATGAATCCAAAAAAGCATGAGCATCTATGTTTTTTAGCACATTCCTTAAAAATTAAAATATACATGCCAGTTGCAGATCAAAGATACTGCAGAACTCGATAGAATGCAAGCCTTGTATATATGTTCAAACTAAATCTGAAAGCCTTGAAGTGGAAATTCATTTCCCGAGGCTTCCAGATTCTACCCAGAGAAGAGATATCAAATATTCCAACATAGTACATATATACACATGATACAAATGGAATGTATACAATTTAACAGGAGAAATAATTCATATGGAAGAGAATATAAATCCATTATTCAAATCCACCTTTTTACCACTGAACTGCTCATTGGGTGGTGAAAATTATATCTTGAAGATGCTTGTGGAGGCTTCCAGTATGTGTTCCTGAGATCCATACAAAGAAAAAACAGAGATTAAACTAACCAAAATTTGGATTAATGGCCAAAGATTTGGTATCTTTTCTGCACAGTTGGCATCAATCACTGATCTTGGTACATGTTTGTTTGAGAAATGATTAACTTTTCAAAACCTCTCATCATATAAAACTGACCAAGGTAAATGATTATTCTCCAAAATAAACTGAACAAAATATATGCACTGCACTAACTTGTAAAGATAACTCCCACCATGTGTCTTCTAAATATTACTTTCATTAAAACTGCAAATTCTATCATGAATAAAAGATAACTGCCAAAAGACAGTGAAGAAACATTAGACAACCTCACCAACTATCATCATAGTTACATTATTTTAGTAACCTCTTTTTCAGATAGCAATTAATGAAACAACATACATGCACATAAACCAAAGTCAGACTTAGAAATTTACAGAAACACATAAAGATCACTGTGAAAAACAAAAACCTCAAACAAAGTAATTCTGTAGTTAAATTTAAAAATAATGATTGTTGGGTGTTCTGACAATGATAAAAATAATAGAATTTTACTTTTACCTCTTCCTGTAAGTGCTGGCAACGGAGCGGAAAAACACTGAACCGGGTCCAGTGAACGACATGCTGCAACTACAACGGTTCTTCAACATGGTCACTAAACCCGAACCGAAACAGATACTAAGATCCGACCCTATTGAAGCTCTGAGCAACGGTTTCGCTTTCAATTAGTTGGAAAACAGAAGACAACCTGCAGGGGATTCGAAGCGTTGACAAAGGAATCACTGTTATATGTTTTAAATATTAAAATGCTAACATTATCCCATTGTTTGTGACATTTTTCAGAGAAAATATCTTAATTCTTAAATAGATTTTATTAATGGAATATATTTTAACATAAAATGAAACGTTTTTAGGATTAATTGTAAGATCTTTATGCTTGAGAATCTCATGCTTTTGTAATGCGAAGAGATCCATTTCCATTGTTTGAAATAACCTCGATTAAAATAATTAAAATTTATTTATTGAGGTTTTATTTAGCTATATTCTAACTAATTAAAAATTATATCACAAATTTTTTATTTTCAGTTTCTTCCTCTATCATTACAACGAATTGAAAAATTTTAATTGATAATTATTTTCTCAAAATCTTATTTTTTTATTAAATAATAAAGTTTTATAAGTATTTATTCAAATTTTTAATATTTCTCTCATTTTCATTCTACCTCTATATTCTTATATATTTAAAAGTCTAATTTACTCTCTTTCTCTTTATATATATAGGATTTATTTTAAAAAGAAGAATTAAAGATTTATTACTTGAAGTGAATAATTTCTCTTCTATATAATTTATAAAATTTGATTTATAATTATTATGGATATATGATTATTTATAGTTGGAGGAAAATCTCATATAATTAGAAAAATATATAGATAAAGTATATTAAGTTATAATTTTTTAATAAATTAAGACTTTTTTTAAATAAAAGGTTAGTATATGAGGTATTTTAATGAAAAAAATTATCAGCACAATAAAAAAACTTAGAAATTATGAATGGACAAAATTTAATTATGTGAGATTTCTTTAAAAAAATATAAAAAAAAATCTAAATTCATTGTATTTCTGTTTGCTTAAATTAGTAATTTATTTTTTGTTTTTTATATAAACTCAACATAATCAATGTCATCACATAATAAGATAATTTTTTCTCAAACCTTGGAAATAATGCATAACTAATCATTTTTACCTCTCATTCCTCTACCTTACCTCATCAAAACTCATCATGTCCACCTTTATATCATAATAAGAAACCAAATCAGAGCAAATCATGTCACACACTTGAATCTTTCATGTAAAATTTTCTTGTTAACCATAATGTGTTTGGGTTTCATTGAATCTTTGATAACATATTATGAAAACAACACTCACTAATCTCCCTAATTACTTGTGGCTAAGCTTCTTTCTTCACGTTATCCTTCATCCTTCTAAACTAAAATTAAGACAACACCCTTATCTCCTCTTGAGCACTCTGATTCTAAGTGTGTTGGCAGCCTCATAGAAGTACTCTCCGTCCTCTTCCAATGATGATGAAGCAACTTGGTATGGTTGTAAAAAAATAATTACCTTTCCCAGGTCATTTTGAAAATTACTTGTTTTCTAGGATAATGTCTTCCAACTTTAGCATTCTTTCTATAAATTCTATTAATTCAAGCTCTACAACCCTACTATCTCATTTTTCTTTCACGTCTAAGACACACCTAGTAGGTTTTTACTCTCTAATTTTCTTCTGAAGGTCATGCTCTCCATCCATGTGAACTTGGTTAGCTTGAATTAGTCACTTTTCAAAAAAGCTAATGATCAAATCTTTCAAGAATGACTTTCTTACCAACTTATTCATATTCCCTTCTTCTAATTCTTGCAACACATTAGTACCCTATTACAAATGCTCCTCATCAAACACTACACTTGCTTCATAACATCCCAAAAGCACAAGCCTAAGCTTACCCCACAAATGAAGAAGTTCTTGATCAATCTCATGTTTCTCACTCAAACCCCTTATATAGTCCATACCACAGGGTAACATTATTGTCTATACATGCACCATGCATATCGTGCACCATGCCCCTTTTATGTCCTTGCACTTGATGCAAAAATATTTTCCCTCAACACATGGCTTCTAACTTTGTACCTTTTCTAGTTTTGTGTCCATTCTTTGATCCTAGGTATGAGTAATCTACAATTGACCATTGAATGGCCTATGATATGGAAATTATCAAAAAAATATTGTAGTCTTCCATAAATAGGTAGAAGAAAAAGGCAAAATCATCACGCACAACTAAAATCTGAATTGGTAAAGGATTCCTTAGATCAATATCTATTAAAACCCTTGTAAATAGTCCATAAGCATGCTTCAGTGTGAAATCATAAAGTCATAAAGGTACCCTGACCCCTTTAGCAAAAAAAAAAATGTTTCTTAGATTCCAATATTCTTGGCATAACCCCATAATTCTCATTCAACACTAAATGTTGGAGTAGTTCTACAATTTTGGTTGAAAATCCACAATCCACCCAAACAACCACAACACTCGTGGATTGATATCCCAAACAATTATCGCAAGGACCTTCCTCATATCTTTTAGAGAAGAAAATGAGAATTTCAAATAACCTTTTCGCAAAAATATAACATGATATGAATCTCATTTTCATATATTTCATGGAAGAAAATTATGACATGAATGGAAAAAGAAATGAAAAAATAAAATAATGGAAGATGTGGGATGAATGCAATATGAACAAGTACTAATTGAAAACTAAAAGAAGTAATGGAAGAGAAAACTTAAGAAATGGAAGCAATAGATTCATGCCATTTGAAGCTGGATCACTTTAAGATAAGTGCCTAGATTGTTGCTACTTGAAGCATTGACCAAGATAAGACAAACAAAGGAAGAACACAAGTTAGTAATGGATCACTGGAGAATCAAATAGATAACACAAGATATCATTAGAAATGTGATGCAACCAAGATGAGGAAGACCATAACGTCAAACACATGGTTTAGTTCCTTTTATTTGAGAAACCATGAAAAGTCCTGGAAAATAGGCATAGAGCAAAGTTTCAACCCAACCAACATTTAGCAATGTAGAAAGATCAAGAAAAAAAAACCTAATAGCCAAGTGGGGTGCTCAAAGTAGTTCTAACTTGTAAAATTTGAGCTTCATGTTACTTCACTATTTGCTTAAGATCCTCGAAATGTTGAATCAAAGCGTGCTTTGATTCTGATAATTTATGTAATGCATCTTCAAACACTTACAAATGAGGAAATAATGCACGTTTTTCAGCATCATTCAACCAATCCCTATTGAAGCCAAGACTACGCAAATCTTGTAATAACTCTACAAATTAAGAGTGGCTTGACCTCAACACATCCAACACGCTGTGAGTTTGGAGGAACTTCAAAAGGTCAACCAGATAAGTGTAGGCAAATCCTTTGTATTTATCGCTCACTGCATTCTCTGTTAAACGAACAGAAGGATGCTTCACAAGAAAATTACACAACAAAGACAGGTTCTCTAAACCCAAATTCTTATTAGACACCAGTTGCTCAAGCTCCCTCGTGATAACAGAACTGAAACTTGAATCTTGAGAGATTTGAGGAAGGTTCTCTGAAATTTATGGAAATGTTATTAAGCATCTCAACAAAGATATATCCATACTAATAAATGAAAAATTCTTTTAAATGGCGATGAAAGATTTGTTAGGAAAGAGTAATTAAGCATGTATAAAAAAATAAAACAATAAAAATACCTTCAAATGGAAAAACTCATGGTATCACGATTGAAAAAAAATTTAAAAATACAAGAGTCTTAACCTGTGGACTTAGAAGTTTCGTTAATGTCTCCAACTCCAACATCTTTAGGGTTAGGAAGTTCTTTATTATCTATTGAAAAAGAAGGTAGAGACATTTGACCTTCACCATGTTCCTACATAGATTCAATGAATAAAGGATAACATCAACTTCAAAGCCTAGGATATATAAAGTCAGGGTCACCATGTTCATTATATCTTTCAGTTTGGATGGCAGGAGTAAGAAGAAAAATAATAACTCATAATTATCTTGAAAAAACATTATTTGAACCATTAATAATGTGACAAACAAAGGAAGAACTCATAATTTCCTATCAATCTTGGCTTTCTTACCTTTGAGTGCAAAATATTTTATAAATTTATATTTTTCAAAAATACCATTACACATTAAAGAGTCATGAGTAAGAAGAGGAAGAAGGTGAAGAGGAGTTAAGTGATTAAACTCATAAACAATCTTAAAAAGAGAGTGGAAACTAGTGGTATTAACCACTCTTATAGACAAACTCAACATAAGAAGAACTTTTCCCACTCTCTAAGATTTCCATGAAGCATGCATCTTAATAATAGAGATGAAATTCTATTAACTACTTCTATTTGATCATCACTTTGTGGGTGACATGTTGTAGAAAAGAGTAATTTTGTACCAAGTTTACCCTTATAAGGTTCTCCAAAAGTGGCTTAAAAACTTTGACTCCCCATCAAACAAAATGGTCCTTGAATTTCATGATACTTAAAAACTTCCTTAAATAAGATATTTGCAATATGATATGCATCATCAGTATTGTGGTAGGGAATAAAATGGGTCATCTTGGAAATTTGGTCCATCACCACAAAGATTGAATTCGTACCTCTCTTTGTCCTTGAAATTCCAAGTATAAATTTCATAGGCAAAATAAGGATGAGAAGTGGAGTATAGAGTCCATAGGGTTGAGCTTTAGACTTGGCTTTCTTGTAGACCAGACAATGATTGCAAAATTTTTGCACATGTTTTTTCATATGTGGCTAAAAGAGATGCTCACTCAAAATCTCCAAAGTCTTAAAAGCTTCAAATTGTCCCACTAATCGTCCCTCATGAGACTCATTAATTAGTGACTCTCTCAAAGACCTTTGATGTATACAAAGCCTTTTATTTTTGAAAAGGTAATCATTTTTCTTGTATAAATCTTTGTGTGACCCCTTTAAGTAATCACTATATCGGGAAGCAAAATCATCATCATTAGAATACAACTCCTTTATATGATCAAACACCAAAAAATTGTCTCGAAGTGTTTCAACAAGGTATACCTCCTAAATAAAGCGTTGGCAACAACATTGCTCTTTCCTTGCTTATGTTTGATCATATATGGAAATTGTTCAATAAATTCTATCCACTTATCGTGTTTCTTGTTGAACTTACTTTGTCCTTTCAAATATTTTAAGGATTCATGTTCACTATTAAACATAAATTCTTTAGGAAAAAGATAATGCTTCCAATTTTGTAAAACTCTAATAAGTGCACACAATTCTTTATCATAAGTGAATTAATTGATATTACTTCCCTTGAGTTTCTCAAAGTAAGCTATGGGGTGACCTTCTTGAAGCAAAACAACCCCAATGTCTACATTAGATGAATCACATTCTATTTCAAATGATTTAGTAAAGTTAGGAAGAGTTAAGATAGGGGCATTGATAAATTTTTCTTTAAGAGATTGAAAAAAAAAATTCTTGATCTATACCTCAATGAAAGCTCACATCCTTCTTTACCAATTCATTAAAAGGTGCAACAATGGTACTAAAATTTGGAATAACTCTCCTATATAGACTAGCCAACCTATGAAAAAATTCACTTCCCTCATACAAGTAGGAGTTGGCTAGTATCTAATTGCTATAATTTTTTTCTCATCAACTTGCACTCATTTAGAACTTACTACAAATCCTAAGAAAACAACATGATTCATTCCAATAGAGAAGTTAATAAGGACTTACTTATTCACAATAATTTCACCCTCGTCACTAAGCTATTAGAGCTTATATGATTTAGGATGAAAGATAGTAGTCAAACCAAATTTTTCTACCACCACTCTTGTGCTTGTCATATTTGTACAACTTCCTCTATATATAATGAGTGAACATAATTTATTATCGATTAGACATCTTGTATGAAAATATTTTTCCTTTGACAATTGTCAAAATCCTTTTGGACATGACCAAGCAAGCCTCTAACCATCAATAAATCATATTCACATGAAGTCATTTCATTATCGTTAGAGGAAGGTGAGGAGGTGGGAGAATTTCCACCAGAAGAAGAAGAATGTTCACTTACTACTTCTCCTCTTTCTCTTAAGAACATAGTTCTTTGATTTGGACAATTATAATAATATGTCCATAACCTAAGCAATTAAAACATTTTATAGAACTTGTTCTTTGAAAAGATTTATAAGTAGATCATTTTTTTCTCTTGAAGAAGAAGAATTTTATGGAGTATTCTTAAGAGAGGTACCGGAAAGAACTTTATCATTTTTCAAATTCTTTTTATCCTTCTGAGTAGAATTATAGTCATCATTGTTTTAAATATTCTTCCTTGAACTTTTCTTTCTTTTCAATTCTAGTTCAAGCTTGTAAGCAAGATGATAAACTTTTTCTAAGGAAGAATACTGACATATTTCTACCACATCTTGAATATCTCTCTTAGGGTGTGTTTGTTTCCAAAGAAGTATTGTATGCGCAGAAAGAAAAATAGAAAAAAAATAAGATGAATTTTGTCTTTTTGCATGAATTGAAGGAGAGAGAAAATAAAAAAAGAGGAGAGAGATGCTCTCTCAAAATTGCTTGGAAAGTCATGTGGCCACACATGAAAGCATTTTAAAAGTGATACAACGTATGTAATACTCATAATCGATTATGGGTGTTTTTTTTAAATAATAATAAATAAATAAATAATATTAAAATAATAAATAAAATTATTAAAATAATTTTTTTTATTTTTTTTAATATTATTAAAAATAAGAAAAATATTTAAAATATTTTTAAAATAATAAATTTATTTAAAAAATTTTATTACTAATAAAAAAAATATATTTTACTTTCTTCTTATTTTCACTCTTTTCTCTTAATTCAAACAACCTTACTTTCTACTCTCTTTCTCTTCCTTTTTTTCCTTTTCCACTCCCTCAAATTATCTCTCCAATCCAAACAAAGGCTTAAGGTCACTCATAAATCTAATAATTTTAGCATCCACATGTTCATTGTTTAAATCGGTCTTAATTATGGTAGTTTCTATCTCCTTATAATAATCATGCACACACATTGAGCCTTGTTAAAGTCATTGGAGTTTCAAAAAGAGATCTTTCTTATAAAAAGGAACAAATCTAACGCACGCAACTTTTTAAGTCCATTTAAAGATGGCACAAGCGGCACCCAATTTTTCTTAATGTCTATAAAAATTTTATGCCACCAAGACATGATAGAGTACTTAAATTCTACAGTTACAAGGTCCACTTGGGCATGATCATCAAAGGAATTCAAATCAAGAATTTTTTGCACTTTCATTTCCTAATCTAAGTACACATTTAAATTGTTAGTGTCATAGAACTTAGGAATTTTAAGGTTTGGACTAGGTTTCTTTGTGCATAATACATATTCCTCCTCCTTTATTCAATCATCTTCTTCATCCTCACGGTCATAAGGACAATTAGATCTCCTTTAATGTTTCTTTTTATCCTTTTCTTACTCCAATATTCTTCTTTCTTCCTTTTCTTGTTCCAATCTTGTCACGATTTCTCTATAATGTCTTTTGGCCTCTCTTCTAAATATTTTTACATCTCTCCTAAATATCTCCATATTT
This sequence comes from Macrotyloma uniflorum, assembly GCA_016859785.1. Classification (NCBI taxonomy): domain Eukaryota; kingdom Viridiplantae; phylum Streptophyta; class Magnoliopsida; order Fabales; family Fabaceae; genus Macrotyloma; species Macrotyloma uniflorum. The sequence goes on along the minus strand of BDMB01000098.1, from coordinate 329,286 downwards.
CTCATAATTTCTAGCAATGGCATGCTCTCTTATTCCTTTAATAGAGACTCAAAAACAACATTGATTTTGATAACTCTATTTGGAGAAAGAATGATGGAATTTGACACTTTTTACCTATCAAAAACACAAAAACAACAAATTTCTATAAAGTAGTGTGTTAGAAAATTAGCGATTTTAGTCTCTCTTGAGTGTTTGATTTTCTCACCAAAGATGCAAAGGTAGGATTCACATTTACACTCAACTTGTGTTTAAGTGTTCAATTTCCTAAAAAAAAATTCTTGACATAAGATTCAAATGAAAAAGGAACAACCAACCAAATCACTTAAAAGGTCCAAGAATAGAAAATTTCAAGAAAAAACTTATAGGATTTTTAAATGACAAACAAGAAAAGCACCACAACAAGAAATAAGCTAAACCAAATGAGGTAGAAGATGAGATAAAACTAAGAATATGATAAAGAGAAAAACATATTAGAAATAAGAGTAATATAAACAACATATTTAGAATTACCTAAACATGCATAGTAAAATTCCAAATGAAATCACTAATAGAAGGAAAACTAGAAATTCACGAGACACCATTGTCCTTTATACTTACTTCTTTATTTATTATTTCTTATATTTCTTAATTTAATTCCTAATTTTGGTTTGATTTTCTTAATTTAGGACTGCTGGACTTTTTGAAGGGATTTTCTTTTTGCACCAAGCATTGGATAAGTACACCTCTCCCCACCACTTGGGCCTTGGGAGAAGGTGCAGCCCACCTCCTTGTGAAGCAAGTAGACTCTCTACCTTGGGTTGGGGTAGGGGCACCCCTTCATCCACATGTTGTGTTGATTGCACTCCCCTTCTTTGGATCAACACTTGGACCTTGCCTCGGGCTCCAAGGACTGCAACCACCTTAGTTAGGGGTGTTCAGAACCGAACCGATTCAAAAAAATAACCGAAAATCGATTAAAACCGTAAATTTTTGGATCACTTTGGATTTTTTTTTATAAAATCGCGTAGTTTGGTTCGGATTGCAGTTTAACATTTCATAACTGATCCAAACCAAACCGAACCGCAATACTTTATTAAAATATAATTATATTTTTAATTTTACTTTAAAGAAAAAATCTAACATTTCCTATTACAAATTTCGTTTTAAGATCCATTTTCTTGAGAAATCTCATCACTATGATTTCGTTATCATATCATCAACCTTTATTCGAATTCATCTTCACCACCATATTCTCACCTTCTATTTAAATCATTATACATTCTCACATTTTATTTAAATCATTCTTTTCATTCCAAAGTGATATGATTTTCTTAATTTGATTTACTTTTTATTTGTTCCAGTTTTATATTTCATTTAATTACGTACTTATTATTTGTCTTGTTATGTATTTCAATATTCACTGGATAAATATTCTATTATTTCTCTATTTCGATTTAGGATTCAAGTTTATTTTAATTAATTTTATTTTTACAAGGGTTATTTTTATTTTATTTTTTATATTTTTACATAGTTGAGATTTTTTTTATAATAGTATTCATGTAGGTCTCTAAATGAATCAAATTTTGTTTATTAACGAGAGTAGAGAGAGGTATAAGAGTTTTAGTATTCTATCTTAAAATAATATATGATTTCAATTTTTAACAACATTGAAAATTTAAGTAATGAAATAATAACTTTACAAATTTTTAAACTATTAAAATTATTTTACTTACATTATTCACCTCCCCGTATCCCTAATATTCATCCCTAATATTCATGCTTATTAGTGATTGTAATAATTTTATATTTTAACCTTTATACAAATGCAATTAACTTTTTAGTTTGATGTTGATCTCTATTATTTTCGCAGAATTTTAATTATTTCATGGCTAATGGTAAACAAAAACAAAAATGAAATGGAAAGGAAAGTGGAAAAAAAATTATAACCCTTATTTTCAGAGTATGTACCAAGAAAAATGACATGAATTGTTTTAATTAACTAAAATTAACAAAAGTAAAGTTGCTAAAATTTTTTGTAATATCTAATTTCTTGCCAAGTTGCTGCTACAAGTGTTGGGATACAATAATCACTGAAGAATATGCTATATAATGTTACATAGTTGATAAAAAAATATTAAAAACGGAAAATTAATAATAAAGATATTACGAGTATGTGATAATATATCATTACTAATAATATAAAAAAAATTAAAATATATGGATGGTGTTATGTGATTATAAAATAACAGGTATAATATTGATTTTTATAATAAGAATTTGAACGTTTGCATTTAAAATTATTTTTAATTGATTGATAATGTAAGTCTTGTCTTAAGTTGATGAGGAAAATCAAATTTATAATATAATGCAAGCATGATTCATATTCACTTTTGATATGAAATTAGTTTGATGCACTATTACCACCAAAGTTTACACTGTCAATAAATTATGCATTTTTATATAATTTCTAAAGTATTGTTACAAAAGCCAATATTATTTTTTAATTATATGGCAATCTATTAGTAACAATGTAAAACACTTAAAGTTTAATTTTGATAATTATTCACTATGTAAAAATTTGATATTACCAAATATAAAAATATTTGAAATAAGTATTGATTCGTCAATACATTTAAATAAATTCATAAACTTTTTCATACTATTAATGAGTTATAATATTTATATTATTGTTATTTTTATGTTCACAAATTCTATATATATATTAACTATGTTTTATTGACTTTTTACTTATACTATTAAATAGTTTTTTTTAGTGATATTTAATTGGTTGAATTTATAATTTTTTATATAATTAATATAAAACATTTTTCTTATAATTTATAAGAAATGCTAGGAACACTCTTTTTTGGACTTACTATTCTTTTATTTCTGTCAAAATTGATTGAAAAATTCAAAAAGTATAAGACCCACATCTTATCCAATAATCATCTGTCTCCATTTTTCTTATAGTTTTTAATAAATTTCAAATATTAAAAGAGAGTAAGAACTTGTTAGAAAGTATTTTCCTAATATTCTTATATTTTATTTATTGTCACCCTTTTTTCCAATCATTAAAACATGTTTAAGAAAATACTCTCTTCTTTTCTTCATGTATTTATTTATTTAAACATTAAATATTTGTATACATTATATCTCATTATTTTTATCACGTCTTTATATTTCTGTTTCACTTATAATCTAAATATTGGGCTCCATTATAGAACGTCCTTTCCAAGGGCGGAGCTAGGAATTTTAGGTGGGGGGACCGGACCGGATCGAATCGGGTCGGACCGGGTCGGACCGGGTTGAATCGGGTCGGACCGGGTCGAAGTAATTAAAAAAAATAATATATATACATTAAAATTAATTATTACGTAAAAATCAATATAATAAATAAAATTATTAATAAATTATAAATCATCTATTTGATTTACAGGATAATCATAAATTTTTGGACGTATTCCAGGATTACGTATCAAAATATCAATATCAATTTTTTCTTGTATCCTCATAATTTTAGAAGGAGATGGTTGAATAGATTGATCAATTGTTTGGCGGGTGGGTTGCTCATCAACATCATTTTCTTCAACATTACTCGTTGAATTTAAATTTTGTAGATTAGAGGTTTCATCAATCCTATCAATCTTAAAAAATGAGTCTATAGTTCTCTTCTTAGACATATCTAGAGCTCAACCTGAATTTTTAATATTTTAAAATTGAATCAAAATAGAGCATCATAAAATATTAAAACAACCAAAGAATTGATAACAAATAAAAAAATTTATATTATACATGTTAATATGCTATAATAGTGAACAAAAATAATAAAGAAAGAATTTTTCTTACCTTGTTTCTTCACTCTAAGAAAAATATAGTCNGATGATATTTGTTAAAAAGATATATAATATAAATATAAAAACTGATAAAATATTTTCTTTTATATATAAGATTATATATTTGATTATTTTAAATTAAAGAGATTCTATCTAGATTTAATTTATATATAATTTTGATTTTGAATTTCTTAACTTTTAGTTTCTAATATTCTACAATTTTCTAATATATATAATATATAAATATAATATAAAAGATTATTTTGATATCTTTTGATTTTTTTTAATTGATGATATTTATTAAAAAGATATATAATACAAGTATAAAAACTGATAAAATATTTTCTTTTATATATATAAGATTATATATTTGATTATTTTAAATTAAAAAGATTATATTTAAATTTAATTTATATATAATATTTTTATACCATATTATGAGGGGGGACGAAACAGGGGATCAGAGGAATATATATTTCATAATTTAATTATAATTTTATATAATAATAAAAAAAATTCAAAATATTAAAAATATTATAAAAAAAATCTAAAATATTGGGGGCCGGGTCCGTGTCCCCCTCCCTCCGCCCCTGGTCCTTTCCATCAAAGCCTGGACTTTTCAAAAATAAAAAAATAAACATCCGTATAACATAAACTAAATTCCAAGACAATAAATTATCTGCTATAAACTATATTCAAATAATTATTCCACAACACACTGTTTTTTTTTATATATATAGATCTCAAAATTCATTAAGGTTTACCTAATGAGAGATTTACATAATATCTACGATGTCTTAAATATTAATCTTATTAAATATTATTGTTTTATACACACAAAAATACTACTAAAAAGCACTTTTTTTAATAATATTAATACCTAATATCATAAATTTTATTAATAATTAATCTCTAGAAAACTTTTTTTTTTAAAAAGTTTTTTTTTATTCAAACATTATAAAAAAAATCATATTTTTCTTAAAACAAATTTGTAAATAATACTTAAAATGGGCGAGAAATAGGGCGAGAAATAAAATGTTTCTCACAAACCTATTATAAATTTTCTATCATCATAAATACGTAGGTAAAAGACTTGTAGAAAATTATTTTTCATATAAAATTTATAGAAAAAATTTCACAAACAAATTTTCATAAAAATAAATATGTAGAAAATATTTAATGGATAATTAATTTCTTTTTAAAAAAAATTTGTGAAAAATATTTTATGAATAAATAAGTTTATTCTTCTAATGAAACTTAAACTTTTATTTTAAAAGGATTGAGTCTAATATATAACATTCCTCTGTTCTCCGTGTCGAGATTTTCTGAGAGTTGGTGTGATAAGTTTAATAATATTGTTAAGATAAACTTTGATATTATAATTTAATTCAAACATAAAGTTTATAAACTTTGATATTTTAAACACTTCGGCCTAAGCCTAACGGGATATATATATATATATATTTCACTGTTATTTGAAGTTATAATAATGAATTGTGCGTGTACAGTGAAGGTTCTTGGGCAGGGTATTTGCAAGCCGTTTGGGATGAAACATGAATCCAAGTAGCAAGCAAAGTTGCTGGCACATTTGTAAAGGCTGTTATTGAGGATGGGTCTAGTCTGCTGTGATTGAACTTAGTCCATCACCATGCAGAATGTGTTACTACACCAGATGAATTGCAGATAAACACAGAACCTTTTCTTCACTTTCAAGTTTCAAATGCATCTATTTATCACACACACACCCTTTAGCAACCACCACACGCCTATTAAGACGTGCAACACCCCACCCTCAAAACAATGCCAAATGGATCAACTTACTGTTCATACTCTGAAAAATGTGAGAACTAGATTCCTTCAACCTCAATATTTTCCCCACTTTTTCTCATCTGTTTCTCTGTGTCTCATGGGATCATATCATTATTTCAACTTTCCTCCTTGCTTTAAAATCTTCATGCTTACTACTTCTCTCTTTTATGTTTCGACTTCTTCAACTCCTCTCTTGATTCCCATCATAAACAATTCAAATAACCACTTTTATTAATTCTAGTTAGTGCCCCCATCAAAGTTTAGCTTTAATTCCACTAAATATTACACTCTTTAACCATTACCCCATCAAAGTCTATAATACACACATGATTCAATGGATTAGAGAAAATCTATGTCAAGAAAAAAAAATGAAGAGAAAATTCATATGGATATCAAACTATTGGCATTCACATAACCAATTGATGAGAAAAAAAGGTGTATTAGAGAGATAATATTAGAGACTGTGTCTGTGTTAATTAGTATCACTATGTTGAACTCCAGTTTCAGATCCTCATCTACCATGTAACCAAAACTTGAACCTCATTTTCTTTGGGTTCTTATGTTTCTTATTTCGCCGTCGTGATTAGTGTTCAAAATTTTATATTTTAGTGTTTGACTATATTTTTTTTCTTATGATAAAGTTTTAGCAGTTTATTTATAATAAAGATGAAAGTAGTCGTTTTCATTGGCTATGAAAATTGAATTTTCATACCGTTTGGATTGATCCTGTAAGTGCACAAACAAGATGCCCATATCCAAACTCTTTAAACTATTCCCAATATTTTAGTTTAAACGATGTTTCAGAACTTGTCTCTTC